>REGO01000249.1:2365545-2461897 GCA_010120015.1 Rhombomys opimus
ATATGAGTGAGTATATACCGTGTGTGTCTTTTTCCTTCTGGGACAACTCACTCAGGATGATCCTTTCCAGGTCCCACCATTTACCTGCAAATTTCATGATTTCCTTATTTTTCATTGCTGATTATATTCCATTGTATAGATGTACCACAATTTCTGCATCCATTCTTCAGTTGAGGGGCATCTGGGTTGTTTCCAGCTTCTGTCTATTACTAATACAGCTGCTACAAACATGGTTGAGCAAATGTCCTTTTTGTGTACTTGAGACTCTTTTGGATATATGCCTAGGAGTGGTATGGCTGGATCTTGGAGAAGCGCTATTTCTAGTTTTCTGAGAAAGCTCCAGATTGATTTCCAGAGTGGTTGTACAAGTTTACATTCCCACCAGCATTGGAGAAGGGTTCCCCTTTCTCCACAACCTCTCCAGCATGTGTTGTCACTTGAGTTTCTGATCTTGGCCATTCTCATGGGTGTAAGGTGGTATTTTTTTGAGAGCTTTGTTCATCTACTCTTTGTTTGCCTCAATTTTTGTGGTAATTTCTCTGAGAGCTTTATTTATTTCCTCTTTGTTCATCTCGATTTCTGTGGCTATTTTTTTGAGGGCTTTGTTCATTTCATCTTTATGGGCCTCTAATAGCTGGAAAAATATAGTTTTAACAGAGTTTTCTTTTGTATCTAATGAATTGAAGTGTCCATTGTTTTGTTGGGTTGCTGGTTAAGCCATAATTTTTGTTGGGTGTGTTCTTAAGCCTGCCTCTGGCCATCTGGTTATCTATAACTCTCACTGTTTGCTCCTGATGTTTGTAGTTCAGGCTAAGATTGTCTCTGTTTTCTGGACTGTTTATTCCGGAAGATGAGAGAGGTTCACTGGTTTGGGAGTGTGCGTGGTGGTTACAGTTTTACCTATGTAAGGAATGTGATGCTGGTGCTATTCGCATGGGCTTTAGGCAGGCACGTTTTGTGCATGTTCCAATTCCCTGACTATTGCAGTGGCCTGCAGGCCATTATTATGCAGCTCTGTCTGGGAAGCAGGGATTGTTTGCCTGGATTTCACTGGTAGTCCTGCAAGGCAGAGGCTTCAGCATTGGGGTCACTATCCCAAGAATCCCTATGGTGCCCACACTAGGGGTGTGGGTGGCAGGGATCTCTTGTCTGGTTGCTTGCATAGAGAGGCCCTGATTCTGGGGCAAACACTCCCTCCCTTGCAGGACCAGTTGGAATGCACAGGGGTTCCCCCTGCCCTCTACTCTCCGATTTGATCCTGCTGAGGCAAATGCCGATGTAGGCTAACAGTCAGCTCTGTGGCACTGTAGCAGTGGACTCGGTGTCCACCTGCCCTGTGTGCCGCCTTCCCCTCCACCAGGGAAGGCTTATGGTGGCTGGTCCCGGGAAGCACCGGAAAGAGTTGGGTTGAGTGTCCTCAATCCCAGATCCCGGGTCCAGATCTCTCTGCCAGAAGCTGCCCTGTGCTAGCGCATATGTTGGCAGTTCCAGCAGAGTACCAGGTAGGGTTGAGTGTCCTCAGATCCAGAACTCTGCCAGGGTTTCTCTGCCAGGGGCCACTGGGTGTGCTGGAGAGGGGGTGCCTGTGGCAGGCTGCCTCTCTGTCCTTCCCCTCTGACCTTCCCCTCCACTAGGGCAAGCTTATGGCAGCGCTCTCAGGGGCGTGCCAGGAAGGGTTGGGAATTCTCAGACTCTGATCCTGAGCCTGGGGGTTTCTCTGCCAGGGGCCAGGGGGGGCACTAACCAAGTGCTAAGACTTGGTTCTAGACCTTATTGGGCTGGACCCAGGAGAGTCTCAGGACGTGTTGAATGAACACAGTCCCAGATCCCGAGCTGAAGTTTGTTTGCTAGGAGCAGCCAGCAGCACTGGGGTCCAGGCGCTGTGACACCACTGTTGGCCTCTCTATCCTTCTGCTCTGCCGCCGGGGCAGGGTTATGGTGGCGTTCTCGGGGGAGTGCCCGAAAGGATTGTTTTTTTTTTTTTTTTATTAAAATTTTATTTTTTTTCTTATCAGTTACATTTTATTAACTCTGTATCCCAGCTGTATCCTGCTCCCTCATTCCCTCCCAATCCCTCCCTCCCTCCCTCCCTCCCTCCCTCATCTCCTCCCTGCCCCTTTCCAAGTCCACTGATGGGGGGGGACCTCCTCCCCATTCATCTGATCCTGTTTTATCAGGTATCTTCAGGACTGGCTGCAAAGTCCTCCTCTGTGGCCTAACAGGACTGCTCCTCCCTTGGGGGGTAGGGAGGTCAAAGAGCCAGCCATTGAGTTCCTGTTAGAAATAGTGAAAGGATTGGTTTTTCTCAGCCCCAGGTCTTGGGTTTTTTTTTTTGGTGGAAGCTGCAGCTCTCGCTGGGGCTGTGGTACAGACAGTGTGATCTGTGGCGGGTTCTGCTGGCCGCCTCCTGCCTCCTCCAAAGAGGGAGTAGGGAGCTGGCTATGGGGAAGTGCCTAGGGATCACCTCCCGGGGTGTCTCCTCCCAGGAGGAGTCTGCTGTGACCCCATTCTAGATGGACTCAGGTCATGGTTGGTCTCTTTCTTCCTGGACGTCTAGATAACTCTGTTCAGGGTTGAACATCCCCTTCACTCACCAATTTCGGCGTTGCAGGTCCTTTGCCCTTCAGCTGAGGTGCACACTAGCCGCCGCCATCTTCTTCCATCCCCCGTGATTATGTTTTGATTGAATAAAAAAAAAACTTTAAAATTTAGCCTAAATATAGCTGCATTCTCCTGTAGTGTGCAGAGTTTTAACCAATGGCAACAAAACGTGATCTGTGCATCAACTTCAAATTTTTAATACAATTTTGGAAACAACCATCATAGTTACAGGTACAGAGAAAATTGAAAGTAAATTATTTTTACTGTTTCTAAGAGATGATATAAATTGTACCTTTAATGGTGATAAGCCATATATGGCTCATGAGATTTAATCACAAAAGTACCCTCATTTTAATATTCTATTAAACTAGTAAAATTTCTTAGTGGGCAATCCTTCCCCAGGGCCAGCATGGAATGGCTGGTGGGTCTCATCTCTTCCTGGTGACCTTTAAACTGTAAGCAAGTCTGTGATTGCTTCATGTCTTATAGTCTGTTCAGTAATTAAGTGTATTTGGAGGCAGATATTAATTCACAATGTCTGTTCCAAAAGTGGTGTAGATTCAACCCTATTAATTTTGGCTGGGAGCTTATTAGAAATACAATATCTTAGACCTCGGAACACTCAGTACTAAATGGGATGTCTCCATCAAATCCCTTCTCTCAGAGCTCAGAGGACCACAAGGAAGAGGGCATGCAAAGAGTGTAAGAGACAGATGGGATGGAGAACAGCAGGAAAATCGACCTGAACAAAGCTCATATGAACTCGCAGAGACTGAAGTAGCATGCACAGGGCCTGCTTGGGTCTGCACCAGATCCTCTGCGTATACATTACGGCATCCAGTTTAGTGTTTTTATGGGATTCCTGAATGCATGAACAAGTGGATCTCTGTGTTCTTGTGCCTTCTCTTGGGCTCTTTTCCTTCCATTGGTTTGTCTTGTTGAGCTTCAATGTGACGGTTTTTTGCTTTTTCTTATTACATTTTATTACTATCTCTTGGAAGCCTGCTATTTTCTAATAAGAGGCAGAGAAGGAGTGGATCTGGAGGGGTGGGAAGATGGGGGAGGAACTGGGAGGAGTAGAGGGAGGAAAAACTAATGAAAATATATTACGAGATAAAGAAATCTACTTTTAATAAAAGAAAAAAAGAATTAAAGTCTCTTGATCTACTGGAGAGCTGGAATTTAACAAGAGTCTTTCATGAGCAGTGTCTGGCCTACAGTTTGAGAAGCTCTGCGCCTGACAACAATACTGATGAGAGGACATTCCTCTTCTCCCAGATGCCAAAGACTCCAAATAGCCATGGTTTGGAAGAACAAAGTTCTTCACTTCAGGACATAGTATAAAGCTGTAATAACCAGGATTGTGTGCCAAACTGATGGACAGCTGGATCAGCAGGTCAGTCTGGAGAGACCAACAGAATCAAGACCAACAGACAAAGGCAGCTAGGCTGTGAAAAGGAGCACAGACACTCTCTTGGGCTGGAGTTCTGCTCTTTGCTTACTTTCTCCCTTAAGCCTAAAATTGCTCCAGAATAAAGACAAATAAAAATAAAGAACCCGAGGAGACAGATTTCTTCAGCTGTATTTCAAATGTTTCTGCTTTCTCTCTTAGCTTGAATAGTATTCTATTTTGATTCTATTGTTTTTATTCCTTGAATAAAACCTTGGAACTTCAAAGTACTGAGTATAGCAATGTCTTTCCCCTCCTCTTTGCATAAAAGCTGGGTCCTCAGGTTTGTGTTTGTCTGTTTGGTAACTATAATGTCACAGTGACTCGGAAAAAAATCGCTGTTTTCCTAAAGCATTCACACCCACACCTTTATTGGCCAGGAGAGCATTTCCCCATGAGACATAAATAGGATCAAACCGGATTCTGAGTCATGGTGCATTGTTGAGGCATAGACAAAGGCACAGTGCTTATAAGGGCCACTCCTCTAGGGTGTCTGGCTCTGGAGCCTTCCTCAGGTTAACTTGCTGTAAACTTAAAGGTTGAAAAATCCAACCCATCATTTGGGCAATAGTTTAGAAACAGGCTTGTCTGCATACTCACTGAGGAATCAAGGATTTTCCCTACAGTTTCTAAATCTGTCACATTTCCTCTCCAGACATTTTGAGGAGCAGGAGGAAACAGAGAAGGGAGAACTTCAACATTTGAGAATGCTTGTGGGACATGCTCCCTAAAAGCTTCCACATTTGAAGAATCTAGTTCTTTCCCCACTGTTTCCCTTGAAACGTTTGGGCTATTAGGGACCCCGTGCCTGGTTTTATTCCCTTGGTCACAAATATCTCCTGTTGTCCTGGTTTTATGATTGATGGCATGCCATTTCACTCTAAAACCTGTCCTGATTTTGACAATAGCTATACTACCTCCATGATGTCATGTAATATATCTTGTTCTGAGGTCATCAT
This sequence comes from Rhombomys opimus, assembly GCA_010120015.1. NCBI lineage: Eukaryota > Metazoa > Chordata > Mammalia > Rodentia > Muridae > Rhombomys > Rhombomys opimus. The sequence goes on from REGO01000249.1 coordinate 2,370,556, forward strand.
ATCTACTGATCATCCATAACTGAATGGGGCAGGCTCAGTACATGCTTGTACAGTACAACTTTCTCAACTACTGTAACTTGAGGCTCAGGTCTGCCCACAAGGCCCCTCATTGCTTTGCTGCTGTTATTAAGAGCACAGCTTCACTTCTTGCCTTGGAACTCAACCGTCCCACTGTTTTTGCAGGTGACACTTGTTTTCTTTCTGGCTAGAAAAAGAGATCAGTGGGACATCCAGCCTGATCTCAAGAAGACTCAAAGGGCACAAACACTTCTGAGAGCAGGCTGTCAGGCCTGTAGGGAATGACTGTAAAAGGATCTTGCAATTTTACCATTTGTTCACACGCTGATTCATTTCTTCAACAAATTATTTCCTGAACATTTTGCCATGTTGAATTGTGGAAACAGAATAAATAACACAAAGCCATAGTCCCTTTCCTGGTAAGAGTTTTGATGGCAGAGAAGAGGGAGTTTAGAACATACCAACAGTTAGGATGGGTGCTGTGGGAATGCTGGTACTGGAGGGGTCTTATTAAGGAAAAGCTAGCTTCAGAAGCAAGGGCTGCCCTTGACAAGCTAAAAATAATTTAAAGGTATGGATAATGTCTCTTGTGACTTATTTTGCTTACACATAGGTGGCATGTCTACAAATTTGGTTGTCACAATGACATATGGTATTTAAAACATAATTTAATGAGTTGTCTAGTAATGTCATGAATCAATCACCCACAACACCCATGGCTAACCATGTAAAGAATTTCTCATTGTATTTCTCAAGCATCTTTGACCATAAATATTTAAACAAAAATTTATTTGTTAAGGAGTAATACATATGCTGAACTGACATTTATAAAAACAGATAGAATTTGACAAGATTTCTAGGTCTGAGATTCAAGCCACTGGTTTATCAGTAAATACTGCTTTGATAAGATCTTCCTATGACTATATATGGCATGTGTTTTCCAGGACACACAAAACTAATAGTTTGTTTCTGGATAGGATCTAATAGATCCGTGGTGGTCCTTCAGAATCCCATTCCCGCCCCCTCCCTTTATGTTCCTGAACTAGCTGGGCTTTACTGTTTTCTTTCACATACTGGCTTTATCTTAAGTCTGCTCTGATACCTGGGCACTCACAGAGCAGTGGGGAAGGTTGTGGATTTGCCAGCAGGTCTGTGACAGTACTGCCATCTGTTGGTGCCACACGTAGAATTGTCATAGGTTAAACCTCCGGACCTGAAGCTGCTTCTCCTGCCCACAGGGCCTAGAGACTTGGTGTAGAGAGGCATTGTTCTGCTCACAGTGAAAGGAAGGCTATAGGTGCAAGACGGACCATCTGTTGGTGGCAAATCATTCCATTGTTTCAACCAAGACTCCTCTGCTCACAGAAATGGTGCAGAGGCCATATGAGCTTTCATAAATTCTTACCTCACTAAGACTTAGACATCTAAGCCAACACCCAGTTTCCAGGAAAATGTCAGTTTCTCCTGAACTCTCTCTGAGTATTTTGGTTTCTTTTGAATCCAGGCCTTACCCAGAGAATGAGAGAGTGGTCAGGCTGGAGTTAGATGTCTGGTAACCAAGGAAGCTGTGGCTAGGTAGTGCTGTTGCCTGATGATGAAAACCTTTCATTGTGAAACACTGGAAACTACAGTAAAGCTACTTTCCCTGTGCCAGAAACTATGGTGTCAGGGGATTTTTCTCAATTATAATATTATGAATATTAATGAAACAGGTGCATCTTTTAACAAACAGACTTTGGTTTACGCAATAGATTTAATCTCATTTGTGTACTTTTGAAGAGGATCACAGAAGGAATACCCTAAAAAGGAAGGTGTGGCCTGAGAGTAGAAGGGGTTACATTCTATGTTCATAAAAGCTTCCAAAAATGCCAACCCCCAGATCTCTCCATGCTGACCACTTAAATGGTCTCTAAAAAGGTTGATAGTTTGTGATGCAGCACAAAAGCTGTTGAGCAGTGCCACGCCAGGTGGGAGAGCCTGACAATCCTTACCTTCTCACTTTTGGGGACAGTTACATTGAAAAAAAAATGGCTCAGGAAGAGGGCAGACGACAGAATGGTAATATTATGTCTGAAGCCCAACAAAACAACAGTTGTACTCTTAGCTCAAGGGCCTGCAGTCCACAAAGAATGACAAGAGTCTTGGCCCTAGTGTATACGTTCCTGCAGAGATAGGCACCTAAGAAATGAGACTCCAAACCAAGTGACAGAAAGATAAGTGAGAAAGTCAGAGCAACAGGCAATCATGGCAAGTGACTTATGGTTGTGGCTTAAACTCCTTATTAATCCAGAACCTAAAGAAAACAAGAAAAACATGGTTCCTTAACTATAAGTAAATAACCAATAACACATTAAAATATTAGAAGGTCTACATTGGGTTTCATAATAGTTAACAACAACATTTATTGATGTCTTAGTCTCTGTATCTGGATTACGATCAGTGCTTTATAGTCATTTCTTCTCAAGGGAATAGATGATGTGAACAACCACATTTTCAAGTTAAAGAATGGAATCTCAGAAAGATTAAGCAATTTTCCCCAGGACAAACAAGAGAAAGGTATCATAACCTTAGCTCAGTTCCTGTTTCAGTTGTTACTGCTTCATGTTAGATTTCTTCTCCATCACTGGCTTAAATGACATGCAATATGCAGCAGCTTTCAATTCTGCCAGTAGATGGCGGCCACGGTCTCAGGAAGGAGAGGGGGTAGTTGATGTACTCATTTTTCAATGTTGTCTTGAATGGTCATGCTAAAATAGTTTATGTGCAATTTTAGCTCAAAATTATAGACTTCTATTAGGATTATACTCAAATTTAATTAGATGCTGCTTCTTCTTCTTCTTCTTCTTCTTCTTCTTCTTCTTCTTCTTCTTCTTCTTTTTCTTGAGTCAAAATTTATTAAAGGATTCTTGGCTAGCTGTTTGGGGAGTTGGCTGCCTCATTTATGTCTTCTTCTCAAACAGTGTCTGGAATACAATAGGATTCCGTCTTTAAAACCGTGTTTTATTATGAAGAGTTTTAATTTCATATAAGCCCTTGGAAAGTTGCAGGCATTCATGAAAACAATGGGATGTGTTGGCACTTACAGACATTGTTTAATGATCAAACAAAGCAGCCAGCATGGCTACAGCTTTAAATACCTATCATTTCTTTGAGGGGAGAACATTCAAAATCTCCTAGTTTTGCCATTTTGAAATTTATGATACTTTGTAGTTAGGTGTAGCCAGAGACAGTGTAGTTTACTCTGCATGGAACAGCAGAACTCATTCCTCTTCTCTAACAGAAACTTACTGGACTTGGATTATATGTTCTAAACAATAGAGATCTGTAAGTGTGAGATGGATGTTACTTAGGATGATAACATAAAATTATGTGCAGGAAGTGGGAAACTGAGGAAGTTACATGATTAAAACATGTTATCAAGAAACAAAGAATTTGGGGGCTAAAGAGCTGGCCCAGCATTCAATAGCATTTGTTGCTCTTGTGTACAACCTGAGTTTGCTTCCTAGCACCCATATCAGGATGCTCACAACCTACTGTAACTTAATATTTAAAGGATCTGACACCCGTTCCTGGAGTTCATGGGTATCAGCACAAACGTACACCTACAGGCAAAGAACATACAGGCGTATGTGCACATGCACACACACACCCCAAAACAAAATAAAATAATTCAAGACATCAATGTGTTTCTATGATAGTTCAGACTATAATGGAGTTGTGAGACTTGAAGTAGCCACAGAGCAGCATTTTCTATATAAAGGGTATTATAGGTGTAGTGTACATAAACTGTGGAATTTCCAAGACTGTCTCAGCCTATGATTACACCAATAGCTACCTTTATTGAGTGCTGAGTCTATATGAATTGCTTTACATATTAATTACAATCACCTCAGCCATAAAGTTACTAAAATTCTCTATCGTTTTCAAACAAGTTAAGCAAGATGTAAAGCTGTAAAATAACTTGTACAAAGTCAGATGGGTTCAAGCTAAGGGGCTGAAATTTGAAATCAAATGTGGCTATAAAGGTTTAGGTACCATGTTTTAGCTCATGTTTTATGATCAAAATCCCTCTTCCAGGAAATATGTACTGATATTTAGCCGACACTGTATGCTCTCTGCTTTGTGTGTGAGGCACGGATCTTTCTTTTGAGCTGCACATTTGTTACTTATTATTGCCAAAAGCCATCCAGATGCTATAAGCTTATCTTGATTATGGGGCTTGAGCCATAATCAAGCTTAAGCTTTCAGGAACACCGTATGAACTTGAGCTAACGAGAATGAATGAATAAACCCCAAGCACCTGGTCTTATCAAGTGGAGGACCAGCCTGTCTCAATTTGTCTCTTCCTGGATTCTCTTCTTCTGGCTGTCATTGCTGGTTTAACTTGTATTCTTCCCTATGCCCAAGTACACACAGCTTAGATGGGTGTTTGTAAGGACAACCTTTAGAAATCTTCGCTTCGCTTCCCTGGTTTATTGAGTTTATTTCCTAAGATCAGTGGAAGGAGAAATAATGTGACATCAAACCCTAGGATAAACTTCCTGTGAGGCAGGGAATAAAGGCCAGGATGAAGCCTCTCCTTGGTGGACCTTCAATGAACATGATTTTCTCCTAGTGCAGTCTTGGAAGGAGGAGGGACTTCATTCCTTTCTGTCACTGCTGCTCCATTCTTGTAGCCAATCTCTCCCTTGGGAGTTGAGCCAATGGGAAGTCTGGAGAATCTTCCCAGTGCCAAGGTTCAGGGAGGAGCAGAGAGTCTTAGGAGGAAGAAGGCAGGAGAAATTGAACCCAGCAGCGAAGGCCGCAGAGCTACAGTGGGAGGAGGTGAGTGAAACTTTTATGAACGCTGGCTTATTCTAGGCTTCTAAGTATGAGTGGCTGGTGCTCAAGAATCTGTATGTTATGAGCATTCATCTACTGCCCAACTGACAGCTTAATGTCTAATACTTGGCAGTCATATGCCCATTGCTTGATGACAATTGTCCCTTTCACTCTTTTGAGGGTGTCTTAAGATACCCTGCCCCAATCTCTTGATTTTATGGGGTTGTGGCAGCGTGATCTTCAGGACATCAGTGACAGTGGATGACAATCTTTCCTATAATGGTCAACACAGTGTACTTCATTTTGTAAGAATAAAAGCCCATCACTGCTGACTACTCCTGAGGCTTATAAACGATAACCCGCACAAGGAATGTAGGGGATATACAAATACCAGCCTCTGAGCTTTCTAACTCTGAGAATTATGGCAATATTGACTAAATATCTGTGAATGAACAAATTAGTGAAAGCTTATTAATAAAAAACTCATTTCTACCTCTTTTTCTAAGTCAATGGGTTAAAAGTCCTACCATAAAGTTACATGCCAATGCCAGGTCTAGAGGCCATAACATAATAATAATAACCACTTCAAAGGTCTACGAGGACTTAGATAGTCCCTATTGAATATTTTCGTTCGTTATAAACATGCAGCTATTTTTGATGGCGTAATTGGAGACTTTTATTTGAAAACATGAAAGAATGCTTTTGGGTTCTTGATTCCTCCAACAGACTCAAAGCTGATAAAGTCAAGCTTTGGAACATTTCTGAACTACAATTGTCTTCCGTGATTTGTAGCCTCAATGCCTCTGCTCTTGTTTTCGCCCACAATAAAAACCAACTCAAGGCGTGCTGTTCATATGAAAAAGAGTGTTCTTTATATTTGGGAGACCCTAATGTATGTAGTGATTAAGACACTAATAATAAGAAATATTGTTATTTATTCATAGTCATATCTGAAAAAAGTTGATTCTGTGTCTCTGACAGGATTTTCAGTGTTAATCCGTGAGTGGAGATGTTCACATTTAAGTCCCATTAAATCCTCTATAGGGATCTAGTAAAATTGTTCAGTTATTCTGAAAACAAGTATAAATTTTCAGTTTGTCTGGAGAGTTCTTTAGAGACCGGCAGATGGCAGACACAGGATAAAATAAATCTCACACCAGGAGATTACACAGTGTTATTCCTGCTTGATGAGCAAGGCTAGGTTTAGGTTGAGTTTGCTTCAACACAGATTTCCTAATATGTTCTCTGAAAACAAAATGGAGTGTGTTTTCCTGTGTGAACTTGGCTGTGCTGCCCTGGATATGCTAAGTGGAACATAATCAAACGAGCATTCGTTCATAAGCAACACTTAGTAGGTACAAGCCCTGGAGCCTCATCCTTTTCCTTGGGGGAATAAAAAATGGTCACAGATGACACTGGCCCTCAGGGAAGTTCAGAGAGAGGCTGGAGTGACGAGGACACAAGCGGGGCAGGTCCCTCCAGCCCTGCCAGCAGCCCCTTCTCTTGGCAGAGTTTCTGTTCAGAAGTCTTCAGCAGCCTCTCCTGTTCCCCAAGCACTTTACAGAATCTCAGCCATGGTTGTTCCCATGCTGCTGTTCAATTTCTAGATGAATTACAGATCACACACTTCTGGGGGTGGGGAAAGATATGCTGTCTTACCGGTTTCTTGGTACTGATAGTGACTTAAACTGAGGTATTAGGAAGTTTAAAGCTTCTTAATTATTAGGAGCATTTAATACAGGCCATAGAGGCTTTCAAATTGTTTTTCCACTTTCTTCTGAAATAGTGAAACACTTGTGCTGCTTTTCTTCTTCATCTTCCCTGTTTTTAAGCTGTATCTTTCCTGTAAGAAACTGAGAGGACCTGGGAGTTGCAGAAGACATTAAAGAGACAAATTAAACTGATCCTAATTTTTTTTCCCACTACTTAAGGAAACATATCATATGTCAGAGGATGATGGAAATCAGGGATGAGTTGAACAAAACTCACTAGCAAAAGCACTGCATCAGATGAGTGGAAAGCGAACTATGCCCAATAAGCAAACTTGCAACTTGAAGACCATTTGGGACCTGTTGAACAGTTTACAACAATCATATCACTCTACAAATAAATGAATGTGTCTTTTCATAAAGCCATTAACCATCATGTTACTACCTATCAGGAAAGGCAAAACCAATGGCGATGGCGTCCATAGGCCAAGTTGGTCAGCTGTATCCACAGGTTTTGTTAAACTAACAACAGATCTAAAATATTCATGGAGAAAAACAAGACTGTACTGAAAACAAACGTGACATTACTTTTCTCGTCGCTGTTCCATAAAAGTATAAAACAGCAATTGTTTTTTTTTTTTTGCATTGTGTGTATCGTATTTGGTATTATGAGTGATTTAAAAATAATTTAAATTTCAGAGAAGGACGTGGGTAGATGACCGACAAGTCCTAAACTCCTTTATGGCAGGGAACTTAAACAGCTCAAGCTTTGTTAGAACCCACACACTGTGAATTTTGTAGGTTATTTGTACATGTAAAGTTTTCACATGAATGAACTTTTGAAGCCTAAAAGTAGGATGCCTTTGTTCCAGATTGTATGTAATAAGAAGAAAGCCTTGAGGGATACAAAATGAAAACCAGAAACGTGTTCTGTAGTGTTCTGCTTCTTGTTTCAGTGCTATATCCTCAGTTCTGCTGTCGGGGGTCACAGGCAACCATCACACTGATGAGTTGTGTGAAATTTTGGGAAAATTGGCTTAGAATGGTCTTCCTGTATGCCGTGCAGTGACTTGTCACCCACTGTAGGAGGTAGTTGTCAGACTCACATGCAAGACTCAACTGAGCATTTGTGAAACACTTCCCTGTAACTACGGGCTCAGTTTGGTTACCTTTGAAAGGTCCTTGAAAGCCTTGCAGCAATCACTTTCCTGTGGCATAGAGGTCCATGTCTGTCTTCATCCTGATAAACATAAGGGTGGAGACGCAGAAATCTCATCTTCATGTGTGTTGAGTCTTGAGGTCTCAAGAAGAAGAAGATAGATTTGAACCAATAAATAATTATCCAGGGCAGGCAAGGCTGGCACTACCTTCTTTCCAAAGGTCTGTCCTACATTTGTGTTTAGCCAGTAGACTCCTGGAGCCTACTCAGCTTCAAAGAGAAACATTGCAATTTTATTAGTTTTGTACAACTATGGATCAGTTCTGTTTTATGTTTACCATACAAGGAAATGCTTGAATAGCTTGAAAATTTCAATTATGTGCTGACAAATGAGAATCACAGTCATAAACAAAGCAGCAATGATAGTGTTAATGTTTGTGATGGTCAAGAGGTACCTTGAATTATGGGATCAAAGCATGGAAGCATTTTTAGTTAGAAAGCTAGGTACAGGTCCATCAAGAGTTTACACTGTGGTTCATCAAACATTTTAGAGCATATTTGACTTCCAAGGGTCATTTAAGGCTTTTGGGTAGGTCTGGCAAACGCTGGCTCCTGGCCCAAACCTCCCTTGACATCTGATTTGGTGAATACAGTTTTGATGAATTAGAGTCATGCTTTATTTGCTTGTTTTCTTAGATATCACAACTCACAAACTTAGTGGCTACACATGACTGTCTGGCTCACATGTCTATGAACCATAGGATCAATTAACTAATGGTGAATGAAACAAAATGCCACCAGGCCCTTTCTTAAAGATGCTCCTTGTTTCACTGTACTACACAGGATCTAGCTGGATCTAGAAACACAATCAACAGCGATATATATATATTTTTAGCCTCTCTCTGATCTGTGTTCAGGCCATGGAGAGACAATAGCTGATGGTAGAAAGATGTTGCAGGGTCTGCAGTATGGAAGGATTTCTCAGGGTCTGCTCCTCACCCAGCTCCTCACATCACCTCTGAGGTATATCACCCAAAGAGCAAGCTCATTGTAATCCTGTGACTATCTGAAACTGGCCCAAACTTTTCCAGTTCCTCACTCTCTCACCAGGAAGAACAAAATTGATGAGAGTTTCAATTTCTATTGGGCAGAAAGCCAAAATCTCTATCAGTGTCTTCACAGAATGCAAGCACCTCAGGAAAGAAGACCAAGAACCCACTCTGTGGCTGGGGTCCACTTGTTGAGATAGCACAGATCTCTAAATATTTAGGAAAAATTTAAAGGGTTGTCAAGACTTTAGTGGATCCTCATTGAATGTGGAACAGGGTTTTGAGTGGTGGCTATTAAGTAACTCAGCTCTCAGCTTTCAACAACATTGTAATTGTGTGTTGTGTGTGTATATTCATTCACAAACCAATTCTTTTTTTAAATTAATTTTTTATTTTTTTCTTTATTAATTACACTTTATTCACTTTGTATCCCCCTTGTGGTTCTCTCCCTCCTCCCGTCCCAATCCCTCCCCTCTGCATGCATACCCCTCCCCAAGTCCACTGGTAGGGGAGGACTTCTTTTCCTTCCTTCTGATCCTAGTCAATTAGGTCTCATCAGGAGTGGCTGCGTTGTCTTCTTTTGTGGCCTGGTAATGCTGCTTCCCCCTCAGGGAACAATTCTTTCCCTTACTGTTAGCAGGAATGAAGATCTATTGTTCTCTATCTTTCTATTCGAATCTATCTATCTCATCCCATCCCATCCCAACTCACTCATCCCATCCCATCCCACCTTACCTATCTCCTCTCATCTCATCTTGTCATAGTAACTGAATTTCTTTGTTTTTAAATGTTGTTGTTCATCACTAAATGTATTTTATTCTTCTCAGTAAACCACATTCTACATTAAAAAAAGTATGCTGTAGATAATACTAACATTATTGATTCTTGCTTAACTAAAAGTGATGTAGGGAAATATTGTCCTTTATCCTTTACACAGAACCACAAAATAACTTAGGGTCATAAGAAAACTCAGGCCTCTCTGGGAATAATGCATAATTTTTATTTTACAATAATTTTAAATGTTTATTTCATTAGTTAATTTGTATTTCATTTTTTTCCTCTTTCACTCTGTCCTTTTATCTCTGTCTTTATACACTTTCCTGAGACCCCAGGCTCAGTCTGTTTCTACTTGCTCTTCAGGTCCTAGTTTCTGCAGAACTAGCTCTCTCCTTTTTAAATTTTTATTGAAAATGGAATTCTTTTTCACATAATATATCCTAATTATAGTTTTCCCTCTCTCTACTCTCCCCAGATCCTCCCCACCTCCCCTTCCAAATGGATCCACCTCCTTATGTCTCACATAAGACAAACAAATGACTTCTTGATTCTATCACTGATGATTTCCATTTCCCTTATTCGCCTAACACCTCTTTGTGGCACTTCTCATTCTGACAAGTGCTTGTCACTTGCCTGTTAGTAGATTTGGGTTCTGAATGTGAATGTGCCATTATCCTCTGTGTATCTATAACATGGACAAGGCCCAAGCACTCCCATGGTAATGCTGAAAATATGTCCAAATAATAAGTAGATGGGAGAAAGGCTAGAGGACACAGGTTTTAAATGACCGAACTTATTAAGATAATTTTACCATAGTTCATATTCTTTTTGGTTGTACTGGAAGTTGAACCTGAGGCCTAGAAGTGTCTAGGCAAGTGCTTTCCTACTGAGTGATGCTGTAACCACACCTTTTAAGTTTCATATACAGTGCCAAACTCTCTATAGAATTTCCCAAATAAGATATGATTTTGTGAAATAAGATTGTGCATTTTTCTCTCATCTCTTGAATTTTCATATTTTTGTGATAATTCAGAATTCACTGGACAAGGTTTTCCAGTTTTAGTGTTTCTAATTAATAGGCTGTTGTGTATATTAAAAGTTGGGAGATACTGAAGTCTCTTAGAAATGTATAAGGGTTAATAGGAAATGGTAAGAGATTATGAATGTTAAGAATCCAGCACCACACATATACATGTGTGTGTGAGAGTACACACACACACACACACACACACACACGTACACACCTATAGCAACCACAAAATCAAATAAACAACTCCCCTTTAGCCTTCTATAGCAATAAGATGGAAATAAAAGTGTCAGAAGGGTTAATATCTAAAGACTCTAGTAAGAAACCTGGTTGGATTTGTTTTTTTCTTATAGCTTCTGGTGATTGTAGTCTGCCCCTTCAGCTGTCTCTGTCTCTCTCTTCAGGGCGTTAGCATTGGATTCAGGCTCTACTTGAGTATTTCACGATGATCTTATTTTCATATATTTAGTTAAATCTCCTAAGGCTTCGTTTGTATGGAAGCCACTCAGACCTCATAACTGACCAACTACCTGGGCTGGGCAGAAGGACCCTTTCCTGTAATAAAGAAAACTCATAGAGAAAGATTTAGGAAATTTACACATTTTCTGTTTATTTACATTTTATTTATTATTATTATTTATTACAATTTATTCACTTTGTATCCTGGCTGTGGCCCCCTCCCTCGTCTCCTCCTGATTCCACCCTTGCTCCCTCTTCTCCCCCCATGTCCCTCCCCTAGTCCATTGATAGGGAATGACTCTATCTGACCCTAGCCTATCGAGTCTCATCAAGCCTGGCTGCATTGTCTTCCTCTGTAAGAAGTTTAAGATGCCTATGAGGCACCAAGAAGCTTGCGCTTCTGTTGTTACTAGTAAATTATTTGATGAATCTCAACATAAAACCATGTCATGTTTAAGTTGGTCTGGATACTTCAATATTTAAAAAAATTAGCAAATAATCTACTTTGAGTGTGAGAAGATACAAAACTATATTTGTTTATTTTAAGATAATCCTGATGAGTTATTTCATGACCAGATGCTATATGTGATGGGATTCAAGTATCTTAAGAGATACTTGACCTGAAGCAGGCTCACTGGTCCTTCTTTAAAGAGTTGATATTTAAAGGTCATATAGGAATATGGACATCTGTGAAAAACTACTCTAAGTATTAGAAACCCGGAGAAGGATGGTGAAGGTATAGAGACATAACATGAATGGGTTATAGCCTTCAGTGTGGACCGTGTTTAGCAGAGCAGAAGTCACTGTCTCCAGGCCACATGCTTCCTTTTGCTTCAGCCTTGTTACTCTGTGTTCGAAGGTTTCAGAGACTTCCCCTGCAGGCCATCCTTCTCAGTACGCACTTGTCACTTCACTAAGTCAAGGGCTAATCTCTGTCACTTTAAACCCTCACATTTCATTTGTCATGTTTTGAGAATTCCAGAGATTTAGGAACATGTAGATTCCAAGCTGTGGAGCCCACAAAAGAACAAGTTTGACTTGTGTTGTGAAATAGGTCAGTGCAGAGAATTGCCCTGCAACATGATTGCTGTTGAGTAGCTTTCCCAAGTTGTGAAAGCAGAAACTCACAATGACATTTGTGGGATTTGAGGTAAGTTGAAAGCTTTCTCTAGAATGAAACTTAATTTTCACTGGAAAAAATTCTCCCAGGATTCTGAGGAGTGCTGGTTGACATAGTATGCTTGGATGACATTTTATCAATCACCTACAGCCTTGGTTCTAAATATCTGAGGTAGAATGACACAGGGTACATGGGATGATAATGTTTGATCTCCTCGGAGGATTCTCTGCACTCTGCTGCAGAACTATTACTCTATTTGAGGGTTTCAAGACAAATTTGCTTTTGGACAGAGAGGAAGCTGGCTGATCTGAGTCTTTTCTGCCTCTTCAAAGCTACCGAGTAGCTTATTAACATTTTAAATATGAATTTCTAGATTTACTATTTTTATTTGTTTTCTCAATTTATTGTCATTGTGTTTGCATTTTTGTGTGTGAGAGTATATACATGCCATTGCTTGTGTGAGGTCAGGGGACAACTTTTAGGAGTCAGCTTTTTTTTTTTTTTCTTGTACTGGGGTTTCTGGGATCCAACTCTGGGCATCCGGCTTGCATGGCAAGAGTGTCTACTTCCTAAGTGATCAAGCCAGTCCTTTGTATTTTTAAATTAGCACCAGAGTAATTTGTGTCATTAAGGGATTTCCATACATGCTTTCACTGTTATAATCCCTCTGCTTCCTCCACCTCCACTACCGTGCCCCTCACCCAAGCCTTTCCATTTCCTTCCGCCATTAACCCTCACTCCACTTTTATGTCACATGTATCCTGTTACTTTTACCCTTCCCACACTAGGTCCCCCTGTGAGTGCCAGTGTTCAGGTGGTGGAGGAGAGAGAACTGCTTTTGAGAGTTGTTTTTCTCCTTTTCCCGGGTTCCAAGAATTGAACTCAGGTCCTTAGGCTTGCTCAGGCGAACACTTTTACCTGGCAAGCCATCATGTAGGCAGCCTCCTCTCGACATTTTACAGGATGAATCATATCCATCACATTTTATGGAGCTGTAGTGTTGATTATCTGAGAAACTCCACAATGAGCCACTGAGCTTTATATCAAGTTTTGCGCAATTTTTAACCTTCCCCACTGCAACCAAAGTGCATTGCTATGGTCCTCACTTACCTACAGTGCTAAGCAAATAGATGTTTCTCAGTTTCTGTGTTCCCAGAACTGCCCTTCCCCTTTCAGTAGCCTCTGTGGACTCCCACTGATAACTCCATCACTTCCCAAAACTCTCTTCTCCTAAGCTCAGTGGAACCACAGTCACGTCTTACTCTACTCTCTGATTCTTACTATGAATTTCCAAAGAGAGTTCTGTTCTCTTCCCCAGCACTCACAACCATAAGTTCAGCTCATAAGTGAACAGGTGACAAGCACCTCAGACTCAGGTCCCCAAACCTCAGCATCCTCTACAGAAATTCACTTCTTAGCATTGTGAGCACTTGTTTAGTTGTTAACCAAAATTTCAAATGTTATCCAACTGCATTCATAGTAATGGGGACAGGGACTGTCTCTGACATGAATTGATTGGCCTGCTCTTTGCTCACCTCCCCCTGAGGGGGGAGCAGCCTCAGCAGGCCACAGAAGAATACAATGCAGCCACTCCTGATGAGACCTGATAGACTAGGGTCAGAGGGAAGGGGAGAAGGACCTCCCTTTTCGGTGGACTAGGAGAGGGAAATGGGTGGGGAAGAGGGAGGAAGGGACTGGGAGGGGAAGATGGAGGGAGGTACAGGGGGATATAAAGTGAATAAACTGTAATTAATAAAAATAATTTAAAAATAATAAATTCAATTCTTTTTAAATTCTTTATTAATTACACTTTATTCACTTTGTATCCCCCCTGTGGTTCCCTCCCTCCTCCCATCCCAATCCCTCCCTTCTCTACCCTCTGCATGCATGCCCCTCCCCAAGTCCACTGGTAGGGGATGTCTTCTTTTCCTTCCTTCTTATCCTAGTGAATTAGGTCTCATCAGGAGTGGCTGAGTTGTCTTCTTCTGTGGCCTGGTAATGCTGCTTCCCCCTCAGGGGGAGGTAATTAAAGAGCAGGCCAATCATTCATGTCAGAGACAGTCCCTGTTCCTATAACAATGGAACCCACTTGGATACTTAACTGCCATGGGCTACATCTGTGCAGGGGTCTTAGGTTATCTCCATGCATAGTCCTTGGTTGGAGTATCAGTCTCAGGAAAGAACCCTGTGCTCAGATTTTTTGGTTCTGTTGCTCTCCTTATGGAGTTCCTGTCCTCTCCAGATCTTACTGTTTCCTACTTCTTTCATAAGATTCCCTGCACTCTGCCCAAAGGTTGCTCATATGTCTCAGCATGTATTGATAGTCTGCAGGGCAGAGCCTTTCAGAGGTCCTATGTGTCGGGCTCCTGACTTGTTCCCTCTTTTTTTTTTTTTAAGGAGAGCAACAGAAGACTTGTTCCCTCTTTTCTCCTTCTGATGTCCATCCTCTTTGCCTTAATAAATTCAATTCTGAAAATCAAAAAAAATTTTTTTAAAGAAATTTAAAAAGATTTAAACAAATAAAGTGATATTCCATGATCAAATATCAAAGAACTTAATGATTTTTTGTTTTTATGGCAGCTGCTGCTGTTTCTAGTTCTTGTTGAGGCTAGGGATTGAACATAGCCTATGCTAGGAAATCATTCTACTGTGGAATATGCTCAATCCACAGCAACCTCAATATTAATAAGATAGCAATAATTTTCAGATAATTAATTTTTTTATATTAATTACTGTTTCAAATTGATCTTCCAATTCACAGCAACAGAAATGTTTTTCAGATTTTTGCAAGGTATTCCTAAAAATCTTCTGGAAATTCACGGATACAAAGTAAGTACCCAAATCTTGAAAAAGAAAAAAAGAAACAAAGATGGAGAATTCACACATTCCTGCTTAAAAACCTACTGTGAAGCTACAATAGTCAATCCATCATGGGACTAGAATAAGGCACACAAATACATCAGTATTAAATTTGCAATGCAGAAACAAAGATTTATATTTTTATTATCAATAATAAAAAAGGAATTGGAAATTCAGTGCATTTATTTTTGAAAACTGTGCTAGGATGAGCTAATGAGGGAAACACTCTTCAACTTATGGTGCTGAGACTACCAGATATCAAAAAATGTATGATGTTCAACATAGTGACTATCTCTGATAATGATGTATTATAAACTTTACATGCTGAAAAAGCATAATTTGTCTTTTCACCACAAAATAATAAATATTTGAAATGAAGAATCTTTTTCAGTTTATTATTTATTACACTATATTCACTTTGTATTCTGGCTGTGGCTCCCTCCCTCTTCTTCTCCCAATCTTTCCCTCCCTCCCTCTTCTCTTCCTATGCCCCTTCCTTAGTCCACTGGTAGGGGAGGTCCTCTTCCCTTTCTATCTGACCCTAGCCTATCAGGTCTCATCAAGGATGGCTGCATCATCTTTCTCTGTGACCTGGCAAGGCTGCACCCCCTGTGATCTGTGATGTGAAACAACCATTTCATCACCGAATTTCTCCTTGTTGGTTATACATTACAATAATGGAAAATATACCTAAGACAGAAATTGGGAACGGAGTACGGTATGCTGTGAAAAACTGGACCATGTGTTTTGGGGAGGATTGTGATGGAGTTTGATCTTTGGGCTGGAAAATCTATTCAGTGCTAAGAGTTTGATTATTTTGTGGGTTGGTAGACACGACTGTTGAGAGCCATGCATATGATGGAAGGAGAGGCTGTGAGGTTCCAGAGGGATGTTTGAGAGGTGTTTAAAGGTTCTGTCAGGAAATTTGTTATTTTGAATTAGTTGTGGTTCTGGTCAGCTGGGGCTGAAGAATCAGCTATTATTAAGACCAACATAACTGAGGCAAAATCATCTGGAGAGTGTTTCCTCAAAGTTAGCATAGAGAAGCTATGATCCAGAGGCATCCAAGGTTGTGGCTCATCTTGGAAGCCAAACTTGGTAATCTGTCAGAGTTTCCAAGGTGGTACCATTTTTGAAGGCAAGGAGTAGAAACTCCAAGATTAAAGTGGCTGTGGGAGAAGGTAAGGTTTGGTACCATGTGGCAATGTTAGAGTCCTTGAAGAGAGCCTAGAGGACACTAATGGTGAAAGTATAGCTCAGTTGCAGTGGTGACCTCAGGATCATAGAACGACTTCCACGGACATCAGCAGCCATAGAGCTGAAATGGCCTGAGCCTAGGAGACAGGCTATGTGTGCTACAATGGGCAGATCAAGAGAAGTGGTCCAGGCACCTTGAAGCCCAGAAGATTATGAGTGTATGCCAAATGTCAAACACAAAATGATTTATGCATCTGAACTTTGGTTTTGCATTTATATGATTGTAGTTGTGTCCTTATTCTTCCTTCTGAGAGCAAGAAATTATTTAATACAATTAAAAATTTTTTTCTACATGAGCCCACAGTTAACTGACTTTGGAATATCAGAGAAACTGAACTTTAAAAGATGATGGATATTTTAAAGAGGCTAAACTTTTAAGTGTTTGAAATTTTAAACACTCTGGGACTTTAGAAGTTGGGATGATTCATACTGTGATATTAATATTGATGTGCCATTGTGGGACAAATAAAAAAAATAAAGTTTTGGTTGTGGTGTCAAGTTGACTAGTTGTATATTTGTGTTGGCCAGTTTTCTGTCAACCCAACACAAGATAGAATCAATTGGGAAGAGAGAAACTCAACTGAGAAAATGCTGGCAGCAGACTGGCCCATGGGGAAGGCTGTGTGAGAGTTCGTTGGTTGATGGTTGATGTGGGAGGGTCCAGCCCATTGTGGGTGGTGTCATCCTTGGTCTGGTGGCTATGGGTGATATAAGACAGAAGACTGAGCAGGCTGTAAGGAACAAGCCAGTAAACAGCACTCCTCCATGGTCTCTGCTTCAGTTCCTGCCTCCAGGTTCCTGTTATGACTTCCCTCAGGGATGGACTGTAACCTGTGAGGTGAAATAAATACTTTGTCCAATAAGTTGGTTTTGGTCATGGCATCTACTTATCACAGCAATAGAAACATAACTAAGTCAGAATCAATGCATTCTCCTAGCTTTTTTCAATCTTTCATCCTTTCTTTGCTAGAAGACCAGTGATACAAACATTAGATCTTTCATTGCTTTCTCACAAGTTCTTAAAACTGGCCATTTGAAAAAAAAAAGAAAAAAGAAAAAAAGAAAAGGGATATTTTTCTCATTTGTTTAATTTAGAAACTAATTGTTAAGCTTTTTAAAGAATTTGCTTACTTTTATTTCTGTCATTTTCATTATCCTATTCTTCAGTGCAATTTTATTTACTTTGATTTTGGTATTTGTGTGCATGAGTTTCTCATTTAACCAGGAGCCCATTGATTCATACAGACTGGGTGGCTGGAGAGTTCCAGGGAGGCACCTGGAGAGTTCCAGGGAGGCGCCTGGCTCTACCTCCCTAGCATTAAAGGCAATTAAATATCTGAAATCAGTTCTCAATTTTATTTTAACTCTGTTATTTTTTTTATTCTAAATATTCTATTTGGTTCTGTTTTCCACTTATGTAGGAATATTTTAAATTTTTTCTTTTAACATTATTTCTCTGTTATTACTGTTTCTTTCAATGAGTACTGTTTTATTGTGCTTTCCTAATAATTTGTTTATATTGAGGCAAGTTATTTCACTAATCATTAAGTTCTGTAGGCAAACCCAGGGTAAGGGAAGCAACACTGATGTTTGCAGGGATTAACTTTTGTGATTATAAATATGATTGAAACTTAAGCATCCCTTTCTTCATCTCTCACATAAGTGTGTTCTTTCTCAAACTTTGTGCTCATCCAAGAAAGATTTTAAAGTCTATGGGTATCATTGGAATCTTGAATAAAAGTCTTTCAAAACTAGAGGCAAATGGATGAACTAAATATATCATTCACACTGAACTTTGTGCCTGGACTTGAAAGATTGATTCTCCATGATAGATAATGATCTCAATAGCTCAATTCAGTAAGCCAAATCAGACGGATTATGCATTGATTTGGGAAGCTGAAATTCTAAAATGGAAACCAATTTTTTTCTTCTTAAGAAACTAAAATCAGATCTTATTTATGAAACTCTCATCATCAGTGTGCTCGTAAATGTCAGTAGTTTAAAGAGAGACAGTGGTTAACAGGTACTAAGGATGACTCGGTTTTCTGGGCATTTGCATTTGTTGTTATTACTATTCTTATGGTTGCCACCATGACAACGTGATGAAATAACATGACACAAATAAATGGAAATCAATATGGCCTTCAGTATTTGGGTTTCTGATAAGAGATTAGAGTCTCGACTATTGCATTCATTTAAATGTCTGAGAAGGATACTTTGTCACGTTACGTATTGCTGAGTGAAAGCTAAGACTATTTCATAATTAGAAGAGAATGGGAAGAGGGTGGAAGAGGAGACATGGTAAATATTTACACAAAATAAACTGTAGACTAGTTGAATTCATTTCTGCCCTGCCCTCAAAGCAGTGACAAAAATGTACTAAGAAATAAAAATAGACACAACATGCAATCACTCAGAATGAGTCTGTCCTGGCACAACGTGTAATTAAGCCCTGGAACTTGCTCCTACAAGATTTTATTCAAATAAACAGTTCAGATCAACAGAAATGATTAGATATAGCAAACGCTGTTTATATATAAGAATCTCAAAGTTTGGAATTTGGAACTAGTAATGTGTTAAGCAAATAAATAAAATGCAAACAGCTCAGTCTTCCAGACAATGTGTTGGCATATTTTAGGATTTTCCTTAGTTTGAACAATTTTTTTCAATCGAGTCATTTTCTTTTTATTGTTGTGCTTTTTGTATTACTATCACCTTACCAGAGAGATTTTACACTATCAAACTATCTACGTTTCTTCTTCTCCTCCTCCACCTCCTTCTAACGTGTGGAATTGAACTGAGGCCCTCATTTTTGCTAGCAAGCACATGCACCTAGCTCCTCAGTATAACTATAGCTACAACTGTGATTTCCACCTTAGTATTTTTCTCAAGCACAGTACTAGCGTTCGGTTACTCTATGTTTTCATTGAACAAACTTAATTTCCTATCTTTCATTATAGTCATTTCCAAGATCTTATAGTCTGTCAAGTTTTCTTAGCTTGTCTTGTTAACCTACAGAGCTTTCCATCTTAACCAGTTGCCAGAATGTGTAGGTTGGTAGCAACTGGGCTGACGTCTGTGTTCCTGAAGCAAATCCTAATTTTGGGAAACAGTGAAGGCTTTCATTTTTTTCTCTCTATTGTTCTGTGTTTAAAATGAACATTATGGTTATGTACACTTGTCAACACTAAACATGAACATATAACTCCATACTCACAGTTCATAACCTAACAATCTTTTTTGTTTTGTTCTCTGGTTTCAACTGTTGCTACAGAAAAAACAAACAAACAAACACATAAATCTTCAATGTACTGCCTGGAAATAATTACTTTTCAGCCATAATTCGTTAATCCTTAGTTAATCCTCATTAAATCCATACTTTACATGTGGGAATTTTCCAAGGTCTCTTGCCAACATGTTTTTCTTCTGTTGATTCTGTATCCTTTACATGGTTTAACTATCCCATAAAAATACCAAATATTCCAAAATTATAATTTCTTTACCACCAAACATTTCTTTTGTAAACTGAATTAAAATTTCAAGTACATATATTATGTGCTCTTAGCTGTTTATGAAATTGTTCTCTAATTTTGGAGAAAAGAATTACTTTAGGTTCAGATAGACTATGTTGTTTTATTTTGGGGCCTTTTAGTTTTAAAAAGACACATATTTGACACATTTTTACAAGGAATTCAAAGATAATTCATAGATAGTGGTGCATTTTGAGACAGTAAGAGAATGAGTATCTGATAGAAGGTACAGGTACAATAAACATTCATTCTAGGTGCTTGACAGCTAACCATAATAAGATTAGGAAGAATTCACCTTTCCCCCTACTTCTTCATGGGATGTATGCTGGGTGTTGAGCCTTAGTCAGTAGGCATCTGATATAGTAAGTGCAAATAGTATTCTTCAGTGATAATGGTGCTTTTCCAGATTGAGAGTGTAAATGAAGAACCAGGCCATGTGATGGAAAGCATGGGAGACCCCTTATGGTTGTTTCAGCTGGGAGGGAAACTTCCTTAGGTGGGGTGTGTCATGTACATCATAGTGAGCCTTGGGTAAGTGAGTGAGAATAGCCAGCTGAAATGTTTAGGTCATTCTCATTTGTGTGGCCTCATCTGTACTTGGAAACTGGCAAGGTCAATGGAAATTAGGGTTATAATTGTCTGGCAAGGGAGAATAATTGCCATGATACTCCAGTTGTGTTCCCATGGATGAATTTCCTTCTTGACTTATGTCACTTTGGGATTGGTTGGTTGTAAATAAACTGTTGCAGACACTCTAGTGGGAGGAATTTCTGAGTATAGTGGAGACAAATAGCAAGAAGACCTTTAATTAAGGTCTACCTCATAATCCCAGGAGGATTTTCCAGTTGGCATGTCATTTGGGTCACTTGTTTTTATTTAACTTTCTGGTCATTTGTAACTTTGTCTCTACAGTGGAGAGAGGAGTATATAGGCTTTAAGGATATTGAATCACTGAAGTGAATTTACCCTATATTAGAATAGATAACAAGAAAGCCATTCGTTTTAATTTTTTCATTTCAACAGAAGCTGCCATCAGAAAATTTACTGAAACAGTTGATTCAATGATTATTCATTATTTTATTAGTCTATACTGTTACAAAGGTAATAAGGCATCATGGAGGCAATCAATAGCTAATCAAACTTTAGTAGGCAAGATCTCTTTCTTTTTTGGAAAGAGTTGGAGGTGAAGAAAATGAAAGACCACTTCTATGTTGATAGTACTAATTCTGGTAGCTGTTTACAATAGAAGATCTGGGGAGGGGCATGCATGCAGAAAGGGGAGGGAGGATGGGATCGGCAGGGGAGGAGGGAGGGGCTAATGGGGGAATACAAAATGGATAAAGTGTAATTAATAAAAAAAATTAAAAAAAAAAACAATAGAAGACTAGTCACTTTGGAAAGCATTAGCTGCTCTTTGGAAGCCATTCAGCTGAAAGAATTTGGGTTACAGTCCTTCCTGTGTGTGGTGGGCTGTGGTGGTTGTAACATAGAGATAAACCCTGTGATGGGAGATCCTGGAATGGGATGTCATCCTTTGTGTGGCCTGTTCTACAGGCAAAGGGTCAGCAATCAATTGGTAGATCTGACCACCTTCCAGGGGCCAAATCCCTATCAGTGAACTCTAGCCTGTAGGATGGCAGGGCAAATCTGGGCGGTGTGCTGTGGATTTCCATTGCCAGTCAGTAGGGTGGAGGACAGGCTGGCAGAATGACAGGAATGAGCTAACTCACCCAGTTTCAGGTTACCTGAAGCTTTCTTAGCTTAGGGAAGTATCTTGAGAGGTCAGCCACAATGATGAACTCAACAGATACTTCTCTGGAAAATTACAGGCCACTGGGAAGAAGAAGGAGTAAGAAAGGATGAAAAATGGTACAAAAAAGAAGTCAGACATAGTCAGGGGTATAGGAGCATTTTCTACTTTAAGGAATGATGAAAGTTTTGTGTTAAATTCTCTTAGTTTATTACTTTTTTGTTTAGTTTTCTAACAGAGGGCAGTGTTATAAGATGGGCTAACAAATACCATTGTCTTAATTTATTTGCGTGATCATATTTAAACCAGTTTACTATAAAGAGTAGAGATGGGAAAATTACCTTCTTAAATCTGATTCACATCCATACTGAATGAACCACATAATGGTCGTCTTAGTCAGAGGCTATTTTGAAACCTTGTGGAAAGCTAATGGCTTGTAAACTTCTGTGGAGACAGTGCTGTGCTCTGAGTCATGGAGGATCCACCCCAGAAGTGACATGGAAGCAACAGTAGGCAGGTGCATGGGAGCCTGCACCTAGGGACAACCTTAAGACCTAATTCATATATATGTATATATATATATATATATATATATATATATATATATATATATATATATATATATATATATGACAAACAAAATTTGTTTTATATATATATGTAGATAGATAGATAGATAGATAGATAGATAGATAGATAGATAGATTTAAAACAAATTTTGTTAGAAATGCCCAATTTGGTCCGGTAAATAGTAGTAAATAAGGTTCTCACCTCAGCCCTCCTGCTTCTTCCCTAAGTCCATGATGCAGAAACTTAGTGAGGGCATTTTGAAGAGCACAGAATAGGGCGGAGGCATTTTGTTTGTGAGTTGAGTGTTGTTATCTATGTATAGGGGTGCTGCTGTAAACACTTTGTTGTTTCTCGTACTCAGATATGCCTCTTTTATCCACCCTTGTGGGTAACAGCTGAGTTCATTACTGTATCTCACGCTGGCTGTAGATGGCCAGATGCCATGTTCTGAGTTCTGAAAGCTCTCTAGTTGCTTCTTAGGAAGGATGCCCCTTCTAGTATTGCGTCTTTGTTACAATTGACTTACAGTTTTTCTGCTTCCATTTGGGGCTGCAGAAAGAAACTCAGTGTTTCTCTGCCACAGGCCATAACTGTCAGCCTTTTCAGCATCTTCCTCATGACTTGTTTATCCTTATCTCAGGATTCCTGTCCACCCTCTAATAAAACTTAATATCAGAATTAAAATTCTAATCAGCTGTGTATGTTGAGTTGTGGACCTACCTCTGATATATTTCCTTATAGCAATTTAAAAAATTATGAACTATAATTCCAAAACACAAAGTTGCTTTAGATATATTCATGTAAGTTCACAGAAAGAAAATTTCTAGGCTTACCTCTTTGCCAATTCTGTTTTCAAGAAAACCTCTTTGCATTCATGGGGACTAAGGCAACAATTTCCTCTGAATGGCTGGTCTACCCACAGAAACATCCTCATCCATATATCCTACTTGGATTGGGTTTTGGTAGGGCATCACATTGTATATTTTTGTTTTGAATTTTTTAGTTTCTGAACCTCAGTTCTATCAGTACCGTGGGAGCCTCTGTCCTGTTGAAGAAATTTAAGTCATTAAATGATGGCATAATTGGGGACCTAGATTATCTTCAGGTGAGATTTTTTTGTGTGTGTGTTCTATGTGGAGCATGGTTTGGAGATATACTAGATAAACAGAGGTATTTTGAGAATACTTATGCCAGAAGGAATTCGATGAGTCTTTATAAATGTCCACCTTAGCCTGAGGAAGTTCAGAATGCTAAAACCAAGAAGTCCAAGGAACGCTGGATTAGATTGGCAAGCCTCATTCTTTCCTCCAGCAACATCTTCTAATCATCTTAGACACCTCTTTTCCTTAATGTTTAACTACCCAGCAGAGGGAAATTAGTGGCAAAACTCCAAGTACTACATAAGAATAGATGAAGAAACAAAGACTCTCACTGTAATAATATATGCTTCACTTTAAAAAGGGGCAAACTTGTGGCATAGTGAAGGTGTTGAAATTACGGAGGGCTTATTTTGTAGGTAAGATGCTGTTTCACATGACAAGCTTGATGGATCTAGTGATTTATTCTTTATTTTATCTCCAGGTTACATATGGTCTAAGTAATGAGGAGTCCAGACGCAAGCTTGTCATGTGAAAGACCACCAAACTGGTCATGTGAAAGAAACAGCAATTCACTCTTGCCCACCTCCTATTTTTCCTCACACTTACCTCAAACCGTAGCACTCAGCTGCTTTGAACTGTGTTTCTTTTTTTCCAGATATATAACCAGCATACTGTCACTCAGTTTTGCCTTTTGCTTTTGGTTACTATGCTTTGACATCCCTTCTCATTAAATCATGGTATATGTCTTGAGTATTCTGCTCTTCACAAGACTCCCTAAAACCCCTCTATGGAAATATAACTTGCCTTTTATTTACCTCAGTATTCAGCATTTATCCCAAGAAAGAGAAATTTATCTCTAGAAGTTGTCTTATGAAGCCACAGTATAGTCTTTGTATTATGTTATTAATGATGACCATATTATCTTTTTCTGTGTCTGTTTTCTATTTTCCCAACAAATCTATTTCTGTTCTGGTGAAAGTAGATGTCTCTCTTCATATATTATATAATATTGGTTATATGATAAATGATAATATCAGAAACACTCAATTTCAAGAGAAAATATATCTATTCTGACAAGTTTGAACTGAAACCATGGTTAATTACAGATTTTCCTCAATTTGGCATAATTTCACTTGAGTGGAATTGTTTTAAAACTACTGTGGTCATCACAATAGGAAGCAGGGAGTGTCTGAGTCAGAGGCTTTATATTTCAGAGTAATGCAGGGAACTCTTCCAGACTCATCCAACCAGCTGCAGCTTCCTCTATGAAGACACTAAGGTAAATGCTTCTAATGGACATCCACAGTGCAAAGCAGAGAGAGAGGGAGGGAGAGAGAGAATCTTGGGTACTTTTCTGTACATGACACATTATTTTTAAAATTCAAACAAAATCAAGCTTGTTTTTATTTAAAGTTTTGCCACATTCAATGAGTCAAACTTTCCAAAAGCTCTTCAATTCCCTGGCTTATGGCTTCCCCTGACTGACTTTTACCAGTGTCATGGAGAATGGCATTTGTCACAGTATGGGAGATCAGCTATCAGTTAAAACTTTATGTTCACTCTTTGAACAGGTGGAGAAATACGTGCAAATCCCGATTTTGTATTTCCAGTGTTCCTATTTACATCACCTATTATTTGCTGGAATTTACCAATTATTTAAAACAGAATCAATAGTAATGAAAATAATGAAAGATGGCCATAAGACTAGAAGTTTATCAAAGTTTCAACACGTTAGAAAATTGGAAGGTTTGATAACACTTCTAGACGGCAGCTATTATCTCATAATATGATATTTGGAGTATTGTTAATAAATAAAAATAAATTTGTTTAATAGTTTTTCTGTTCTAACACAAAATTCAACTCAGTAATTATAAAGCTTTCTGCTAAGAATTAGTTATTAATAACAATATTTTTTTGCATAGTAGAAATTACTCTAATATGATGTGCTTTTGTCAAAGTTAAACCATGCATTTTGTCAATCAGATACAGAGACTGTGAAACAGAATCACTTTAATTTCATATTTCATTGGAGGTGTTGTACGTCTAGGTTTTCCTGTGTTTCATTTTAAAAACTAGTTTCTTGATAGTTTAATTAGATTATTAAAACAAAGCTTTGGTGAGACACGTATTTCTGTTGTTATTTTGCTTTTATTTTGACACAAATATATTGATACAAGAAGAGAGAAGGGAAATGTTGACAGTGTTGAGATGATCACACTATTTAATAGCCCACAGGTAACCAAATAGCCTTCAGGCAGCAGTGATTTTCACCTGAAACTTGAGATTTAAGGACTGTCACGAGAGTTTCGTATTTTGTATTAACTTTATAATTATAAACTTTTTATAATTTTGTAATTTTATACTAAGCTGACTCCATGCAAGAAACAAAAGAACGTGGTATTTGGGGGTTAGATGAAAAATTCTTTTGGCAGCCCAATTCTTTCATAATTGAAAAGAGTTTTTGTCACTTAGCTATCCGAGCAGCAGTGTCTGGGTGATACTGCAGTCACGCCTCTGCAGCTTGAGCCTTAACAATTGCCTGAGTACCAAATATTTGCTACTTATTGGTGCTTATTTTTAAGTTGCTGTAAGGTTTTTATAGGAGACAGGAAAACTCTTTGGATGCTAATTTTTACTTATCTTTCAGCACTTGGGGCTTTAGGGCATAAAGTCCCTGAATCAGCCTTGTAAAGTCTGCTTACCTTTGGAATGCAGGCTTCACCTACAACGAGGAGGATGTCCTTAATTTCATTTCATTTCACCTAACATAGAGAAAGTTAACCCAATCAATTATGCAAAGTATTAATTTTCTGGAATTTATTTTCAACCTGTGTGAGCCTGTTTGTGTAAGAGTGATTGAATGTATTTAGTCCTATTCATCATTTTAACAGTTAGGGCTTCAAGATTTATT
This sequence comes from Rhombomys opimus, assembly GCA_010120015.1. NCBI lineage: Eukaryota > Metazoa > Chordata > Mammalia > Rodentia > Muridae > Rhombomys > Rhombomys opimus. Next base: position 2,396,672 of record REGO01000249.1, read on the forward strand.
ATTGTCTAGGAATGTCTTGGCTCATCTTTCTCTGAAATAACTTTTTATCAGTGTGCTTTCTATGTCATGAAATCTATCTTATCCAATGAAATTAGTTACATTATTTTTTTTTAATGAGAAAATTCCTGTGTTAGTTTTCTTTTCGTTTCGATATAATGATAATTTTATGAAACACTGCCATGTTGACTGAAAGTTTCGAAAAGATTTATTTGGGATGTATAGAATATTGCTGAAAAGAATTTCTGAAATTCTTTCTCTTCTTTTTAAACCCAAATGTGTAAATTAGCAAGACATAATTTGTGAAGAAATGGGAGAATTGGGGTTTAACTTGAAGTATAATTTTACTAGATAGTCTCCGTTGGCCTAAAAATCCTTTTAGTTTCATTTTAATTGTTCTTCCGTCCCGCTCCACGTCGGCGGGTTAAAACGGACCCATGGACGCGGTTTCCCCCGTGAGACTTAGAAAGGTTCGCTATGCTTTTGCTGTCTAAGTGGTTTCTAGGGGCCGTTCCTTTCATTTGTCCCGAGTCGCCACTGGCAGTTTGGAGTCCCGAAAACTCTTCTGAAGAGAGAGATGATGAGCGCACCTTCCTTGTGGAAGTGAAGAAGCCTTATGCTTCTAAATTTAAAGAAAAAACATCAGTGCGTGTTTCATTTCTATGCTCCATGTTTTTATTAATTTGGTTCATAATTTTTCAAGTTACAGATATAATACTCATCCCAAAGCCAATGCAATTAAGTCCCTAGAAGGTTTGGGGACCATAGATCCTGCCAGGGTCACTCAGTATGTAAGGATCACCTGTCACTATCAAATCCATCCAGAGCCTGATTTGTATTGTTTCTTTTCTCTTTTGCTAGAATCTTTTATCTGTAGTGCCAACGGCAGTCACCACTGTTCTTTGCTCTGGATGGGTTGGAAAAGATATGAAATCAAGTTAGTAATTTTCTGGGAATTTTTTTTTTCATCTGATTTTGACATTTCTAGAGAACCCGAAGCCTTGTGTATTACAGGGCACTGAACTACACCCTCAGCTCTAAACACTAAACAACATTTCCCCTGCTTCCTTAAATTACACTGTTTTTTTTTTTTTTTTTTTTTTTTTTTTTTTTTGTGGAGAAAAGGACTCAGTGTGTAGCCCTGGATGGTCTGGAGTTCACTGTATAGACGAGGGTGACTTTGAATTCAGAGAGGTCTGCCTGTCTCTACCTTTGGGGTGCTGGGATTTAGAGGCCTAAGTCACTAGATCCAGCTTCCTAAATAATTTATAAAAGAACATAGAAATTATGTCTTGGAATAAAGTGTGTGTTCAGTGTGTCTGATCTTTTTATTCTATGTTCTTGGAATGTAAATTTTAAAACGGCAATTTTAGATTATTCCTTTGACATCTTTTCGCCAAAGGCTGTCTATCTCCCATACTTCTGCTTCTCCCAGCTGATGACTGACATACAAATTTTCGTCTTTTATGGAGTGACAGGTAGAAGCATGCATGATTTATTTTCTGTTGCACATCACTGCATTAGTTCCCATAGAAGGTCATTTCATGGAATGAGCTAAAAGTTACTTTGAAAGAGTGAAAAACTTGCTCCAAATCATGTAGCTATTATCAACAAGGTTGGAACAAATTGTTGGGCCTCCTGAATAGTTGTCATGGTACCAGATGAAGTAATACTCAAGAAGAACAGTTTAGATCATTCTTGCAAATTCATTTAGTCTGAGACAGGTGCCCTGTGATTTGGAATCACCAAGCTATGGAGAAAGTCTTCAAAGAAATACTGAGTGGGTCCCTGGGAAATTCCAGGGTGGTGTCATTGCTCTGTATCTCAGGAACAATGCTATGAGAATTCTAAGATAATTTCATCCTTGATTCTATATTTGTTACTGTAGACTAACTGTCTTACCTAGCAAAACCTAGACCTCAGTGTTGCAGAGTCTGAGGAATGTTCGTGATACCTGTAATGATAACTACATTTTCTCTATTTTCTACTAAAAAAACAGGCAGTAGTATTTCAAAGATAAATGTGTTTACAAGATCAAAGATGAACAATGCCTCTATGGATAAGTATGGAGGCCATAATGGAGACAGTGTGAAGAAATGATGTGCTAAAAGTAACAGTGATTTAGGAAACAAAAGTTATTGAATAGACCGATGATGACAGAGTATTCCTTGCAGTCAGCAATACTTTTTTGCTACCTCAGTTTAGATATATGAGGGTATTGGAGAATTAGTAAGTGCATCTTGAAAAAAGTCAGCAAGGACAAAGTAGCCCATCAAAGAAAATCAGGATCATGCTCTCAATGTAAACAGGAGAGCTGTTTTGCTGATGTGTCTGGGTGAGAAAATGGAACTTATTCTGTCTTGTCGGCAAGCAAGCTTTAGGGTATTAGACCCAAGGATGCAGAACCAAAAGAATCATCTCTATCTCTCTCAATCTACATGATGATTGCAGACAAGGGTGAAGAAATGAAGCTTTGAATTAATAATAATAAACAAACAAACAAATGTGCTTTGAGCTAATTTAACTCTCTATTTGACCTCTAGGCAACCCTTGATTTCACAATGGCCTCCCTTGCTGCATCAAATGCAGAATTTGGCTTTGACTTATTCAGAGAGATGGATAGCAGTCAAGGAAACGGAAATGTATTCTTCTCTTCGCTGAGCATCTTCACTGCTCTGGCCCTCATCCGTTTGGGTGCTCGAGGTGACTGTGCACGTCAAATTGACAAGGTCAGTGTTGGCTTTTCCAATCAATCCTAGGAGCAAACTGTTTTCTCCCAGAGAATATTTCATGCTAAGCACTGGGCTTCACCTCCAGCTCTAGGTTTTTAACTGGGGGGAAGCAGAAGTATGTTTTTACTTAACACACTACTTCTCAGAGTCCTTTCCTTTGATAGTAGCAGCAGCAACATCTGGACAACTTAGTAGGGCTGTAAATTCTTAGGCTGGATCAGAAACCGTAGGTGTGAGTGTGGGCCACCTATCTGGGTTTTAGAAAGCTCTTCCAGAGTACATTAATGTTTGAGAGCCACCAGATGAATAGATACAGCTACTCTAGAACTTGATGGAGTGCCCTAGTTTTGTTCTGTTTGTGGTTCTGGGTATAGAACCTTCACACTTGCTAGACAAGTGTTCAACCACAGCTGGATGTCCTAGTTTAAACATCGGTTACCTGGACACAAATGACAGTCGTGTGCACGTAGATAATAGATGGCTACCTGAAGAGTGTTTACCATCGCCACCTTCTTCAGCACCTTCAGAAAGTGCTAATTAACGTACCCCTACATATGGCTCTGATGACCGTCCAGGTCTCCTCCCCTTCTCCAGGAAATCATCATAGAAATTCCTCCACTCGACAGAAGCTGCCATGCTAGGTCCAGCTGTTTCCACAGGCTCAGAAGCCATCCCTTTCTGATCTCAGTTGTGACTATTATTTTAATACAGTTCTGCTGAAGGTTGTGCATGTCATTAAACTGCAATGACTTTTTTTTTCCTATCTCAATGAGTCTGTTGCAAGTGGGCAGCGGAGTGAAGTACTGTCAGCTTATTAGGATACAGGGGTATTGACCAGGGGGATCACAGAGGGCCACAAAAGGTGACAGCAGTGCCACCTAGATGTTGATGATGTCATCAGCTACAACCTCTGAGACAAGCTTTGAAAACAAAATTTTATTTGGCATTCTCAAAAGTAACACATCGAAGTGGCATTATTACCTTGGTTTTATGATGGGATGTCCATGCCAAGTGTGTGGCAATGGATGTCAGACCTGTGACTCAAACTCAGCATGGCCTTTGAAAATAAAGTTTCTCAACTGTGCCCTGGTGGGTTGAAACAGCGACACTCTGGCCAGAGTCTTCTCTCTGATACCGACAGCCTCATCATTCACTCTCATACATGACTTTCTATAGCCTCTGATGTCATAATATTCCACAAGAAAGATGAGAAGAAAACATGAACTACAGTCATAAAGCCATTTATACTTTACTTGTACAAAGTTTTAGTCCTTTGTAACATGATGATTTGGAAATTAACCTCTAGCTACAGCCCTGCCCCAGTTAGTTTCACTTTATAGCATATTCTCCTTAGCACTATGGATCACATGTGCATTTCAGGGAAACTCAGGTTTGATCAATGGAGTCATAATTTATAACCTCCTTGCATGAATCTCTGAAAAACATTTCCAAGCAACCAACGGTCAGTGAATGTAAACGTTGGTGCACAGGAACGGCAGCATTCATATGGAGGTCAGAAGATAACCAGAGGTACTTGGTCCTTACTTTCCACATGCTGAAAATGGAATCTCTTGCTTGTTTCTTCCAATGCTTGGCCAACTGGCTGCAAACTTTCTGAGATTCCCCTGTCTCTACTTTCCAGCTTCTTGGAGACGTGCTGGAACTATAGACTAGTAAGTTTCTGCACCCCATTTTTATGTGGGTTCTGGGGATTCACATCCAAGTCTTTGTGTTTCTGTGGCAAGTGCTTCTACCCAGTGAACCATCTCCCAGCCTAGCTCTGCTGCTGTCTGTAACAGAAATACCTCCAGTCTAGCCTGTGTTTTTAGGTAATCCTTTGCCCAAACCCTGAAACCTCTTTACTTTCTGATACTCTGTTCTGAGACTGACATTATTTACAAAGTTGTGTATTTTGCTTCATATTTTTCACTTGATGCTGAGATTGCTGACCTTTCCTATGTACCCCTAACACACAAGAGTAAACATTTCTCTTTCTCCTTCCTTCTTTCTCTTTCCAACTTGCTCCTCTTCCACAAGCTGCATTAATATTCTTTATTCAAGATTTGTATTTACCTTAAACCATAAATTTGGATTATAATATCACCTACAAGTTGTACAAACTTGTGTTTCCTAATCCAGTTGGGTTTTCTCAAAAGCATTTAAAAATAATCCTTGCAGTGTATGTTTCCATTCTAGCACTCTGAGGAAGAAGGGCAGTGCCATGATTTGGCGTGAGTGCTTAGAGAGGAGCCTGAGAGAAATTCCATCCACAGCTTCCTCTTTAAGTGAAGCGGAACACCAGGATCTTGAAACTCACATTGCCTAGTTTTCAGTCCTTGTTATCTGAACTGACCTGATAACTAGTTATTAAATAGAAAAAGAATCTCTGCTCTCCCGTCAGTGTTCAGAAGGAGCTGTGACAGCATAAAACTCCTATTTCATGTGGAAAAACAAAGTTTCCAGCAGGAAAAGGAAAAAGCAGGCTTATGATGAAGCTTTGAAATTTTAACATTTCTCTTTGTCATTATGCCCCTCTAGCCACAGGAGTGCTGCTCTTGAACCAACAAATTTGTATGTTCGGAAACAATGGCTGTCTATTCAGTGAGAATTACAGTGCTCCAGATCCACAAGCAAACTAAGACTATCAGATTAATCAAAATCAATGTAAAATGCAACTAATAACATTAAATATATTCAATTGCTAAAACTTTGTTAAAAAATTACAAGGAGTATCTCTTGAACATTTGTATAATTTTCATAATAAGTTAGGCTCAAAGAATATATTATTAGCAGTAAGTTTGAGTCCTGACATTTCACAGTGGAGTCTTTTTTTTTTCTTATGCTAGAATATTTCCAAAATAATAGTCTACTCACACTGGCTTTAGGACTCTTACTTTATTTTATTTATTTATTTATTTATTTTTTATAAAGGGAAACTTTACGAAGCAACGAATCTGCCTTAGGATAAATGTTGATCAGATGAGGTACCACTTTTTTTTTTTTTTTTTTACAAGTAATGATCAAACAGTTTAAAGCTCTAAGGAGCAAAAAAGTCAGGCAAATTATATTTTACAATTTATACTTACATCAGACTAGGAAGCCATTTGGAGCATTCTCAGAGACACATCGTGGCATCAACAAATGCTGCCATTAGTGCATCCTTCACATTCTGATGGTTAAACTCTTCTCCCTGGACTGTTTCACAGAGCAGAGAACTTCGCTCTGCCTCTGACTTCTCTTTTTAGGGAAAAAAATACAAAAGCATCCCTCAAGGTCAAGGTCAGTACACAAACTGGATTCCGATTCCGTCTCTGTGCTTGACCTGAGATGATTGGCAACTTTTCCTTTTCACTGAGAAGCAAACTTCACTTATTTTCTCACACAAATGATACAAAGTCGTAAGAATGAACATCAATACTGAGACAACATAAGTTATAGCATTTACCCTTTTGTTTTCTCCTTGGAAGTAGCAAAACTATTCCAAGGAGCAGGGAGTCCTTGGTTGAAAACAGGCAGGGTATATTCTAAAGGCCCAGAGTACCCTGGCACATTCTGTGTTTAAATTTACTTTTCTGTCAGTTGGAAGAGACAACTACTGTTTTTTCTGTGTCACTGAAATTTCATTGGTTTGGCCAAGTCTGAGTGAGGACAGGAGTCTGATGGCGGTCATCTTCACAGCACTGTACCAGGGAGAAAACAATACCACAATTAATATATGAAAGCGAAGTTGCCACCTTGATGTCTGCAGAGACCCACGCGGCGAACTTGAAATAACTATTAACCTGCCCATCAAACTTGTTTCATTGACTTGCCTTATCTACCAGTTAGCTCGCATCACCAATCCAGAGTAAGAGGAGTTTCCGATTGTCTGTAGCCTAATAAAATTAAGGTTGATAGCGTCTTTGTGGGACTTTATACTTAGTTCTGAATGGTTCTGCTTTCCCCTCATCAAAAGGTTAACCTTAGTCTGATGTGGAAAGCCTTCACAGACACTGACTAACACTGGCTATTTTAATTAAATTTCCACACAAATTTTCCCTATCTAGCTTCAGGCTACCCCTCCCCAGCCAGAGAAAAGTGGACTTTTTGGTTGTTTGTTACAGGAAGTGCAATTGTGTTTTCAGGAGTCCTAAGCTGAGTCTGCAGGAATGATCCATATTGGCCTAGCAGTTAATTAATGTTCATACTAGCTGTTAGAGGACAGAAGTGAAATGAGGCCACAGTAGCCGCCGCATTGTCCATCGCAGTCCCAAACACAGTTACCGTGTCTACAAAACATTTCCCACCTCTGAGGGGAAAGAATAATTTGCATTTGGGATGCCTAGACTTGGCAACAGTAGCAATATTAGAAGGGGTTGTGAGCCCCACACTGGAAAAGGTAAGAAGCCTAAAGCAGATTAAGCACAAACAGTTGTAAGATCAAAAACTCTGTCTCTCAACTTGGTACTGACTTTCACATCTAATGTTTCTTAGATACTCAATGACTGCTTTTCACTTTCATGTCATACTGCCTAGGTAATTAATGCCATTCCTGCCTTCTACTTAATTAACTATATTTTAAGGTTTTTTTATTTTTAATATCTGCCCAAGTTGAGTAATTAATTATTAAGTTGTTTCTCCAGAATGTACAAAAATAGCTTAAAGCTCTTTTCATGTCCTTTCATTTTATATCCACTGAATTCACTCTTCATTGAATTCAGCTTCATCTTTTATCTTATCAGGATTGTTCTTTGGTTAAAAATAATTCAGTTCAACTTTAAAATAAATATATAACTGAGAAACAATAATTACATATGTAAACATATTCATGGAACACAATGTATTGATACAATGTATTATAGCAATGCAATGTGATATATTGATATATATATCAATATATATATCAGTATATATATATTATAGAAAGATTAAATCTGACTAATAGACTCATCCGCACAGCAAATTGTGTCGCTGTTTACTGGGTCCTTTGTACTTAGCATCAGTGGAGACAGATTTTCTGATCGACATCTATGGTAATACATCCTATAGGATCAATCACTTACCTTAGCAGCTTATGAATCCTATAGATTTAAGGCAAGAAAGTCCTAATTAAACTAACCACTGAATCAAAATTATCGAAGGATCTGTGGCTAACAGCCCCCACAGGCTCTAGTAAATATTTTGAATCCTTTACAACTGAGCACATCATGTATAATGACTCACAGTGAAAGCAAATTTCCCTTTGTGAGGAATTAAAGATCATCAAAAATGCAATATAACCCTAACATTGGTTTTAAAAAGTTGAAAGCATAAGGAAGTTTTTTTTTTCTGGGCATAAAATATTATTTCTTTTCTAGTTTTGTTCAATCATGAATATAACAGATTTCTATTCCAAATAAACTCACTTAATATTCATAGTTGCAAACTTTAGACATGTAAGGATTTATAAAGCTTTGTAGATATAATCCCGATTTACAGAATGTCTGAAAACCCATTCTTCTGCCAAAAGCTGCCAACATGTGCCCTTTGTTGAAGATTCCATAATTAAGCAGAAGACATGTTGTGGTGAGAATGGAAGCCGTAAGAATGATGGCTTTAACAACAGCAGCTCTGTAGATGAAGAGGTGTCACTACATGTGACCACAAGAAGATCCTCCATCAGTCAAAAATGGCCCTCACCAAATAAAAACCACATATGGTACAGAAATACAATCGTAAGCTTGGTCAACACTGGTACATCCTTGGTGCAAGAGAACATGTAGCTAAGAAGAATAAGACACAAATGTAAACACAAACCTGAGATTCTGCATTCAAAAGAAACTTATCAGTAACAGGGATATATTCAAATAATTTAATTTTGGTATTATTAATAACTCGAGGATTGGGGAAATCTCTATATTGAGAGTCTTAAGACAGGGAGCAAAACATGCTGAGAAGGAGTCATGAGATTTCATGTGGTAATGGCATTTGGGGGAAATGACACATTAACATAAAACTTAATGTTGTGTCATAAGGTGAAACTTGAAGACATATAGAGATTATAGCTGATATAAAATGATAATGGATTTCATGATTCCAAAATTAGTTTAAGAGTGGGGAGGGAAGCCAGAATCTGGTAGATAATATTTAAAGAATCATTAAATGAACCCATGAATTGGTGACCATTAATTGGGTCAGTATGCTAATGTACACCAAATGATAAAATGAACCAACAGATCATTTTAAAGTGAGGCTTAGATGCTGTACAGGTCCCAAAATAGTATGTTTTGTATTGTGCAATGCCCATAGCGAGCCTTGTGGTAGTGTTTTAGTGGACAATATTGAAAATGATTGTGTAGCATGTGCACTTCTATTTGTGACTTTCTGCTGCTGTGACAAAATAGCAGAGAAAACAGACTGTTAGGGAACCCAGGTTTATTTGAGCTCACGCTTTCGGAGGTTTCCATCTATAATCATTTGGCTGTTACTCACCTCACAGCATCAAGAGACCGAGCTGAGAAAGGTGTCTCTTGTAACAAATCCCTTTCCCAAGAATCGAGGAAACCAAACATCCAGAATTAGATTAAGCCACCAAGGGAACTCAGGGCTCTAATGACTTGATCCCCTTTCAAAATCCTCTCCTCCAACAAAAGAGCACTGGAGACCAAGACTCCAACACATAAACTTTGGGGACTTTTGAGATAAAATACTGCAATGCCCAAGAGCACATTTGCAGGAAGCAGGGTCACAGTAATGTTTACTAAGTCCATACAAATCTCTAAACCATGGCTAATCTGGGATAAGCTAGTACGTGGGACAGGAAGAAAATGTAATAAAGATGAAAACCAGAAGCCATTTTCCCATTCCAAGCATTGACCTTCACCTGGAATCATGAGGAGAGTAACCTCTGAGGCATCGGTGAAATTGAAGCAACACTAGATGAGTCAGAAATAAATGTTTATGTTCAAAATCTCTTACTAACTGATCCCTCCCTATGGCACGATTCTGACTTTTTTTTTTGTATCATATTTGCAGGCACTTTACTTTAACATCCCATCAAGACAAGGAAACTCTTCTAACAATCAGGTAATGACAACATATTCCTTAAAGAAAAATTCAGTTAGAAATTAAATTGAAGAAAACTCTTTATTTTGAAAACCTTATATTTTGGACATGTTTTAATGTAAAACAAAGAAATTCACTTTAAATCCCATATTTCAAATATAATTACATAAAAATATAATCTTGATAATTTAATTATTAATTTGCCAATGTTTTGTTTGCTTGCCAGGTTATAGTAAAATACTGATGACATACTTTCTTTTCTGTCATTTACAGTTATATAATATTAGTATATTAGTTTCTTAACTGATTAATTAGTATGTATCTTGGGCTACTTGATAGTTTCCTGAAATAAAGTTAACTTTATTTCACTAAATTTTCCAGTATGATAACAGACACCATGATGAGAAAGGGTAAAGACACTGTTGTGTATGTGGATTTGATTGCTGCTTTTCTGGCAATTTTTCAGTTCTTTTATAGAATAATATACGTGATTTATTTCATGTATAAGAGATCATATGCATCCATGTAGTATGAGATTAAACTTGTATGCCTCTGTTTGATAACAGCCAAGGCTGCAGTATCAATTGAAAAGAGTTCTTGCTGACATAAACTCATCTCATAAGGATTATGAACTCAGCATTGTCAATGGACTTTTTGCAGAGAAAGTGTATGACTTTCATAAGGTGGGTAAAACTGCTTCTCCCCAAAGGCTCCATCCACAATAGACTCGAATCTACTATACGAATAACGGTTTCTACCTTCCTATGAGCTATAAAAAGGAAGGAGAAAGAAAAAGAACCCAAGCAAGCTTAGCATATGGTACCATCTTCTGTAAGAGCTATATGCATGATTTTGTATGTATTTTTGTAATGAGATTTTCATAAGCTTTTGTTTATTGGGTAATGAAGGGGGAAGGAGATTTTTTTAAGTCATTTTATTATTGTTGTTCCTACTATGGTCTTCAAAGTATCACTTTTCCATGCAGTGAATCTATATAATCAGGATGGTCTAACTGACAGTCAGACTTCAAAGGTAGAGGCCACTGGCAGTATCAATGATGTTGAGCTCTGACTGGAAGTGGTAAGGGAATGTATTGGAAAGTCCATGGCCTCAGAGTTGGACCCACAGCTTCCTTTGGGCTTCAGGTCTACTGAGACAGTGTGTCATTCCCAGTGTTGGTTCCCTTTGCAAATATTTCTCAACTCTCCTCATCTTCCCTTCTGGTTGTTTGTTCTCAGTGAGATCACTTATATGTGAATTCTTCCTATCTAACTTTTAGCTAGATAAGGTCAGCCACTGCAGACACTGGTGTAGGAGACGCTCAGACTCAACAAGAGTTAGAAATAGGTCAGTTGACTAATATTTCTGAACGGCATTGGCAATCAATGCAACCTTACAATACCCTGCCTACAGAAAGGTCATGAGATCCAGATTATATTCTCCCAGGCATTGAGCACAACTCGCTTTGGAAGTTCATTACTCTGACGACCAGAAAAAAGCCATTCGCTTGGGTAGGACTATTAAGCAGGCATGTTGCCCGTATTCCTCTGGGAATTTATCTCCCTTTTATTTATCCACCCATAAAACTCTGTCTCAGTGACATCACTGGGCTAATCTCCTGCATCTCTGTCAACTCTTTTTGTTCCACCCAACCATTACTGTTCCTTCTGACTGTCACCCACTCAAATTCTTTGCCCCTCCCCAGAACCACTCCCCAATCCTTTGGTATCCTGCCAATTAGTAAGTATTGAGACACTTTTTATTTTTCCATATTTCAAAAGTTTTCTATGAAGTTTAAGATAAACACATGCCATTCTGTGTGTGTATCATATTTGATTTTCTTATTCCCACATGGATTGATAACTCATTCCTAAGGGAATGCCAGCTCATTTAAACTTGGACTTGATTTGTCTGCCATGTTATTTACAGCAGATTCATGTGATCTTTTTCCTCACATCATGGCACGGAAAGACACTGCAGTAAGAATTATAGGGGTCACACTGAAGGCAAGATTTGATCAAGAACACAGAAAATGGACAGATCACTCTTTTTAACCAAAAGATCATTATGTCAAATCCCTCCCTCAGTTTCCTTTCTCTAGCCCTTCCCAGATCCCCTCTCTTCTATCACTCTTTTGCTTCCTCTACTCTCAATCTGATAACATTTTTCTCTTGATTATTATAGTTACTTGTATGCATATATACATACAAACATACATGCATGTATGTTGTTTGTGTGTCTATGGTTTCATGACTGACCTCTTTGCATTGGACAGCCAATAAAGGGGGGCTAATCCATGGAAGAAGCTCATTTTCCTTCCCTCAGAAGCCATTATTACTTATGGTTCTTTTTCTAGAGGTGAACCCCTTCAAAAATTTCTCATTTCCAAATTAGCATGCCCATTAATACTGCCATTGTTTCAATCTCTTTGTGCAGTCATTTCTAGAAGACTGTTTCACAGATGTCTTCCTGGTCTCCTGGCCCTTGCAGTCTTTCTACTCACTCTTTCTTGGTGTTCTCTGAGCCATAGCTGTGATGTCAATGTTTCTGTTGATCTCTGTTTTGCATCCAGGCTTTCTGAGATAGCCTCCAATTGCTCTAAAGAGAAGCTTCTTTGATGAGGTTTGGAGTTACACTTCTCTTTGGCTACAAGGATAGAATTCATAATGTTTGGAATGATGCTGGTCTAGCAAAGTGCTGGACATAGATTCTTTCCTAATGTCCATGACCTCACTACTCCTGGAAAGCTGGCTAGGTTGCCACTATTGGACATAATTTTCTTCCTGTTGAGGATCTCTAAAATCTAAATAGGAAGATTTTTGTTACCATCAACACAGGAATGCCACCTTTATGTATATATTGTCTTGTTAGCTTGGTTCATAGGTGTTGCAACTTACGTCAGACTGTTTAATTCTTTTCTCTTCCTTGACAGCTTACATAGTATTTTCTGGATTTATTAAAGTTAGACCAAAGGAAGGAGGGTTTCAGTTCAGATCCAGCTCAAATCATCTGAGTCCTGTGTCCTAAGTCATGGTGTCTTTGGCAATAGAAACCCAACCTCAATCCCTGACAGCAAGGACTATGTCAATAATTTATATTCTTTAGGGAGTCACTTGAACTACCCTGACCAGCCATTCAAAAGGTTGTTTCTCATGCCTGGTAATGGGATGTGTGTGTGTGTGTGTGTGTACATGAACTAATTATATAAATATAAATGCCCCAAGGTAGTCCTTCAAATCTCTATGTTTTTCCATAGCTGTGTGATGGGTCATCCTCCCTTTCAGTTCCAAGCTCAGTTTTATACAGTGTAAGCCCTCCAGTGAGCATCATGTTTTGTGCTTCTAGATACTCTTCTTTTGTTGTTGTTTTCTTGTAACGAGAAACTACAGGATTTGTAATGCTAATAGGCATTAGGTTATCCTTCACGTCTCTTTACACCCCAACATTCCTATTTCATTATTAAATCAATTAGGTCTTCTTTCTACTAGCAACTCTAATTTTAAAAATACCCAGTAGTACAAAGATAAACTAAGAAAAGACAGGTTAGGAATGATATGGGACCCAGAGGGAAAAGAAGGGAGGTCCAGAGAGGGCAATGTGAGTAAATATTATCACACCATATTGTATAAATGAATTAAACTATAAAAATTCAAATTCACAGTAGTTCCAGATAGTAGAAAATGAACATTTTCCTCAGCCAAGGAGTAAAGAAATTAAAAAGTAAAATTAGAAACATTTTGAAATACATGAAAATATATTAAATCTTATTGGTTACAAAAAGGACAATTTAAGACATAAATTTGTAGCAGCAAACACTATGAAGAAAGCAAATGTAAACCAGATACTACAACTTAATAAATTAGAAAAAATATATAGAAAGAAGTAAATAAGGGAACTGCAGCATATATAAATTAAATAGACAAAAGAAGAGCCATTTCAAGTAGTGAAAAACAAATTTGTCAAACATTTAAGTCGATCAGTAAGACAAACCTACTCAAATAACACCAGAAGTGAAGAAGATAGTGCAACTGATGTGACAGTAATCCAAATAATATTTTTACATTTACAAACAATTATATGCCGAGGAATGGTGTAATCTCTTACAAATTTAAAGTTTTTGGAAACATGCCACCTATAAATGTCAAATCAAAAGAAGCGGAAGCTTGATCAGAATGGAAATGAATATTATTGATTTATGAATGAAAAATCCCCTTTCTAGGGAAAGCTCAGCACCTCCTCCTGAGTAAGATATTTACAGAATATCAGTCTTTGTAAAACTCTTCCAAAAAGCCCTAAGGGCTAAGCACTTCTGCATTTGTATTAAAAGCCCAGCACTGCCAAGCCACACAAGAACACTACTAAGAAAATTAATGTCCAGTTTCTCTCTAAGACAAAGGAAATAATCTGGAATGCTTTGTGTCACCGATGAATATGACACTACTGGCTTATAGGGACCTGGAGAAAAATAATTTGTTTGGACAAAGAATAGCTCCTTTTAAAAGTGTGATACTCTTGGAAAGAGATTGGCATGATGTGTTAATTGAACTTAAAGAAGAATGGATAAATGTCAAATGGCCTGTAACTTTTCCAGGGCTGCCCAGATGTGGTAGAGTATAGCAGTGTCTATGTAATTCTCAGCCTCTGACTCTCTTGGTCTTTTTTCTTGCTGGCAGCTAACATTCGTGATATTAACTTCTCTGAATATGGATGGAATTTTAAAACTAATCTTTGTAATTAGTGTTTATGAGTAGATAGGTAGATTAATAGATGAGTGAATGGATGGATAAATGTAAATTAATCAGTAAATGAAGAGTCTGATCCATATACTGATAATCCCATCTTGCAGATAGAGATTGCTAGTCAATCTTTGTCATTAGTATAAATAATTGTGTAATATTCACTATAATAGCTACTGGTAAATATAGATTAATATAAGTTATATTGAATATTTTTTATTCCAAATATGAAAGTCTTTGTTAAAAAATATTTATGCTGTATTCCTAGAAGACTGATAAATTGAGTAATTAATTTTTATTAAATTTTTGTACTATTGAACACTCATTAAGTAGAAGTCAGTATGTTTTGTGCTAGGAATGCAGTAATAAACAAAGCATGCATGGTCTCAACTTCACAGAATTTGGTGTCTTATGGAGAAATTGGAATATCTCAAATGCAAGTAAAGTGCATTGTGACAACAGCTGTGATTGTGTTTGAAGAGATGGTGGTGCATATAACCATGATTTGGTAATTATATGTTAAATGTATGTATTGAATTATCATAATGTACTCTATGCGTATGTTCAGATACTAATTTTTCTTTAAAATGAAGAAATGAAAATGAAGACATCGTTCTAAAGTACAGGAGAGATTTAGAAAAGATGTGTCTGAAGGGGAGACAGTAAGCAGTGCTTGAAAAATAAGTAGGATACTTGGTGACAAGAAGGAGCAACAGAGTGGAGGAAGTGATGTTCAAAGGGTTGGAATAAGTCAGGGCACTTGGATGATTCTCTGGAGGAAGTATAAGGATTTGGTGTGACAAGGGCACGTTCTGTGAAGAGGGAGAGAACTAAAAATCAGGAAAATGAGGCGCAAAGCCTTTTCCTGTATGCTCAGAGTTTGCCGTCTTATCTTATGTGTGCTGAGTAGACCTGAAAGACTTTCAGCTGGAAGGGGAGATAATGAGGGCACGGGGGTATTTATGCTGAGAAGGAAGTGCTGATGCTGCAGCAGGGATTTTTAACCATCATCTCTAACCCCCTCCGGCAAAACTAAAATCAATATTCAACATCAAGGTCACTACTAGCCTGTTTCTATAACTCTGGACATAATTTTACATTTTGGAGGCAGCGGCAATCAAGAATGAAATTCACATTTCTTTTGTACTTGGTTGGTGATATTTATAAATACAAAAATCTTTATTGTTATTTGCAGAGCTACATTGACTGTGCTGAAAATTTATACAACGCCAAAGTGGAAAGAGTTGACTTCACAAATGACATAGAAGTAACCAGATATAAAATTAATAAATGGATCGAAAATGAGACACATGGTAAATGAAATACTTTGTTTTCTTTTTATACTATTTGTCAGTAGCATGTAAATGTTAAGATCAGTCTACCTGAAAGATGGAAATTTTTATACATATAAAGATAGTTGCTCCTAATCCAAAGTAATGATTATGGCTTTTTAAAACTACTTGTTTGATTTCATTATTTTAAAAATACGCTTTATCAAGATAACATATTTGGCAAAGGTAGTACCTTCAGAAAAAGTGCAATAGTTTGTGATACTTTTCACAACTTAAATCTGAATTCTAGAGTTCTCCTGTAATACAAAACACAGAAATCTAGTAATCTCTTGTTACTAACCAACTGATTCTAAAGCTAATATTACCTAACAGTGGGTTCTGATCGGAACTGTAAATATTATTCATATATTTGAGTCTTGTTTCACCTCAGACCCATGAGTCACGTGACTTACACTCCATTTAGCACCATACAAGTACTTTTGGGGATAACATAATTTCTCCATTTGGCTCATTAATCATATCAAACTGTGCCGTGGCTTACTCCCAATAACCAGTCTCAGATGTAATGTGTATAATACTATGAGTCAAAAGGAATGGCATAACTTGGTTTTGGAATAACTAATAACTATACAACAATAGTTAAGAACATTTGATTTCCCCCCTTCCATTTGAAGCGCTCATAGATATAAATTAAACATCCAGAATATGGATGTAACTAACAAAAGTCTCATTAATGTGAACTGGGAGGAATCAACCTTTTTAGCAGAATGGAAATTAAATTCTGCTTGGAGTTGCAAAGTTTCAGAGAGTCAGGGCCTGCCACAGGGAGTTTTGGGAACTATCTTCTCAGGTAGGAATCATGTTGCCATTGCTTTTTGTTTGTTTGTTCCTTAATGGTATTTCCGTATATTTTTACTTTTAGTAATATATTTTTATCTCTTATACATGACTTGGTCCAATTTTTTATTTTAAAAATAAGTCATAAATAGATATATTGGTTTACTGGTCTAGGTTAAATGACCAAATATCTCAATCTTAAAGTCTCAATCCTAAGACAAATGTTAATCTTATCGTTTCCACTGATCAACGATTCTTTGATTGCTTGATAATAACAACTGATTGTTTCTGGGAAGCACTGAGTTGCTTCCACTTGTCACGTGATTGTAACATGCAGTGAGTCGTCATTCCCAGTGCAATTACAACCACAGTGTTTCGGGGAAGCCCATCCACTAGGACTTCCCTGTCATTAGCTGATGAGTCCTGCTTCAGATACCAGAGTGTCATTCTGCTGTGAATGATTTCTCTGAGATCTCGTGTTTTGTTTTTTTTTTTTTTGGGGGGGGGGTCATTTGAAAGTGTTTCTATAAGCAGAGCTCAGAACAGGGGACCTCGTCAGGTTTCACTTCGCTTGTGGGTCTTTGTCACAACCACAAGGAAGACGACTTCTGTAAGTTTCTTGTAGGTTGCAAGGAATGTCTCAAAGTGTTCCATTTCATCTGGTGTTTGTGTGGCCATATGCTTTCAGTGGAGTTATCCATCACCTCTTCTGCGATATGAGTTTCTGTTTTGTTCTGGAAATGCAATTCCCCAGGCTTTGCTGGAGTGCCTTCCGTGAGGCTTGTTTTCTTCATCACAGGAATTGTCTCACAGCGGTGCAAGGGTGTGGTACAAGTTGTGTATGGGATAACGAGTCCACATATTTGTGGACTCCCATGCCGCAGTGATGTCTGCCGTCGCATCCTTGTTGAGCTACTGTACCAATTATCCGATGTCCCTGTGCTTCAGTTCTTTTAACAGGAAACCCAAACAGCAGCAGACAGGCTTCATAAAGACTTTATGAGGGTTAAATCAAATACTGTCCTTGCAGGGTTTAGGAAACGCCAAGCGTATTTATTACTAGTATCATAAGTATTTGTATAACAGTATAATATAAGAAGAACAAATCATGCCCATTAACACTCTTTGAGTAAATCTAAGAATGGTTTCAATATAGATGAGCATTGTTCCTTTCAACTATTTTCAAAAGGCAAAATCAAGAAGGTCTTAGGTGGCAACAGCCTCAGCTCATCGGCTGTCATGGTGCTGGTGAATGCTGTTTACTTCAAAGGCAAATGGAAGTCTGCCTTCACCAAGAGTGATACCCTCAGCTGCCGCTTCAGGTCTCCCACGGTAAGTACACACACATACATTAAGGGATTTTTCTCCCGATCCGTCCTCTGTGAGAATTGTGGTAGCTGCACAAAATTTGTGTGCCAAATGTGATAAGATACCTCTCTTGCTTTTAGAAGTGGCATCACTGTCTTGGACAAGTTTCAAAGTTGTTGGACTCTCCACAACTTGAAGTCATTAAGTTAGATGATATCAAAATTTTGTTTTAATCACTCTCAGTATTTCCTGCTAAATGCAGAGAAATAGTGTTGAATAAACTTAAATTTAAGTCTTAGTTTTATTTGTTATATATTACAAAATAGATTAAAATCATATTTTTATTTTTATTTTTTTTTGTTACAATTTATTTACTTTGTATACCAGCTGTGGCCTCCTCCCTCATCTCCCCCTATATCCTTCCCCTGGTCCATTGATAGGGGAGGTCCTCCTCCCCTTCCATCTGATCCTAGTCTATCAGTTCTCATCAGGGCTGGCTGCATTGTCTTCCTCTGTGACTTGGCAAAGCTGCACTCCTCAGGGGAGGTCATCAGAGAGCCTGTCACTAAGTTCATACCAGAGAAAGCCCCTGTACCCTTACTAGGGAACCCACTTGGAGACTGAGCTGCCTTTTGGCCTACATCTGAGCAGAGGGTCTAGGTCCTCTCAATGCATGGTCCTTGGTTGATTTATTGCTCTCTTCATGACCCACATGGCCCAGAATTTTTTTGTGCTGTTGGTCTCCTTGTGGAGCTCTTGTCCCCTCCAGTTCTTTCATCTCCCCCTTCTTTCATAAGATTCCCTGCACTCTACTCAAAGTTTGGCTATGAGTCTCAGCGACTGCTTCAATATCCTGCTGGATAGATTCTTTCAGAGGCCCTCTGTGGTAGGTTCCTGCCATCATCTTTATACATTGTCCCACATCAGGAATTTTAGACATGGAAGTATTGATAACAATCAGCAGTAGCTTGCCTTTACTGGCCCACAGGCCAATCCTGATGTAACTTCAAAGCCTGATGGAGAAATTTCCTGACTTTAGTGTTTCTGTGAGGAAGAAATATGAGCACAAAAGCACTTTGAAAATTGTGTACAGATAACAAGTAAATACAGTAAATTATAGTAAAATACAACTGTGACTTGTACTCTTGCACTTGCAGTACAAAACATATTCCAGAGGTCTTATTGGCATTTCAGTGGCGGAAATGGACAGGATTTGGAAGCAAATTTTTGTTCTACATCTCTTCCATCCACTCTTTAGCTCATTGTAAAGTGGTACCTGATTGTATAGGTTGCCTCGCCTTCAACAATAATAACACAGCATGCAATTGTCTTTGGATTCTGTTGAAATTTTGAAAAAAAATATTACCATATAATGACCTCTTTTTAAAAACTCGTCCCTCTGGCCCACATCCCCTTGTGTGACAGATTTGTAATCTGGTAGGCTATGCAGTCTTGATTGCCAATTTCACAGTTGGTGCTGTTAGTTTACAAGCTAGTGAAACAGGGGAATAGTAAAACACAGGTAATAAAAGTAACAAAAATGTTAATGAAAAGCCTTTGTAAGACATGCGACTCTTTTGCTGTGTCTATATAGAAATGGCATGTATGGCTGAGTCATGCCAGGCTACTCTTGGAACAATCCAACTCTTACTTTTTTTGGATGAATACAAAAAAAGTTGTTGCTCCCTCTTTATGAAGCCCAAAAGAAGAATTCCACCAGGAGAGAGACCTTTGGTTCAAGGACACGGAATTAACTGTCCTCTCATTTTGGACATTTTGCCCAAAAAAGGATATTACAAAAATGTTGACAAGTTTGTCTATTCTAATATCTAAAGGAAAAAGAACTTGTTACACTTATGTAGTATTTATAAATCTATACATGGTATCTTTAAGAGAAGAATTATAATGTTTCTTAAGTTAATAACAGATATAGTCTACCACTTTATGGGAATTTAAAGGTTTTCTAAGATTTCATTTTTAAAATTACATGATTTTTATAGCTTTAGTCTGTTTTATTGTGATTGATGTGAGAAAAAACTACAACATTCACTATTTATCGCATTTAGTAATTTCTAATTAGTTATAGAGACATTTCAGCTAAACTACTAAATATAAAGTATCATTCCATCTAGTAACTATATTAGCCCACAGAATCCCCACTACCCCGTGCAGCAGAGAATCACAACCTTCTCTATCATGCAGATGAGGACCTGCAGGCAGAAATGTGAACTACCTTATCCAAAGGAGCCTAGCAGCAGAAACATTTCAACTGAAGAACTAACTTAAATTCTTTACCTTTACAATTAAGATGAATGCCTCTTACAATCAACACTTTGCAACATATATATATGTTGCATATATATATATATGTTGCATATATATATATATTGCATATATATATGTTGCATATATATATATATATATATATTTCCAAAGTCCTTCTTTTTATGTGTACTTGGTCAATGAGTGAGGTGGTATGGGATTATAAACACCTCTTTGTGATCTGACTTTCAGTGTCCTGGGAAAGCTGTTGCTATGATGCACCAAGAACGGAGGTTCAATTTGTCGACAATTCAGGATCCACCCATGCGGGTTCTTGAGCTGCAATATAATGGCGGCATAAGCATGTACATCATGCTGCCCGAGAATGATCTATCCCAAGTAAGTTAGCATCTCTTCTCCCTATGGAGGAATAGTGTATGCAGAAACCCTTGGTTATGTTTGTTTGTTTTTCCATTTGCTTGTGTATGTGTATGCATAGAAACAAGGGTAAAGAATTACATTCAGGACAGGAAATTATAGATAATCTACAAACTAGATTATTTATACACAGAAATTTCAAATGAACTAAATTGGACTGTGTAAATTCAAGTCCTTTATAAAAATATAAGTTTGATGTATATCTAAATCATTTTTAGAATTTCAGGGCATTTGAATTTTTAAAATCAATATATATTACAAATATAAATATCTATACACATATAGATTTATTCTGTTTCTGAAAAATGCTTCCATTACAAACTAGGCAGGTTTTCTTTGTGAATTGTTTCAAGCAGCCCTGATGTTGCAGAGAAGTACCTACGCTAGGTGTGCAACCATCCAAGGTTGCTTGCTTCCCACCTCAGTGTGCCTCCCTTTACTCTCTGAGCTGCTACTCATCATGTGTTGCGTAAGAGAGTTGGGAAGCCAAGCTTCCCTGTGGCAATGATCACTGCACTGGGAGAGACCTGGCATTCCATTCCCAAGAGGTGGGACCCTGGGTCTTTTGCCTCGGAACACTTAGGTTTATTTATTTATTATTATATTATTTTAAAAATTTTATTTCATGTGTTTGTTTTATGGGTGTTTTGCCTGCATGTGTATCTGTACAGCACATGTGTGCCTGGTGTCCTTGGAACAAGAAGGCATCAGCGTCCCTGAAACTGGACCCACAAAGGGCTTATAAATGGTTATAAGCCATATGTGGGTACTGAGAATCAAGCTGCTGACTAACTCTCTAGCCCTCCATTAGTTAATTTTTTTAAAGCTATACAAACATTTATACTTTACGTGTCTTTCATGGTGGGAAAATAATTAGAAAACACTGGTTTAAATGACCACTAACCTCTGTGTTTCTTTGATGATCCCTCATTTCCATAATCTTTTAATGTATATATTTGTTATAGCAACTTTAAAATACTTCACAAAAATAATGAGTTCAATTCTATTTTTAAAAGATGTTTAATTTTATACATTTTAATTATTTCTTTTATTTTTTGAGAGTATAGTATAATGACACAATTTCACCCTTTTTTTTCTTCCCTTCAAACCCTCCCACCTACTCTTCCTTGTTTCATTTGTCTGTCTTTATTCCACTTTGCCTCTGTCTTTTTCAATGTGGACAAATGTTAGACACCTCATTGTGTCCGATCATAAATCCTGGATTATCACAGCACAATGTAACTTGTTTAAAAAGTACTTAAGGTTGAGCATTTCTTTAAGGGAACGTAAACTTGTACAACCACTCTGGAAAGCAATCTGGCACTTTCTCAGACAACTAGGAATAGCACTTCCCCAAGATCTAGCTATACCACCTAGGCATATATCCAAAAGATTCTCAAGCACACAATAAGGACATTTGCTCAACCATGTTTTTAGCAGCCTTATTTGTAATAGCCAGAAGCTGGAAACAGCCCAGATTCCCCTCAGTGGAGGAATGGTTGCACAAATTGTGGTATATCTACACAGTGGAATATTACTCAGCAATAAAAAACAAGGAAATCATGAAATTTGCAGGTAAATGGTGGGATCTGGAAAAGATCATCCTGAGTGAGCTATCCCAGAAGCAGAAAGATGCACACGGTATATACTCACTCATATAGACATATAATATAGGATAAACCTACTAAAATCTGTACACCTAAAGAAACGAATTAAGAGGGAGGACTCTTGCTAAAATGCTCAATTCCTATCCAGAAAGGCAAAGAGGCTGGACAACAGAAGAAGGAGAAAAGAGGGAACAAGTCAGGAGCCTGACACAGAGCACCTCTGAAAGCGCTGCCCTACAGACTATCAATGTAGATGCTGAGACTTATGGACAACCTTTGGGCAGAGTGCAGGGAATCTTAGGAAAGAAATGGGAAACAGTAAGATCTGGAGAGGACAGGAACCCCACAAGGAGAGCAACAGAACCAAAAAATCTGAGCACAGGGGTCTTTCCTGAGACTGCTATTCCAACCAAGGACTATGCATGGAGATAACCTATGACCCCTGCACAGATGTAGCCCATAGCAGTTCACTATCCAAGTGGGTTCCATTGTTATAGGAACAGGGACTGTCTCTGACATGAACTTATTGGCCTGCTCTTTAATTACCTCCCCCTGAGGGGGAAGCAGCATTACCAGGCCACAGAAGATGACAACTCAGCTGATGAGACCTAATTGACTAAGATCAGAAGGAAGGAAAAGAAATCCTCCCCTATAAGTGGATTTGGGGAGGGGCATGCATGCAGAGGGTGGAGGAAGAGAGGGATTGGGACAGGAGGAGGGAGGGAACCATGGGGGGGATACAAAGTGAATAAAGTGTAATTGATAAAGAAAAAAAAATATATTTAAAAAAAGAAAAAGGGCAAATGCTAGCAAGAAAAATGAACATCCTGAAAAAATATATAATAATCCAAATGCTCGGAGAAAACTAGTCCTCTGAAAAGCAAACACAATGGGATGTTTGAACTGTGTGCTCCAAAACAAAATGTCCAAGCAAAGTGCAAAAAGCAGGTTGGAATAAAGCAGTTGCCATCAATAAAACTAAAAAAAAAAAGTACTTGAACTATTCTTTTCAATCACTCTCTCTTTGGGAGTCCCTCCAGACCTAATTCATGTATGTAAATACAAAAACCCAGAATAGTGTCATTTCAGAAAACCATGTGTCATTGTAGTTCCTGCTTCACTCTTTTCCTAACAGTACATTTCCAAATCTCTATAGATTGAAGGCAAGCTGAGCTTTCGGAATCTAATGAACTGGACCAGTAGGAGGAAAATGAAATCTCAGTACGTGAATGTGTTTCTTCCTCAGTTCAAGATAGAGAAGAATTATGAAATGAGAAGCCATTTGAGATCTTTAGGCTTGAAAGATATCTTTGATGAGTCCAGTGCAGATCTCTCTGGAATTGCTTCTGGAGGTCGTCTCTACATATCAAAGCTAATGCACAAGTCATTCATAGAGGTCATGGAGGACGGCACGGAGGCCTCTGTTACCACAGAAAGTAACATCGTTGAGAAGCTGCTTCCTGAATCCACAGTGTTCAGAGCTGATCGCCCCTTTCTGTTTGTCATCAGGAAGAACGGCATCATCTTATTCACTGGAAAAGTCTCCTGTCCTTAAAATTCCAATTGGTTTCCTATAGAGTCACAGGCATCAGGAAGCATCCTAACTGAATAGAATTGTAAACGGAAGTACATGGCTTTGGTTTGGTTTGTTAGAGTTTATTGATGGTCAGCAAATTATATTGGTGACTTGACCCTTTAGATACCTGGTTGATTGTCTCGATCCTTGCCCTCATCACTTTTGGTCCCATTTATTTCCCTTTGCCTCTAGTCATGTTGGCTTTCTCTCACACCCTTCACTACCGTTACCTCCAAAGGCCCATTTGGAAACACGAGTTCCACTCTACTAACAGAGAGAATGCAGAAGCTGCCTGGAGAACCATGTATGTCTAAACTCCTCAGTTTTCAGGGCCATTCCTGCTTCACAGTTCAATGATCTAAGATATAAGCCCATTCGTTTCCTAGAAATCAATAGGAAGAATAACACATCCTCGCTGACAAAGAAAGACACGAGAATTTATTTCCGTACACTTGACTTTCAATCACTGTATAATACAGAGGCTCAAAAATACAAAATCGAGGTTTTTGAGCAACCAAAATGTTTCATTAATAACTTTAAATGTTTATCTTTTTCTTTCCTTGGTAAGACTTGATATGTACAGTTTCCAAATGGTAAATACTTTTTAAATATTGGCAGTCGTTATTTACAGCATGTTATTTCATATTCTTTCAAGATTGCGAGTGTTCTCATATTTATCATGATGAAGATGTTCAGCACCTGCACAGTGTGACCATTCTCCTCTGACCAATCTTGAGTCTATCCTCTTTTTATTTTCTAGACCATGGAAAAATGCAGTGAAGAAAAAGAGAACTGTTATAATACACGGTGAATTTGGCTCAATGTTGTTTATTTATGACACGTATTTCTTTTACACATATACTAGTAGATGAGAAAATTGAAAATATTAGAATTTAAAGTTAAAAGTGAGAGGCAAGAATAGATCCAAGTAGGCTGCCTGTTTCTTTCCTTCCTTCCTCCATTCCATCTGGTCACCCTGGTCAGATGGCTTCTTTCTTTTGAGAATCACCTGTTCCCAAACCTCTATGTTACTCAGGGCTTTGCAGCTACCACAAGTGGGTGGTGGAGACTTTGGTAAGCTGCCTGTGCTGCCATTCTTCCTTCATCCTGGTTGCCCTAGACCCACAGCGGCTTGCTAGGGATAGTCCCTTCCCCTGTGGCTGTCTCCTTCCTTAGGATATTCCTTAATCCCCCTTCTATCCCTGCTTGCTACCAGGTACTCTGTAGCCAACCCACATTTCACAGAGCCACACAGGCTACATTTACCCTCCTCTCCTCCTCCTCCACTTCAATTGCCTCAGCTTCATCCAACCTCCAGTCCTTGTCCAGGTCCCACTCACCCTGCCCATCTCCAGTCTGGTGAGTTTCCTGAGCTTAGTTGAAACTATTCCAGTCTCTAGATCTAGCATGAACTGAACACTCTGGGCACCATCTCAGTATGAGAAATCCTACTTGAGCCATTCTCAGCACCCACAGTCTTCCCAATCAAATATTCTGTAGGCTGGCCTAATCAGGTGAGGTCGTCAGACCCTAGCCTACCTGTAACAATCCAACCTGCAGGCATAGACTAGGTTGTACACTTGTATATGGATCCAGCCTGAGGAATCCCTGGAAACTCAACATCTTGCACCATGTGTGACTTTCAAGTTTTGCCTTAGATACACATGGCCATTGGGTAAGATATACCAAAATATATACACACACACACACACACAAAAAATTTCTATAAATGATCAACAAATCACTTGGAAGGACAAAAATCAACTTACAAAAACTAGTAGCCTTTCTCTATACCCAAAATAAACATGTTGAGAAAAATATAATGAGAATGCTCCCATTTACAATAACATATGTGTGCCAAATAATATATGATGAAGCCACTAAACACGCACATTGGAGAGACAGCATATTAGTTAACGGTGTTAGGAAAACTGGACATCTATACAAAGAAGAGTGTTGCTTAGGCCAATTTATCAGCCTGCACAAAAAATAAACTCTAAATGGATCAAAGATCTCAATGTAAAACCTGAAACACTGAAACTTCTGGAAGAAAACATGGGCAGTGTTCCGTATGATACACATGTAGGAAAGGACTTGTGGACTAGGACCACTTTCTTTCAGGGACTAACTACAATAATTGAAAAATTGGACTTCATAAAACTAAAAAGCTTCCTCACAGAAATGGAAACAACCAATTGAGTGAAAAGGAAGCCCCCAGAGAGTGGGAAAGAATCTTTTTCAGCTATATATCTCATAGAGAGAGGTTTGTGGTTCTCCTACTGCCTGAGGGCTATCTCCCACCATCCCTCAAAGTCAGGAGGAGCATGAGATGAGACAAGGATTGGCTTGCGAAAACTGTGCAGGAATCACACATCTGGGAACCACCACGGGGAACTGGTTCAACTTTAAGTCCAGAGAACAAAGGCTATATACCCCTTGAGGAGTGGGTGGGAGCTCCAAGGATAAATGTGTCTAATTGGTTGGAACTGGGCACTTCACGGATGCTTGATTAGCATTTAACAACATGCTCCTATCATATGAACAAAAACAAACTACCCAATTATCATATAGGAAAGGGCATGGGAGAGCTAGCAGGGATCTGTGACAAAGGCCACATATCCTATGTAGTTAGAGGCATCTGTGTCTAAAGGCACTCTCCAGATGAAGTCAGGCAAGAGGTCCTGGTGAGGGGAGATAGTCCTATACCTTAATGTGGAGCTCAGGATGACTAAATAGACAGGAGGACTGCAACCTCAAACAGCAGGGTCATTCTAACTAACAGACGTCTAGCAACTAGACTATATAAAGAAATCAAGAAATGAACTGCTAAGAAACAAATGACCTAAATAAAAAAAAAACACGGGCTAAGAATCTGAATGGAGTTCTCAAGAGAAGGATAAAAGTCGCTAAGCAATGTCTAAAAATGTGGTCCAAAAACAGTGGCCCTCTTGGGATCATCCATGTTCATTGTTGAATGCTATGAACAAATCTTGGGCTCAGTGGGAATGAAGGTAGAGCTCCTTATTTCTGATTTTCCTGTTTGCTTACATGCTTCTAGCAGCGCTGGAGTCTAGTTCACCCCACTGTCCCACATCTCTAGAGTAACGCAGAAGCAATCACATTCATTCACAGTAGTCATCAGTCCGGATGTGAATTGGAAAAGAAGTGTGGCCCTAGGACCACTTTAGTATTAAATAATTGTTGCCCATGTCTGTGTTATGTGTATTCATGTGTTTGTGTGTGTGTGTGTGTGCATATGTGTCCTAATAAATTGTAAATCCTTTAAGGCTAAGTATTTACGTATGGTAGGGGTGTCTTCCTCATTTTAAATAAATTTCTTAAGAAAGTGAAAATGAAAATTTTGGCCTGATAAGTGAGCTGCCTTTTTGCATTCATTCCTACCTCTCCCAGTTACTTCTTAAGAGTGCCCTGTGTTGTGCTGGTCACAGGCAAAACCTGTTTAAAGGCATGGTCTGTAATGTGGAAGAAAGAGTTTTGATGGATCATTTATTTCTACAGGTTAAGAAAGAAGTGCTTTACACTGACACTTCAGTGCAGAGCAGGATTACCTCATCACCATTATCTTTCCTCTTTTGTCATTTAGAAACATTTCCAAAGATTATCTAATTGTCACTAATGTCTCGTGATGTAGTGATTACTAAGGTTGTTATCATTATTTGCACATTATAGAAAAAATAAGAGTCAGAGAGTATGCTATCTGGCATATCACGTGTTTCCATTAGACTGTGCTGCCTTGAACTTGATCCCACGTCTGATGTGGACTTAGGCCTGTTCAGTCCCTTCTCAGGCCTCCTCCTCTTTGCCTCATTCCTTGTGCAGTGTGCTTATGGATTTGTATGACTTCATGCTTTCCCACAATTCCACTCCTCTTACAGATTGGAGCAAGACATAATTACACGGCTGTATATTCTTCTGTTTTGGTCACTTTCACATCATTTAAGTGATTCTAATTGTCTAGGTATCATTTATAATAGTGAACTTCCTGAGAGTTCATATAACAGTAACTCCCCTAATAATAAAACCCAAGTATTAACTCTGATAAAAGTACAAATATATTATGTGCATTGCATAATTTCTTTGCAGCATATTCTATATCCCTTTCTCTAACAGATTCTCCTTATTCCTAGAAAAAAAGCAACATATGTGTCTTTAATACGGTGCTTGGTTGATGCTTACCTCCTGCTTTTCTTCCTAGACAGGCTAGCCTGAATAGAGTAGCAATTAAAAATGGAAACTTTCTTTCAAGGAAAGGATATCTGACAACCAAGCTGGCTAACCAAACTTAATTGTCCTTTTGCACTCTTTTCTTAATTATATCATTGTAAACCAAAACAGAAACACTACTCTACTTGAAGCATAAGAATATTTTAGTGAAACTGAAGGGGCTAATCTTTTATCAATAGCCTGTGTTTTGAGTAATTTAAACAATGAGAAACAACACATCTATTTATAATTGGTACATGGGAAGAAAATGAAAAATGACCAAAGAGAAAATGAAGTGGGCAAGAAAACAGAATGTTTTTCTAGACATTTTGAAAACTTATTTCTAATGTTTTAATTGATTTCCAAGTGTGATTACTCAGACAAGACTGTCAGCACCATGCTTGATTCTTCGACTCTGGTTCTGTAGGGGAAGAAGCATCATTAGTTCTGTGAGCATCAAGCAGATATAGAATCATGAGGTAGACATTTATAAATCAGTACTAAGAATACAGATAATTCCTATGAGACTATAGTTAGTCCTAAAGAAGCTTAACAACAAGGAGGACCCTTGGGAAGATGCTTAATCTGCAATCAGAAGGGCAAACAGGATAGACATCTGAAGTAGGAGAAGACAAGGAAGAGGACAGGACCCTTCCACAGAGGACCTCTGAAAGACTCTACTACCAGGGTATCGAAGGAGATACTGAGACTCTTAGCCAAACTTTGGGCAGAGTTCAGGAAACATTATGGAAGGAGAGGGAGATAGAAATACCTGGAGGGGACAGGAACTGCATAAGGAGACCAACAGAGCCAAAAAATCTGGGCGCAGTGGGGCCTGCAGAGACCAATACTCCAGACTAGGACCATGCATGGAGAGTACCTACACCCCCTGCTCAGTTTCCAAGTGGGTTCCCTAGTAAGGGGTGGGGGCAAGGGTTTTCTCTGACATGAACTCAGTGACCTGCTCTTTGATCACTTCCTCCCTGGGAGGTGCAGCCTTGCCAGGCCTCAGAGGAAGATGATGCAGGCAGCCCTGATGAGACTCGATAGACTAGAGTCAGATAGAAAGGGAGGAGGTCCTCCCCTATCAGGGAACTAGGGAAAGACATTGGGGAAGAAAAGGGAGAGACAGTGTGACTGGGAGGTGATGGAGGGGGCTACAGCCAGGACACAAAGTGAATAAATTGTAATAAGTAAATTGTAATAAATAAATTGTAATAAATAAATAAATAATAAATAATAAATAAATAAATAAACAAAATAATTCCTATGAGAAAGAATGCTCATCAATACTTTCTGGATTCTATTGGCCACTTTGACATGGGAGCTGCTCAAAGAGCAGGCAACTAGGCAGCCAAGTTCATGCCAGTGACTGCCTCTGCTCCCCTTACTAGGGAACCCCCATGGAGGCTGAGATGCGCATGGGCTACATCTGAGCAGAGGGTCTAGGTCCTCTTCATGCAGGGTCTTGGTTCATTCATCAGTCTCTGCAGGTCCCCACCCCTGACCAGATATTTTATCTCTGTTGATCAATGGAAATGAATTGAAGACCCAGAAGTAAACCCACATATCTATGTTCACTTAATTTTTGACAAAGGAGCCAAAACCATACAATGGATAAAAGACAACATCCTCATCAAATGGTGCTGGTCTAACTAGATGTTTACATGTAGAAAAATATAAATAGATCCATATTTATCTCCCTGAACAAAATCAAATCCAAGAGGATCAAAGACAATGTAACACCAGATACACTAAATATATTAGACAAGAAAGTGGGGAAGAGCCTTGAACTAATTGAGACAGGGGTCAACTTTCTGAACAGAACACCAACAGCTCAGGCTCTAAGACCAGCAATTATTAAATGGAACCTCTTGAAACTTAAAAGCTTTTGTAAGGCAAAGGACACTATCAGTAGATCCAAATGGCAGTCTAGAGATTGGGAAAAGTTCTTCACCAATCTTACATCTGACAAAAGACCAATACCCAAAATATATAATGAACTCAAGAAATCAAATATCAATACACAAAATAACCCAATTAATAAATGGGGCACAGAACTAAACAGAGTTCTTAACAGAGGAATCTCAAATGGCCAAGAAGCACTGAATGAAATGCTCAATTTCTTAGTCATCAGAGAAATTCAAATCTACACAACTCTTGATAGTCCATTCTCACACAGGTCAGAATGGCTAAGATCTCAAATGACTACACATACTGGTGAGGGTGTGGAGAAAAGAGAACACTCCTCTGCTGCTAGTGAGAGTGTAAACTTACACAACCATTTTTGAAATCAATCTATAGCTGTCTCAGAAAATTGGGAATAGCTTTACCTCAATACCCAGCTATACCACTCTTGGGTATATACCCAAAAGACAATCCATCATATGACAAGGACACTTGCTCAGTCATGTTCATTACAGCTTTATTCACAATGGTCAGAATCTGGAAACAACCTAGATGTCCCTCAACTGAAGAATGGAGTTTAAAAAAAATCTGTGGCACATTTACACAATGGAATACTACTCAGCTACTATAAACAAAGACATCATGGAATTTTCAGGCAAATGAACTGAAGATAAATAACATAGAGGATCCAAGGGAGGATGCATAAATCTCACTTGGAAGGGGAGATAGAATGGACAGAGGTAATGGCTGAAGGGAGGGAACCAGGTAGGAGAGGGGTTGCAGAGAGTTAAGAGGGTGGAGAACAAACCTGGAGAGAGCAAAGGTGTGAGGACAGAAGGCCTGTAGAGGAAAGAAAAACAGGGTGGGGTTATCTCTGTGACAAACTGGAGACCTAAGTCAGGGTAGGCTCCTGGGAGGATATGAGGGGGGAACAAGGAGAGACTCCTAGGAGCAGAAGCCATAGAGACTGAAGTGGACATCACCATCACACACTTCCTTCACTGCATCCCATATTCCATGGAGAAAAATCCTTCATTTTGTTTCATTTATGACTCTGTGCTATACTAGCCTACTTTTCAGATTCCACTTTTGATAACTGTTTGTTTTTGATAGCGCTGGTGGTTATGGAAACAGCGCCAGGGATACCTTGCACACAGCACCCAGATGAAGAGAAAACAAGGCCGTACAGGAGACCAACAGTCAAGCTCAGCGTGGAAGCTTCACGAAATCACACTTCTAATCCACACTAAGTCCCCACTGTAGAACAAGAGGCAAAGCACTGCTCACTTTGTTCCTTTCCTTTAGTGAGGAAGAACGAAGTTATGAAGCTACCTGCTAGCACTTTCAGAGAGCTGCTGCTGTTAAAAGTTCTGTTTGCCATGAGCTAAAGCCTACTTTACAAGCAGCATTGCTCCGTTGTCATTTCCTTTCTACAGAACTGATTGGGGAGGGGGAAAGGGAAGGAAGAGTCAAGAGGAGGGGCCAGAAAGAAGGAGAAAGAGAGAACCCCTTTCCATACTCAGTTTAGCATAGTATCTGACTGTTCTGGCTAGTTTTATGTTAACTTGACATAAGCTAGAGTCATCCAACACTGGGGGACCTCAGTTTAAAAAAAAATGCCTCCATAAGATTCGCCACAGGCAAGCTTGTGAGCATTTTCTTAATTAATGACTGATTGGGGAGGGCCCAATCCATTGTGGGGGGTCCTATCCCTGGGCTAGTGTTTCTGCATTCTATAAGAAGGCAGGCTGATGGAGAGGTCAAGTATTTCACAAGAAGACCTAGAGAGTCAACTCACCTGGGCCTATGGGGGCTCAGGGAGACTGAACCACCAACCAAAGAGCATGCAGGGACCACTCCTCGGCCCCCTGCAGAGATGTAGCAGATGCATAGCTTGGTCTGCATGTGGATCCCCCAACAACTGAACAGGGGCCCTCTCTGACTCTAATGCCTCCCTTTGGATCCCAGTTCCCTAACTGGGCCATCTTGTCTGGCCTCAGTGGGAGAGGATGCACCTCATTCGGTAGTGCATCGGGTTGGGTTGGTACCCATGGGGGAACCTCCGCATTCTCTGAGGAGAGGAAGTGGGAAAAACAGGGGAGGGCCGTGTGTCAGGGGGCACTGGAAAGAATGAAGGAGGGTTGCAATCAGGACTAAAATAAATACATAAATAAACTTAAAATAAAAAAAGAAAGCAGGCCTGGATGAACAAGACAGTGAGTAGAACCACTCCATGGCCTGTGCATCAGCTCCTGCCTTAGGGGAGTTCCTGCCTTGACTTCCCTCAGTGATGGACTGTCACCTGGAGTTAGGTGAAATAAAACTTTTCTTCCTTGGTGTATCCTCACAGCCAAAGAAGCCATAAGACACTGGCCCAGATCCTCTGTCTTTTTAACTAGTTTTTACTCTTGGGAAGTACATAACATATAAGGAAAAGAAAATCGCCAAGCTTTTATCTATTTTAAAATTTCATTAGAAATACATTCTTCTCTCATACAATACATCCTGAGCACAGTACTGAGCTTTTAAGTGTTTGAAGAGAGTCCCAGGGCTTTACTGTAGCTGTTCTCTCTCAAAGGTCACAGAAAACTGTACTTCTGCTTTTGCCAAGTCAGCAGGTCCCTGGGATTGTGGGCCCAGGATAGGGGTCTTCCCAGCCAATCTGACTACAGTCAGAACCTCCAGTCTGTCCCTGACGTGTCATTTTTCACTCTGCTTTTGTATTGTTTTCTCCAGTTCTGTACTACGTATCCTTGTTTGCCTTCTGCTGTGGTCTTTTCTTCTTTATGTCTTTTCTTCATCTTTGTTGCTAAGGACCCTTACTGTCTCAGAAGCCAGCCTAAGTGGGCAGGATGTCCTTCTAAAAGAGAAGGAAGCTTATAGATTAGGGCTCTGGATGATTTACATTTTCACAGAAAATGTATATTGGTGACAAGCGGAGCCTTGTTCCCTGGTTACTGAACCTCTGCCAGGCTTGGCATTCAAGTATCTGCTCATTATTCATCATGACCACGGCTGAGAGTTCCAAATATCAGCTCATGTATGCAAACAAGTGTGTTTATATGTCAGCATATAGCAACTATGAAAATAGCATCATTGTTTTATGCTTAAAGTAAACCAAAAGACAATGGCTAGGGACAATATCGAGAAGCATCTATTTTAAATAAGACAGTCAGGAGAGCTCCCTTTTAAAGTTTTATTTTGAATTATTAAATGATTTTTAAATTTTGAGAATGCTGTGAAGTTGAGTTATTATGGTTTGTTAGTAATTACTAGTGCTTGATTTATCATCTCTCTTATAGAATTTCTTTCCCATCATGAGTTTAGCAGCACTGAATTGGTGATGATGAAGAACTGCAATCTGACTACATGCCACAGGTTCGCTGTGTGCAATCCAGCATCCCCAGTTTCAGCACACAATTAGAAGCTAATAGCCTTTGTTGTCTTAGGTTTCTTTTGTCTTTTATATTTGATAATCTTACAAAAAGGAAAGTGCTTTAAAAGCCACAGGGAATATTATATATGGCTGGACTGAAATATTCGACTGCCATCTGGAAGGAAGAATCGGGCAATTTTGTCTGGTTTCTGGAGGTACAATGAGGCTAGCAGGTGGAAGTTAAGAAGGAACCTATTTTTGATCAAAGCAGCTTGAAATCTGATGGAGCAACCCTGGAGCCAGACTGTTTACAGACATGAGCTATGGCTGGAAGGAGTCTCTCAGGCACACACTGCTTTGTGTTGTGGATGCTGGGTGGCAGGGGGCAGGAGAGGGTTTCTTCTAAAGTCTATTAATTTAAACTTCATCCTAATATGCTAGGAATATTTCTATGCAAATTCAGTTTCTGCAAATTCCTAATTGATGATAACTCTGGTTTGAATTGGGAAAAAAAAACTTGCATTGGCCAGTCTAGAATTATAACTTAGAATTTGAATTTATATTTTCAGAGGTGAAGAATCTCCGGTTCAAATATATCTATTACTGTGGCCACCAGAAGAGTGTGACTTGTAAAATGTATAGAATTTTGAATGTGCAAAGCTATCACATGATCATAGGAAAGACAAAAGAAATTCCCATGAGGAATTTTTAAATGAATTTAAATAGTGTATTCATCGTTATTATTAATTTTACCTTGCGTTTATAATTAATAATAATTTTATTTTCTGTGTGTGAGTGGTAGTGACTTTTTCCTGCTTATTCATTTTGATTTTATGTGTGAGTGCTTTGCCAACACATCTGTGAGTGTGCCACGTGCAAGCATCTTACTTCAGAACACCAGGAGTGGGTGCTCAGTCCAGTGGAACTGGAGCTCCAGACAGCTGTGAGCCATCATGTGTGTGTTCAGAACAGAACCGGAGTCCTCTGAAAAAACAGCATGTTCCCCTTATCAGTCCCTTCTCAAGTGAGTTTTGGATGGCTTTTGAGGGCGTAAATGCTAGGATCACTTGCTTCAGTTGCAGTTTTGGCCACAGCTCTCCACCCTCATTTCCTGCTCTGCTCTATCAGACACACAGCTTCAAATCTGCTCTCCAGAACGACTGTGGGTAATAGCTTTATCCACTCATATGTTTCACATTCCAGTATATTCTGTTTTCTAAATAAAGACTACTCACGATTTCGTTACTGTTTTCTTACTCAAATATTGCCAAATAATTCTCTTGTTAGAAGCTGAAAGACTGGTAAAATCATTGCCCCCCAAAACACACTGCTGACCTGCACCTGATCTTGCTCACACCTAATCAGGGTGGTGGTGATCTAATTCCCTT
Source organism: Rhombomys opimus (assembly GCA_010120015.1). Classification (NCBI taxonomy): domain Eukaryota; kingdom Metazoa; phylum Chordata; class Mammalia; order Rodentia; family Muridae; genus Rhombomys; species Rhombomys opimus. Next base: position 2,431,376 of record REGO01000249.1, read on the forward strand.
ATTGGTGGCCTTGACAATCACTGTTGTTGGATGACTTAATGACTAATTGGACATCACGACTGCAGGATTCTGTGACCGCCATGATCATCCTCAAAGCTGAGCTTGAGGTGGCTGAGGGCGATTCAGAGTCCTCAAGCACCAACCAAGAAAGAGGAGTGTAAAATTCCAGTGCTTCCAAGGCTCCTCATGCCTTGCTTTCCTTTATCTCACACTAGGACAATTCTTTCTTTGGCATCTTTTGAGCTACTCAGAATTTTATTAGTAAGTTTTTATAACCAAAATTCTCTTTTTCCTCAGAAACAGCTTTATGGAGGATGATTAATTTCCGAGTTATTTCTAAGACTTTGTCTTATCCAGGCTGAGCCAGACACATTGGCAAAGTTAGTGAGCCTTCTCTGGGTAATTTGTATAATAAGACACCCTGATAATTGAAATCTCATGAAAACCTCAATGGGTGCTAATTATTATTTTCTCCATTTAATTATCACATTTTCTTTTCTTCTAGTTTCCAGATGTGCTTCATCTGATTTAGGAGTTTGGAGGATCCCGTGTCAATATAAAAGAGAAAGCACTAACCTGGGCTTTGGCAGTCCTAAGTAGAAATCCTGACTCAGAGTATATAGAAACTGACAATCTTGGGCAAGACAACAATACCTTAGAGCTCAGTTTCCTTCACTGAAAAGTCGTTTCATCTCAAGGCTGAAAGGAGAATCAGAAGCTAGCATCAAAGGAAATACCGGATAAATGGTGAATTTTATCCTTTCATATGACAGAGTTGTGTACCTGTCTAATCATGGTCTATAGCATGTATAATCTGTAGCCCTAAGCATTGTCTAGGTCCTGTTGTGTTTTGCTGGCCTCTCTATCTTACTTTTTGCTTTCTTCCTGGAAGAAAGGCAGACATTTATGTCTGGTTTAGTTTGTGTGTGGAACTAACTACCTAATATTTCTTTTTGTGAAACAATGTTACAGCCTCTGTATTATTGTTTGGTTTGGTAAGAATGATATAGACAAACAGTTTTGAAGGTATACCTTAGTATACCTTAAAGATTTTATTTATTTATTTTTATTTATTACAATTTATTCATTTTGTATCCTGGCTGTGGTCCCCTGCCTAGTCTCCTCCCAATCTCATACCCTCACCCTCTTCTCTTCCCATGTCCCTTCCCCAGTCCACTAATAGGGGAGGTTCTCCTTCCCTTCCATCTGACCCTAGCCTATCAGGTCTCATCAGGACTGTCTGCATTGTCTTTCTCTGTGGCCTGGCAAGGCTGCACCTCACCCCCCTCAGAATTTTACCTCTAAATTGAGTCAGGACTACAATCCAACTCCCAACTATGTTAACTTCTGTTCATATCAGAATTTGATAAACATTTGTTCCTATACAATTTTGAATATTCTAAGAACATATTGAATATTCTAAGAACATACTGAATATTCACTTCCCTTAACTTGTGTGTTTCCTCACTTTGTCGAGTGAGTCATTCCAAAAATACCTGTTCCCTGTAATGAGATTATTTCTTAATTTCCATAACCTCATAATTTATATTTATTCAAAATAACTCTAGGTAGGATATGGTAACCACATTTTGATAGAACTGAATGATCAGTGGTGTGTAATGAAGGACGTAGTACGCAATTAAACACTTACTAGTCACTTCAAGATTTCCCATTGGCAATTTTGCAGGTTCTGTGCTGTGCAAGGTAACCCTCTTAAGACATTCCCAGAATTGGTTATAAATTCCTTCCACTGCCTTAGCTGACATCTGAGTCATTAGTTTCCAAATGAAATGCTGAGAACAACCAAAGAAGTAAAAGAAGACAATAAATGCTGGCCCAGCCAACAGGGCAAAAAAAAAAAAAAAAAAAAAAAAAAAAAAAGAAAAAAAAAAACTTAAAAAAAAAAAAAAAAAAAAAAAAAAAAAAATTAATCAATGGAGTGAGTCGGGGAGCAAGGATGTTGTACTTTAGTTTTTGTACTATTCCATGGTGCTAAAAGACTTGGCACTTGCTGATTTTTCTCATTTCAACACTTAGGGTTATTTTTTCCTTTTTCCTGTTTAAAAATCTTCTTACCTGTGACCCTTTGTCAGAAGGGTGGGGAGAGAATGGAGGAAAGAGAGACATATAGTTACAAACTACTTTACATGTAATATTTCAAGGGTCCAAGGTTATCTTTACATGGCACACAGAAGCCATGCACCAAACCATGCTCCTCCAATTCAAGTGGGTCATACAAAAAGAACAGTCCCAGGAGCTAAAGGTTATTAGCAAGTACCCTCCCTAAGCTGCTCTTGCCAGGTACATACTTGAGGAGGGAGTGTCAAGCATCTCTGCTGAAGGGAAGATTGTTGGTCAGGAAACACCAGCCCTAGCGCTTACCAGCAAGTAGAATCACGAACTTTAATTAGCTGCAACTTTTTATGGGGCGCCTTTGGAATTGCAAGGAGCACCTACTATTGGTAAGAGAAATATATCAGAAAAATCTGAAGTCCTCCGCAAATGAATTTACTAAATGTATGGATTTGTCTCTGAGAGATTACATCAATTATGGTCTTTCTGAATTGAACAATAGATTATACCAACAAGTCTCTGATCAACTTCCATCTTCCACTAGAATTTTTTTTTCTAAAATTCAAGTGATTCTGACTTCCCCCCTGTACTTGAAGTCCAGTGTTATTTGGACAATGTGGAGTTTTATTTTTTTCCTAATGCCCACTATTTTATTCCTCTCTGTCTTGTTACTTCAAACTGTGTCACCTTACCCCTCGTTATCACACACAAAGTCCTTCCACCATGTACCACTTCCCCATTTCGTTTTTTCACTGTGTTTATTTCGGCTTCTCCCTCAGGGGAAAGAATCCTTTCTGAGCTCACATGAAAGTCTCTGTTTACCTTACACTTCTTTTAAAATGCTATGCACCTATAGTAAGTACTACTAAGCTTTATTCGAAAATAACACGATACCGTTTTTCCTGTAATGTAGTAGAGCTTAGTTTTAATACAAAACTAAGCACCTTGAGATCTATACAATGGCTGCTGAATATGTGACCACATTTAGGTGTTTGGTAAATCCATTTTGTTTTTAAGAGCACAGGATCTGGCTTAATGGAAGAAAACACAATGGAGCAAAAATTGGGTTTGTGTTTCTACTTCCTCAAAACTGATACAGATGAGTGTTTCCTACAAACATACCAAAGCCCTGTGTCCTAACCATCCAGAATAATACAAAATTTTCTAACATCCAAAGACACTGTAAATAGAAGGCTATTTGTCTAATAAAGACAAAAAAAATAGGAAGAAAGGAAAAGCAATAAACAGGCTGAGAGATGGGAAGGAGAGAGAGAACAGGAAGGAGAAAGAGAGAGAGAGGAAAGGATGGAGGAAGAGAGACAGGGATGCATCTGTGTAAAATGCAAAAAATTTACCCCAAAAGTAATTACTGAAAAAGCAATAAAGAGAAATTTTTATTTTCAATAACATTATAATTATCTCTATCAGATTGAGTTAAAAAGAACTAGCAATAAATTCTAGGAGATATTATAAAGACAAATTTATTCACTTCAGCTAAAACATATATTTAAACTATAAAATATATGTGCAATATATAAATAGACACACAAAGTTGCCATAAAGTTAATAATAGCATATTATCTTCATTTTGGCACCATTGGGTTTAAAATTTATTTTTTTCATAATAAAAATTTATTATTCATCAACGTTTACATTTTGAATGCTTAAACTTGCATATCACTTACTTTACAAATTTATTTTTATTATCTTTGTTTATGTGGTATGTTTGTGTGCAGTACCTGTGAAGGCCGGAAGGGGCTTCCTGGAGCTGAATTTACAGGCAGTGCTTAACCACCTGATGTGGGTGCTAAGAGCCTAACTCAGGTTCTTTGGAAGAACAAGAAGCAATATTTACTGAGCCGCCTCTCCATCACCTTTTATTTTAATATCACATACTTTGACCATTAAAAGAGTAAATGAAAAATGCCTGCAATGATGTGCGCATTTGTAATCCCAGCTATAGGGAGGCCGAGGCAGGAAGATTGAGAATGCTAAGCGAGCCGAGGGCATATACCAAGCACCAGCCTCAAACACCAAAACCAAACGAAACCCAACCCAACCAAACCACTAAAATCCAAAACAAAAGCAAAGAAAAAGAGTTGAAGATTAGCACGTTGAGGAACTCAGAAAGTTAATAAACACTGTGTGTTCTCAGGCTGTCCCTGGCAAATGCCAGCACTATCCATAGATTCCTACCTCAGCAATAAGGAGGTCTAATTGCTGGAGGGAGCTTGGCAGCCTAGCACAGCTGTCCTCACTCAGGGAACACGGAGGCTGCCCCGGGCTGGTTCTGTGCAGGCCCATCCTAGCAGAGCTATGCTGAATCTTTGTTTTAAGAAAACGTGTTGGCAAAAGATAAAAGATAAATTTTGACAGGAGATGCTATAAATTAATCTCTCTGATCTTGACGTCTAACAACTGACAGAAAATGAGAACAGAAAATGTGCCAAAAATAATGAATAAAACATTGAATTGAACCCAGAAAGTTCCCACCTGGTCAGACTGAGCTACTTTATTGGGCAAAGGTTGGCAGGGGGACCTTTCTGTGCATTTTACCAGGTAACTAAACCCTCAGATCAGGGTGCATTTGAATGTGAGACATAACACTGTCAGGACACAGGAGCAACAGTTTCCTCTGGGGCCATGTCTTCTTACGACTGTCTAATCATGCCTTTCAAGCATCAAGAGTCATGAGGCTGATCTGGTGTCGTCAAGCTGTCCATCAGCCTACTCCATAATCAGAGAGTGGGAGAGTAATCATGATGAGTCTGCATAAACAGCGTATTTCTCCTCAGTGACATCTTCTCCTCTAGTCTATGTTAGGATGAGAGGAAAGTGTGTGTGTGTGTGTGTGTGTGTGTGTGTGTGTGTGTGTGTGTGTGTGTGTGTGTGTAAGGTATGTTCTGGCTTTGTCATGCTGCACTTCTCACCTCACCCTCACCACACACAGAAGTGAAGACTTTCTAAAGACCCAGTTAATTAGGTCAGATTGCAGATGGACTTGGATTTCAATTTAAAAGCACTGGTGTTAATGTTAGCCCACTCCCCTTGACTTGAATGCAACAATATTATTGAAACAAAACCACAGGTTTTCTCTTCTTCATGGCTAGAAAATGTCAGACACAGGAATAAGGACAGTTTTGTTTGTTTTTATTTTCATTTTTTTTTCAATCTTCAGTTCAAATAATGAGAAAACAGGAACCCTGGAAATACCAGTGACCTTCTGAAACAACCCAAGTTAGCTTGATCCTGAGGATTCTTCAAAGTTACCAAATCTTCAAGAAGAAAACAAATAGGAAAGCGTGAGTTCCTTCCCTCCATGTACCCCTTTATTTTCTTCTCTTGCCTTAGTGCTCCTGCCAGTGCTTTAAGCACAGTGCTGAAAAGGGGTGGGGAGCAGACATCCCTGTCTTCTTCCTGACTGCAATGGAATATTTCAAGCCGTTTAGGATGCTGTTGTCCGTGTGTTCTGTGAATATCACTTTTATTGTGTTGAGGTATGTTCCCCCCAGCCCTACATTCTCAATGACTTTCACTATGAAGGCATGCTGGATTTTGTCGAGGGCTCTTACTGCAACTATAGAGGTGATCCTGTGCTTTTTTATCCTTAAGTCCATTTATGTGATTTATTACATTTATTGACTTGCGTATGCTGAACTATCCCTTCATTTCATTCATTTCATTGGATAACGTCAATTTGGTCATGGTGGATAATCATTTTTATGCATGTCTGTGTTCTGCTTATATTTTACTGAACAATTTTTTAAAGTCTATGTTTATCAGAGATATTCTTTCCTTCTTGTGTCTTTGCCCAAGGTACTAAAGTGATACCTGCTTTATAGAAGGAGTTTGAGGTTGCTGCTTTTGTTTCTGTTTTGTTTGAATGGTTTAAGGACTGGCTGTAGATCTTTGAATGTCAGCTAGAATTATTCTGGGACTCATCTGGCCTTGGACTCCTTTCACCCTGGAAGACTTTTTATTACTATTGTAATCTCCTCATTTGTATTATTATTATTTTTTTTTTAGGTTGTAGACTTCTTGGTTTAATTCTGGTAGCTTGGCTGAATCTGTAAAGTCTTACATTTCATTTATGTTTTCCAGCTTAATGGAGTATAGACTTTTAAAGTATTTTCTCTTAAGATTCTGAATTTCTTTAGTTTCTTTGTAATGGTCATTCCAGATTCTGTTAATTTGGATCCTCTTCTCTTTTCTTTTGGTTAGTTGGGCCAAGGCTCTGCCAATCTTGTTTATTTTCTCAAAGAACCAGCTCTTAGATATGTTGACGCTTTAGATTGTGGGTTTGTTTGTTTGTTTGTTTGTTTCCATTTCATTGATTTCTGCTCTGATTTTTATCATGTTTTTTGTTAACTGGACTTAGATTTTTTTTTTTTGTATTTGGGTTTTTTTTTTGTTGTTGTTGTTGTTGTCTGAGACAGGGGTTCTCTATGTAGCCTTGGCTGTCCTTGATTTACTTTGTAGTCTAGGCTGGCCTCAAACTCACAGAAAAGCCTATACTACATTAACCCTACATTAAGAACTGCAGGCAACTGCTGAAAGCTGGGAAAAGGAGCAGCGATCTTCCCTAGGGAAGAGCACATCAGTTGGTTGTCCATTGCTAAATGGTTGACCCTGAATACTTCCATACAAGTAACATTATATGAATCGAACAGATTATATTTGGAATATATATGCATATAATAGCAATTAATGAGAGAAGAGACTGAAATTACAGGAGAGGGGAGTATATGGGAGTGTTTGAAGGGAGAAAAAAGGAGGGACGACTATTGTAATCAAAATAGAAATCCTGCACATATGTAGCTCATGGCAGCTCAGTCTCCACACGGATTCCCTAGTAATAGGAACAGGGACTGTCTCTGACATGAACTGCTTGGCCTGCTCTTTGATCACCTACCCCTGAAGGGGAAGCAGCCTTGCCAGGCCACAGAGGAAGACAATGCAGCCAGTCCTGATGAGACCTGATAGACTAGGGTCAGATGGAAGGGGAGGAGGAACTCCCCTATCAGTGGACTTGGAGAGGGGCATGGGAGAAGAAGAGGGAGGGAGGGATGGGAGAGAACAGCTTGGATACAAAGTTAATAAGTTGTAATAAATAAAAAATAAATTAAAAATAATAAAAATAAAATCTCAAAAATAAAATACAAAACAAAAACTTGTTTGCTGGAAGATGGACTGAAACAAGAATAGAGAACAGAGTCTTAAAATGTTTCTATTGTAGGGATAGCAAAAGACAAAATGACTTATTAGTAAATGTCAATAGTTTCTGAGAAGTAAATTCTGCATCTGACTCTTGTGGATTAAAATTTTAAATTGAAAAAGATACACAGCACAAACCCTGATGTTTGTTCTCTTAAGGAATACCCTTTGTCCAGTGCATTTTTTCCACAGGCTTTTGTTAGAGCCTCATGAAGGTTGTTGACTAGTCCCCGTAAACTAACACACATGCACACTCATAGGGACACACACACATACACACAGGCACATACATAAACAAATACACACATGCATACATGCATGCATTAATGCATGCTCACACCCATGTAACAAATGTGCATACAGCTACACACACCTATTCAACCTCTGACCTTCCAGATCTCTGTAAGCGGTTCATGAATCCCAACAGCAGTTACTCTCAAACCCACCCTGGTGTCAGCACACCTGAGCATGAGGATGCTTTTTCCTGTGAAACACCTCCTGTGTTTATCCCATCACACATTCCAGAAAAACTGTATACATGTATGTCCTCATGTATACCCATACTCCACACATCATATACACATACATGACTATATTGCATATTGCCATATGATATGGCTGTATTATGTGAATATGGTGTTCATAGCTATATAATATGATGGTGTGCTTTGACCAGATATATCTTGTTCTTCCTAAAGAGCCATATAGTTGAATACAGTAAACTGCCTAATACTTTTTGGATCCCTGTTTAGACCTTCAATAAACTTTAAAATGAGTTGCTACATGAAAAAAAAAAATATAACCACAGGGTCCTATTCATAATCTAGAGTCTTTGCTGGTTTGTTTTTTTAATTTTTAAGCAAACAATTTCCGTTTTCTACCCAGCACAGGTGTCTAGTTTTCCGTGAGATGGTCTCTGAGAGCCTGGCTGAGGAAAGCAGTGGGCTCACAGGAAGAAAGATGTTTGAATTTTTAATAAATCACACATTATTTTGTTATCCATCCATGAACTCCAATAGTTTCAACCTGCTCCCAGTGGCTTAGCTGCCTGAAAGTGCTTCCACATTTAGGAGTGTGAGAGATATTTGGGCACTGATCTGTTGTCACCTGGGTCTGAAGTACAGGGCTTGCTCTTTGGTTACAGCCAGAAGTGGGATAACAGACCTATTCCTATTTTTTTTTTTTTTTTTTTGGCCCAGGACTTCTATCTCAAACCTGGAATCATGCAGTTCTTTGAGAAGAGCTATTTGTTTTCTAGAGAAGGAAATTATGTATGTAATAAAATTTAGACAATATTTTTGGGAATATTTCTAGGCTTATTGTATTGGAAAAGACAGGAAGCTAACATTAAATATCACAGTATATAAGATGCTATATATTACTTCATAAAATATATCTGTGTGTTTAGATCTAATCCAGCCTCCCAGACTTTTCCTTGCACTACTGCCTTTTACGTTCCTGTCTTCTTTCTACAATAGTAACAATGATTCCTACTATAAGTATACGTACTTGTCCTATGAGAGATATGGTTTGAGAATCAATGACCATTTTGGACAGGTGTAAAATGACTAGGGAAGTGAGATTCCCTGATATCTTACTGACCTCTAGTGTTTTCTATGTTGCTTTTGCAGCTCCCTAAAGGCTCTCTGTAAAAAAGGCTGCCTATGTCCCTGGTTTTCTCTGTCTCTGTGTTGCTGCCATTTTATGTCTGATGACACCCACTTGTCACAGGATGTCCAGTAAACTGTGTGATACCTGACAGCATCCTTAGAATGTCTCCTGTCTCTGGTTGAGTACCACTCCTCCACCTACACAGAGAAGATCAGAAATGTTGCTTGAATGCTTACTAAATATGAGTATGCAACTGTTCAATGAAAGACAGAACTCGTTAGAATTTCTCATTATGATTTATTTCTAGTGTCTTTTTTTTTTTTGGTACTCAGGATTGTAGGATTTGTTCTTGCTGAATTTTATCACTTGCCATGTAATTTTCAGATAAAAATGTTGAAATAGAAAAGACTGTGCTCATATAAATGAGTGCTGAAAATATTTTACCACTGGGATGAACAAGAAATATAGGTAGGGCTGATTTTTGTTGCAAAGAAACTAATTCTGACCAGTGATTATGTTCCTCAGTGGGAGTCAGTTTGGCTGGCCTTGAAAGGGTATGGGAAAGCTTCTTGGTGAGTCTTGGCAGCAGGTCACAGACACACATTTGATGTCTTGATGCCGGGGGCTGAACACGGAAATGTTGCCATTGAGTTACACCCCTAACTAATCTTTCTACCTAAAAAAATATATATTTTTGAGACAAAATGCTCATTAATCCCTTGATAATGTCAAACCTGCAATGCCTAGTGCCAGCCTTTCTAGTAGCTGATGTCATAGGTCAACATGCAGAGTTACAGCACCGGTGCCTTGTTGTACCTCTTCTGATACTAGGAGGATAGGTCAAACTTCAAGAATCTAAGTATTTCATACTCTAAAGGACACATTCAGGAGGCCTTAGAGGGTTCATGTCCTCAACACAGAACTAAAGAACATCTCTTAGAAAGACACAGAACAGGGACTGGAGAGATGATTGGTGGTTAAGAACACTGGCTGCTCTTCCTGAGGGCCTGGGTTCAATTTCCAGACCCCACATGGCAGCTTACAACTGTCTGTAGCTCCAATGCTAGGGGATCTGGCACCTTCAGACATACATGCAGGCAAAACACCAATGCACATAAAGTGAAAATAAATAAATCTTTAAAAAAAGGACACAGATAATAACCTCACCTGAAGGAGGATCTCTAGAGGAAGAGTAAGATGAAACCATAATCAACATTAGTCTAAAATACACTAAGAAACTCCTTTGTGAAAAGCACTGTGATGCTGAAAGGAATGAAGACTTGTCCCTGAAGATTGATGGCTTGTTTGGAGAGACTGGTGTCATAATGTGCTATCAAAATAATAGGGACTTGAGTAGAAGGAGAGGTTGGATCTAAGGACATAGAATAATTATGGCTTCTTGTAAAAAATAAAGAGACATGTCATCAAAACAATGTGATTTCAGCTCAACCACGATGGACAAGCCGAATTTATAGAAGCAGATGACAGCTAAAAAACAAGTCAGACATTCCAGTGGTGACCTCTGGCTTCCATGCACGTAAATGACCATGTGGTGTGGTCAGATGGATGGTCAGACAGCACACACACAGACTTCCTCAGGGTAAGAAGGAAATAGTCTGTTTCCCAGAATATGAGCATATTAGCTTCCTGCACTCTTTTACTGGACAAGCCTGACCTCTAGTGGACAGAAGTTGCACACACCCAGTTGGTAGGCAATTGAGTATTATCTATAATACCATAGATATGAGGGCTATATAGGGTCAGATACATGGTAAAATTGGCCATTTTACCAATAGCAATCTACAGATTCAATGCAATTCCCATTAAATTACAATCATAATTCTTTACAGACCTTGAAAGAAAAATTCTCAATTTCATACAGAATAAAACAATAGCAACAACAAAAACAGAATAGCTAAAACAATTCTATACAATAAAATATCTTCTGGGAGTATCTGTATCCCTGATCTAAAGCTGTACTATAGAGAAACAGTAATAAAGACTGAATGGTACTCGTGTAGAAACAGGTGGATCAATGGAATCCAATAGAAACCTCAGAAATGAACTAACACACATAAGGGCACCTGATATTTGACAAAGAAACAAAACCATACAATGGAAAAAGGTAGCATCTTCAACAAATGGTGCTGGTCTAACTGGATGTCTTCATGTAAAAAATGCAAATAGATCCATACTTATCACCCTTCACTAAAGTAAAGTCCAAGTGGATCAAAGACCTCAACATAAAACCAGACACACTAAATCTGTTGAAAAAAAAAAGTAGGGAAGAGCTTCAAACTCATTGGCACAGGAGACAACTTCTTGAACAGAACACCAGCAGCTCAGGCTCTAAGATCAACAATCAATAAATGGTATCGCGTGTAACTGAAAGGCTTCTGTAAATCAAAGGACACTGTCCTCAGAACAAAATGAGAACCTACAGACTGGGAAAGGATCTTCACCAACCCTACATCTGACAGAACAGAGCCCTTTAATATCAAGAATATATAAAGGGCTCAAGAAATTAAACACCAACAAACCGAATAATACAGTTTAAAAATGGGGTACAGAGCTAAACAGAATTCTCAACAGAGGAATATCAAATGGTGGAGAAATAGTTAAGGAAATGCTCAATGTTCTTAGTCATTAGGGAAATGCAAATCAAAGAAACTCTGAGATTCCATCTCACACCCATCAGAATGACTAAGATCAAAAGCTCAAGTGAAAATACATGTTGGAGAGGATGTGGAGAAAAGGGAACCCTCCTCCATTGCTGGTGGGAATGTAAACTTGTACAACCACTTTGGAAATCAATCTGGTGCTTTCTCAGACAATTAGGAATAGTACTAACTCAGGATCCAGCTGTACCTCCCCTAGGCATATATCCAAAAGATGCTCAAGTATACAACATGTTCAGCCATGTTCATAGCAGCTCTATTTGTAATATCCAGAATCTGGAAACAACTTATATGTCCCTCAATGGAGGAATGGATGCAGAAATTGTGGTACATTTACTCAGGTATTAAAAAACAAAGGAATCATGAAATTTGCAGGCAAATGGATAGAACTAGAAAAGATCATCCTGAGTGAGGTAACCCAGAAGCAAGAGACATGTGTGGTATATACTCACTTATAAGTGGATATAAGAATTTTCTTTTTTAAATTTAAAGTTATTTTTTATAATTTATTCACTTTATATCCTGATTGTGACTCCCTCCCTTGTCACCTGCCAGTCTCGCCCTCCCTCCCTCTTCTGCACCTCCTCCCCTAGCTCACAGAAAGGTGGAGCCCTCCTTCCTTACCATCTGACCCTAGCCTATCAAGTCTCATCAGGACTGCCTGCATCCTCTTCTTCTGTGGCCTGGCAAGCCACATCCCCCCCCCCCACCTAGGGGGAGGGGAGTGATCAAAGAGCAGGCAACAGAGTTCATGTCAGAAACCAGACGAACAAAATCAAACCTTCGAATTATAAGCACAGATGAAAAAGAACAATCCCAAAACAATGCTACAGACCAAATCATAGAAAACACTTCCCCAAACTAAGAAAAATACAGTGTACAGAATACCAAATAGCACAAAAAAAAAAACAAAAACAAAAACAAAAACATAAAAAACCCACAGCATATAAGATTTAAAACACAGGGGTGGGGGGACAAGATGGCGGCGCCAGGTGAACACTGCCTCTGAGGAGCAGAACAACATTTTCTGTACAGCTACCAAGAGACTGAACTCTGGGCCCTAAAACAACAGCGATCGTGTTTCCCAGGTGAGAGGAAACCCCCACGGCGTGGGAATCAGTCGGGTCCACTCTCAGGTTCCCCAGCCAGAACCCAGAAGAGATCCCCAGTCGTTCAGGCACTAGGTTGCCGGACCAGAGCCATGCGCCTGCGTGTCCTGATCACCTTCCCAGGCTGATCGGTGGGCACAAAAAAACACCAGAGACTGGGAGCCCCAGTCACGAGAAAAAACTACAGGGAAGGAAAGTAGCAGGACTGGCCACGGGTCACCCAGTCTTTCCCTGGAAAAAGTCCCACAGACAGGCGAGTACAAGCTGCCATCACTGTACTGGGCTCCAGCCGCAAGCACAGACAGTTTCTGTGCGCCAGCTATCTGGCTCACACAGAGCTGTGCTCCCCAGGGCACCAGAGACTTGGAGTCACTGTCGGGAGAAATCCTTACAGGGAACGAAACAAAGGGGACAGACTTAGGCCACGCAGTATATCCCTGGAAAAGGCAAGGCAGACCGGCCCAACCCAGGGACTTGCTGTGCACCAGATAGCCTGCTGTTACCAGGAAAGCGATACCCACCCACCACAGATTACTGGGGCACAGAGCCCCAACCGCAGACGGAATCCCCGAGATCAACCCCCAGATACTGCTCCAAGGGGCAACCAGTTATCCTTAACAAAACTGAACAAACCACTGGACACACAGGTTACAACAGCAGATCACTAAATTCACAGCAAGAAACCCAGAAGCAGGGCAGCTGTCTTCAGGACTTCTCCAGTTGAGAGGAGAGCCGGCTCAACTAACAAAGACCACAGTTACCACTCAGGTCTCTATGCCTGAGGTGAGCAGTGGCAACTCCTGAAAACACCAGCCATCCAGTGTCTATACCCAAAAAGTTGAGAAGGCTTCCTTCAGGAAAAGCCATCTTACTGCCAAGGGGATTTTCTCCACCACAGGATTCCAGGAACCACCAGAAACTAACCCCAAACACCTAAGATGGCCCAATGGGTAGAGGCCAGCATAAAAGCTCAACCAACAAAAGCCAGAGCAATATGACATCTCCAGAACCCAATTATCCAGGGGCAAGTAGCCCTGGACACCCCAAAATAATTGAAATTCAAGAAGATGACCTAACATCTATGCTCATGAAAAGGATAACAAAGGAAACAAATAAAATGCGTAAAGAGCTAGAGAGAGATAAACTCAAACAGATTATGGCTATCTGTAAAGAAATAGAGGAAGATAAAAACAAACAGATTATGACCATCTGTAAAGGAATACAGGAAGTTGCAGCCAAACAGTTTGTGGCATTTAGAGAGGAAATGCTTAAATCACTGAATGAAATAAAAGAAACAGAGAGGATTGTTCAAACAAATGGCTGAAGGAATTGATGGAAAAACAGGAAAATACAGTCAGACAGGTGAAGGAAATCAACAAAATGGCGCAAGATCTGAAGATAGAATTGGAAAAATTAAAGAAAACACAAATGGAGGAAATTGTGGAGAGAAAGAACTTTGGGAAGAAAGCAGGAACTAAAGAGGTTAGCATAACCAATAGACTACAAGAGATGGAAGAAAGAATCTCAGGTGTGGAAGATACAATGGAAGAAATAGATGTATCTGTCAAAGAAAATGTTAAATCTAAAAAATTTCTGACACATAATGTCCAAGAAATTCAAGACAACATAAAAAGACAAACCTAAGAATAATAGGAATAGAAGAAAAAGAAGATTGCATGCTCCAAGGCCCAGAAAATATTTTCAACAAAATCATTGAATAAAATTTCCCCAACTTAAAGGAGAGGCCAATAAGAATACAAGAGACCTACAGAAAACCCAATAAATTATATCAGGAAAGAAAATCCTCCCGCTGCATAATAATCAAAAGAGCAAGTATACAGAACAAAGAAAAAATACTAAAAGCTGCAAGAGAAAAAGGCCAAGTAACATATAATGGCAAACACATTAGAATCACACCTGACTTTTCAACAGAGACTATGAAAGCCGGAAGGGCCTGAATGGATATTATGCAGACCCTAAGAGAACACAGATGTCAGCCCATGCTACTATACCCAGCAAAACTCTCAGTCCTCATAGATGGAGAAAACAAGATATTCAATGAAAAAAACAAATTTCAACAATACCCACAAACAAATCCAGCATTACAGAAGACACCAGAAGGGAAAATACAATCCAAGAAAACTGGCTACTTTCAATAAAACACAGGAAATAATTAACCTCACTACAGTAAAACAAAAAACAACCAAGCACACAACCTTATGACCACAGCCAACATCAAAATCAAAGGATCTAACAACCACTGGTCATTAATCTCTCTCAACACCAATGGACTCAATTCTCCAATAAAAAGACACAGACTAACAGAATGGATGCATAAACAAAACCCAGCAATCTGTTGCATACAAGAAACACACGTAAGTCACAAAGATAGACATTACCTGAGGGTAAAGGGTTGGAAGATGAATTTCCAAGCAAATGGACCCAAGAAACCAGCAGGAGTAGCCATTCTAATATCTGATAAAGTAGATTTTCAACCAAAATTAATCAAAAGAGATGGAGAAGGGCACTTCATACTCATCAAGGAAAAATTCCACCAGGAAGACATCACAGTACTGAATATCTACGCCCCAAACACAAGGGCACCCACATTTGTAAAATAAACATTGATAAAACTTAAACCTCACATAGATCCCCACACATTAGTAGTGGGAGTCTTCAACACCCGACTCTCAACAAAGGACAGGTCAACAAAACAGAAATTAAACAAAGAAACAATGTCTCTAACAGAGGTCATGAATCAAATGGACCTAACAGACATTTACAGACCTTACACCCAAACAAAAAGAATCAGCACCTCATGGAACCTTCTTCAAAATAGACCATATAGTTGGTCACAAAGTGAGCCTCAACAGATACAAGAAGATTGAAATAATCCCTTGTATCCTGTCTGATCACCATGGAATAAAGCTGGACCTCAACAACAACAGAAATAGCAAAAAGCCTACACACACATCGAAACTGAACAACTTGCTACTAAATGACAGCTGGGTCAGGGAATAAATAAAGAAAGAAATTAAAGTCTTCCTAAAACTCAATGAAAACAAAGGCACAACATACCCAAACTTGTGGGACACAATAAAAGCAGTGGTAAGAAGAAAGTTCATAGCACTAAGTGCCTTCAAGAAGAAATTCGAGATGGCTCATTCAAGCAACTTATTGGCTCACTTAAAAACCCTAGAAAAAGAAGAAGCAGAACACCAAAAAGGAGTGGACAGCTGCAAATAATCAAACTCAGGGCTGAAATCAATCAATTAGAAACAAAAATTTGAAAGAATCAATGAAACCAAGAACTGGTTCTTGGAGAAAATCAACAAGATAGACAAACCCTCAGCCAAGCTAACTAAAAGGCAGAGAGACACCATCCAAATCAACAATATCAGAAATGAAAAGGGGGACATAACTACAGACACTGAGGAAATCCAAACAATCATTAGGACTTACTTCAAAAGTCTATATGCCACAAAATTTGAAAACCTAAATGAAATGGACAATTTTCTTGATTGATTCGACTTACCAAAGCTGAATCAGAACCAGGTAAATCAATTAAATAGTCCTATATCCGCCAAGGAAATAGAAGTGGTCATTGAAAGTCTCCATCCAAAAAAAGCCCAGGACCTGATGGTTTCAGCACAGAATTCTACTGGACCTTCAAAGAAGAGCTAACTGCAGTTCTCTTCAAACTATTCCACAAAATAGAAACAGAAGGAACATTACCAAACTCATTACCACAGTCACCCTGGTACCTAAACCTCACAAAGACCCAACAAAGAAAGAGAATTTCAGACCAATCTCCCTTTTGAACATTGATGCAAAAATACTCAACAAAATACTTGCAAACTGAATACAAGAACACATCAAAGATATTATCCATCATGACCAAGTAGGCTTCATCCCAGGTATGCATGGTTGGTTCAATATATGGAAATCCACCAATGTGATCCACCATATTAACAAATTGAAAGAAAAAAAAAAAACACATGATAATCTCCCTAGATGCTGAAAAAGCATTTGACAAAATCCAACATCCATTCATGTTCAAAGTACTGGAGAGATCAGGGATACAAGGCACATATCTAAACATAGTAAAGGCAATATACAGCAAGCCTATAGCTAACATCATACTCAATGGAGAGAAACTTAAATCAATCCCACTGAAATCAGGGACAAGACAAGGCTGCCCACTCTCTCCATAGCTCTTCAACATAGTTCTGGAAGTCCTTGCTAGAGCAATAAGACGGTTGAAGGGGATATAAATTGGAAAGGAAGAAGTCAAATTATCACTATTTGTAGATGATATGATAGTATATGTGAGTGACCCCAAAAACTCTACCAGGGAACTCCTACAGCTGATAAACACCTTCAGCAAAGTGGTTGGATACAAAATTAACTCAAAAAAAAATCAGTAGCCCTCTTGTATACAAAATACAAAAGGACAGAGAAAGAATTAGGGAAACAACACTCTTCACAATAGCCACAAATGACATAAAGTACCTTGGTGTAACCCTAACCAAGCAAGTCAAAGACTTGCATGAAAAAAATTTCAAGTCTCTGAAGAAAAAATTAGAAGAAGTTATCAGAAGATGGAAAGATCTCCCATGCTCATGGCTTGGCAGGATTAACACAGTAAAAATGGCCATCTTACCAAAAGCAATCCACAGATTCAATGCAATTCTCATCAAATTACCAACACAATTCTTTACAGACCTGGAAAGAAAAATTCTCAACTTCATATGGAATAACAAGAAACCCAGAATTGCTAAAAACAATCCTCTACAATAAAAGATCTGGAATTATCTCCATACCTGATCTTAAGCTGTACTATAGAGCAACAGTAATAAATACTGCATGGTACTGGCATTGAAACAGAGTGGTGGATCAATGGAACTGAACAGAGGACCCAGAAATAAACCCACACCCTTATGTACACCTGATCTTTGACTAAGATGCCAAAACCATACAATGGAAAAAAGATAGTATCTTCAACAAATGGTGCTGGTCTAACTGTATGTCTACATGTAGAAAAATGCAAATAGATCCATACTTATCACCCTGCACAAAACTGAAGTCCAAGTGGATCAAAGACTTCAACATCAAACCAGACACATTAAATCGGTTAGAAGAAAAAGTGGGGAATACCCTAGAACTCATTGGTACAGGAGAAAACTTCCTGAACAGAACACCAACAGCAAAGGCTCTAAGAGCAACAATCAATAAATGGGACCTCATGAAACTGAAAAGCTTCTATAAGCAAAGGACACCATCATCAAAACAAAACGCCTGCCTACAGATTGGGAAAGAATCTTCACCAACCCTTTATCTGACAGAGGGCTAATATCCAGTATATATAAAGCACTAACGAAGCTGAAAAGCAGCAAACCAAGTAATCCAATTTAAAAATGGGAACAGAGCTAAACAGAGAACTCTCTGTAGAGGAATATTGAATGGCAGAGAAGCAGTTAAAGAAATGCTCAACCTCATTAGCCATTAGGGAAATGCAAATCAAAACGACTCTGAGATTTCACCTTACACCCATCAGAATGGCCAAGATGAAAAACTCAAGTGACAACACATGCTGGAGAGGTTGTGGAGAAAGGGAAACCCTCCTCCACTGCTGGTGGGAATGTAAACTTGTACAACCACTCTGGAAAACAATCTGGTGCTTCCTCAGACAACTAGGAATAGCACTTCCTCAAGATCCAGCCCGGGAAACCTCAACCTCACACAAAAATTTACAGGCAACTAAGAAATGCTAAGAGTAGGATAGTCTTCTCCAGAGAAGAGTCCAGCAACTGGCTATCCAATATCAAATGGTTAGTGGTGAAAAAAGATATATAAGTAACATTTACAGACTGAACAGGTTGGATATACCAATACACACACACACACACACACACACATATATATGCAGTTACGAAGCTATATGGATATTCACATTAAAATACCTTTTAGAAATAAAGATATGGGAGCAGTTGTATAATTTCTCAGAGGTCACTCGAGTAAAGGACCGACACTTAATCCTGTTTGGGGTGATTTTACGGTGCCTATTTAAGAACTCGTCATGAAGTCTGGACATATACTCTCAGTTCTGATGTATCTGTCTCGTCTTGAGTAAGTATTATAATGGTTTTAAGTCTTATTTTCTTCTTTCTGAAAAGGAAATTATAACACTACAGTAATAAGATCATTGTTGGTAACATGAATTTAGATGATAAATGTAAAACGCTTTGTACACTGTTACTATTTTATCAATTCACTCAAAAGCTATATGATTTTCTTAAATATCCTTTAAAAGTATCTGCATTTGAGTGTTTGTCTGTAAGTATATGTGTGCACCAGGTATGTGCCTGATGCAGGAGGAGGCCAGAAGAGGGTATCACAAGCCCTGAAAGCAGAGTTAGAGACTATGGTGAGCCTCCACGTCAGTGCTGGAAACTGAACCCAGTTCCTTTGAAAGCAGTGATCTTAACCACTGAATAATCTCTTTGGAGTTTATAAGTTTTCATGCTTAAAATATGTTTTAGTCTAAGTGCAAACATAGAGGGGCAGAGTTATCTACTTCAGAGTAGCGCTGGTGGAGGGTGTTTCTGAGGGACAAGAGGAAGAGAGAAGAGACTAAGTGGTCCACAGTGGAGTTTGCTAGAGCAGAAGCTTAACGGATTGAGAGGACTGGTAGTCAGGACTATGAGGAGGTTTACTCAATACTGTGGAAATAACTAAATCCAATTTAACTACTGCAACATCTGCTAAATGCTTGAATTCCTCAAAACAAAGATAAATACGCTTTCTTTTCTTAGGTTGTTGAACAAGATATGCCAACTACTTCCTGTCCGAACTTGTGGGAAGGAGATAGGCATTTGTGTTCTTTTGGCTTGGGGAAATGCTTAGTCTGAACACAGTATTGAAAATCGAGAACAAAGAAGAATAAAAAGGTATAATTTTAACATTCGCACACAATAAAATCAAACCAAACACGAAGGAGAACTTTAAGAATTGAAAAAGTCAACAGAGTCAAAAGGCAGGATTAAATCTCCTCTGTGGAATAAGAAATTAGAAGTCAGTGAGTGAATAGAAATGAGTTGAAACACGTTGCTGGTTTATTGGATTGGCTGGTGAATAGGGAGCACAGCTATTTTTCATTGTTAATTGTGCTTCTGGATGGCTTTTGACCGTAATGTAACATTTCTAATGCAATGCAAATCTCCACTTTATGTTAAACTGAAATTATTAATAACTTTTTTGGGTTAAATGAATAAATTGAAATGAATGAATGATTCATTTCATTGTGAACAGGCCTTTACAATCTCTCCCCTCCACCTCTGCCTACAGCTAATATTCATGCTTCTATCCTGTGAGAAGTCTCTTGTTCATGGACAGCCTTCCAGGAAAAAGTTGCTAAGACATATGCATGACGAGACAGACACAAGGAATCATAGGGAGAACGGATGGGTCCGGAAAGATGAAGTAAGAAGACAGGATAGAAGGAATCACAGAGCAAGTGACTTACCTTCCGAGAATGTGAAAGCATAGAGGAAAGACCAGAGGGGCAACAGAGGTCTTGAAGCCTTCCAGGATGCTTAAACCATTGGAGAACACTTCCAATGGGATTTATAAGTAACCAGTTTTCTTAGTACCCAGCAGATAGGCATGAAGATTGGAATTGGTTCTTTTTTTCATCCCTTTTTCCATACTGGACTATCTAGACAAACACAATGTAGGTTACACATTTATGTGGCTTTTGACAGTAGAACTCAGGTGGGCTTTATTTAGTGGGCACAAGGAGAATAGACATCAAAGGGAACAAGGGGGAGAAATGAAAGGACAAAATAACCCCTGCCTTTAGAGGCACAAAGCCATCAACCTTTACAGTTTTCCATTAATTTCTTCACTGTGGGCAGGAGCTTTCATGTTCCACTGTCAGATTCACAAGGGTCATGATACGGCTCCAAATATCACTTTAGAAAATACCAAAACTACAGCTGTTTCTGTTAGTGATTTCAGGCTTATTGGAAATTGTATTAGACATTGCATACTAGATCTAAGGAGTATCTGAATAAGTATTTCAATAGACAAAATTTCTACCTGTACATACAGAATTTAATCATGTTAGAAGAGAAGTGTCTATTTTTGTTGCTACACTAACCATTCCATGGTTTATTATAAAGAATAAAACAAAAATGTAAATGAACTAGAACAAGTCAATGCTAAAATAAATTAAAAATGAGGGAAATTTGCATGAAAATCAATAATTCAAACAGCAACTTAAAACAGAAAAGATTGACTAACTTGCCATTCAAGTGTATAGGAGAGTGCTGAGGAAGCATCTTTTAGAAAATTAAATTTCACTCTATGAAAGACAAAATAAAATCAGATCTCTTCAGAAATGAAACTAGTTTCTTAATCAAAACCTAGGTTTGCCTGTGTTTCCAGAAGCAGCTTCATTTCCAATTGTATCATTCTCTGTTTTATGAATGTGGATTACTGTGCACATACCACTTTTTCTTCCATTTTTGATATACTATTCAATAAGCTTAAGGGAATTACGAAAACACTATGTTGTGATCACTTCTTCAAAATGTTCCATCTGTGTTCTCTGTCTTTAGAATGATGACACCTCTTCCATGCTTCTGTTGGCTGAGCCTGCATTTCAAAATATGGTGCAAGAGTGTGCACATGGCCTAATTGCTACACAGCATGTTAGCTGCGTGATACGGTGCCATGACAAAGAGGCAGGAAGTTGGGTGTGCGTGTGGAGTGGTCTTCCCGTCTTCCCGTCTTCCCTCATGATTAGATAAGGGTAGTGTTAGGGAGAATGTTGGATCAGCAGTTCTGAGCTGATGTGGCAATGACTAGGCACTATGTTGTTGCTTCCGGGAGCAGGAGTGAAGGGCAGGCCACAGGAAAGGGTTGGGGTGTCTGCAGTTAATGCTGGCAGGCTAGATCTTATGGTTAAAGAAGTAGAAACGAGGGACATTTGCTGATCATTCTGTACTTTCTGCCAATCCTACAATAATGCTGTATGGTTTCACAGTGAAAGAGGAAATGGGCCAGCCCTGATTAGGTGGTATTTGTCTATGAGGAGGACTCAGTTCTGCCATAATCCTACGAAAAGGAAATTAAGCTAAGTTTTAAGTAAACTTTACCATGAAATTGGACTTCATTGTTCATTTGGCCCTTCAGCCCAAATTGACACAGTACACACTGTGACTCAGTTGTTAGTTTGAGGCTGGGAATCTGCAGCATCTTTTCTTAATGTGGATTATTTCTGTTGTTAATGCTTTTCCATCATTCCACTTGAAGCTAAGAATGACTTTGGAGACCACCTGATTCTGGTTGAGTTCTCTCAAAAGTAAGACCATTGGGATCATGTGGTTTATACAGGAAGTGCCTCACTGAGAAACAAGATGGACAGAAGGTGGCAGAAGCTAGGACAGGAGCAGACTGGAGAAGGGTAGAAACTCAATAAAACATGCTTCATGTAAAGTCACAAACTTAGTCGATGCTCAAAGAACTCCGGAGAGAACTCTAGCATTTATGTCACATCAGAACTAAGAAACTGGCTCTGTGCATCCCTCTAACACCAGCCATGGGCTAGGGGATTTCATGGGAAATACAGTACTTCCAAGCGCCTCTTGTTCTCTTTTCTGGGCACTTTTTCTCCAGCATCCAGGGGGAATTATGTGGATTCTGTAAGTTCAAGCCATCAGCTACAATGCCTACAGAAGCTGGTGGATTACTATGTCTGTGAGGCACCAACAAGGCCACTGCATTCTACCAACTTGGATGCTACAGCAGGATACAAACGGGATAGAATGTACCTAGAGCCTTACCACCCAGTGTTGGTTCTCAGACTAACAGCATCTAGTGTAATGGAGATACATTGTTTACTTATCTTACTTCTGTTGCTATGATGAAACACTGACCAATGCCCTCTTAGGGAGGGAAGTTTATTTTGTTTACAAGTTATGGTAGCTCTGTCATTAAGGGGGCCAGATTGGGATTTCGAGGCAGAAATCTAGAAGTAGGAACCAAAGGAGAGATCATGGTTACTGACTTGCTCATCTTCATTTTGTACAGAGCCTAGGCCTACCTAACCAGGGATAGTACTACCACAGTGCATTGGACCATCCTACATCAATTAGCAACTAAGAAATGAGCCATGGAAGTCTCCACTGTTTCTCTGATGAAAGCAACTCCTCAGTAGAGGTTCCCTCTAGTTAGCTATGTCAGGTTGCTAAAGCTAAGTCTGACAGTTACCCAACATCTTGTAAAATACTAGCTCTCATAAAAGACCTACACACTCAGTTATAAGATCCCTAGCATTTTGGTGGCAGCAGCAGGCTGATCAGGAGTTTAACTGCAAACCTTAGGTACACAGTAACCTTGAAACCAGCCAAGGCTATGTGGAAACTGTTTTAAATAAAGAAGACCTTGCAATCTGCATACATGCTAACTATTTTAAAAACTTATCAATACCATGTTAGAACATGATTTATTGCCTTTTTACATTGGCAGAAGTAAGTATTCAAATCAGAATTATAAAATGATTAACTTGTCAAGTTCATTTCTGGTCTAGAAGGTGAAATCAAGGGATGGAGAAAACATTACTAGCTAAAAAACAGGGTAGTACCCATTTTCCTAAGCAGTGCTACCATTTAGGTTTTCAGGTCCCATATTTCCAGACGCTGGTAGTTCCTATGAAATTGATATATTTCAAGATGGTGAGGGGTGGAAGTGAGGCTTCAGGACAGAGATTGTTAGACTTGGCAGTGAATATTAACCCAGGAAAGAACAAATATTAAAGCATCACTCAGAGATGACTCTAAAATTCATGCTTTTGAAGTGCTTTGAGAATTCATATATAGGTCATACAACTCAGATTGTACATCACCTCTGGAGTCAAGGTATAACTCAGGAAGGAGTAGAAGCTTCTGGGGTAAGGTAGATTGGTTACCAGAAGGCCCCCAACAACACAACATTCTTTGATTAGTTCTAATGTGTTCAGTCAGCTAACGGGAACACCACCGTCTTGGGAAGCCTGCTGTGGGAGTTTTGGAAATAGATGATTAAAGACGGTAGACTAAACATGCTCACTAAGCCTTAGCTTTCTTCCGAAATTACTCAAGACAATAGTGAGTTTTCTTGTTGTCACAGATGTTGTCTTAAGGTTTTAGCTTAGAGAAAAAGAAATGGGAGTGAGTATAGCAGTAACTTTTGGATGGTGGGAAATAAATTCATTATGATGAGTGATAGCAAATTTAACAGAATCAAGAAAGTTGAATTTTAGAAAGAGATCCACAGAGGCAGTTAAATATGGTAGTTTCTGTGCAGAAGGGCCCTGAAAGCTAAAGAATTCTTACCGGTTAACCTTAGACATGGGGAACAGGGCAAACAAAAATGGAAAGATTAGTAACCCATGAATAGAGCAATTGGAATCTCAGCCCCACCTCACACACCACAGTTGGCATCTTGTTCCTGATACTCTAATGCAGGTAACTGAACCCTGATATTTGATAGAGTGAGAGTGAGGGTAAACCTTTGAACTGTTAGAAGTCAGAGGTAAGACCAAAAATGCCACCGAGGAAAGGAGCAATGAGTGAAACTTTACATGCTGAATTGTAGAGACAAAAAAGGATTTCAGAAAGTTATTAGTCATTATCCTCCAGAGAGGACAGTCCTCATAGCAAATCCAGTGGCAAGTGCTCTCTAGATGTCCCAAAGGAACAGCCCGCTGAGTCATCCTATATTTAATACAGCACTACTTGGGTTCCCTTCCAAGAGTATTATCCAGTTATGTCTTGGAGTCTTAATATGTGTAAACTGGGGTTCTCCACAGACATCAAACTACTCTAAAACAAAAGAATGACACCAAAACGTTTTTCAAGTTAGAGATGCTTCTCCCAGCAGGTGCAAAAATTGTGGTAGTGAAAACTACCCAGAAGCAAAGATAGACGAGTTAATTTTTACAGAACAGACTTGAGAGAATAAATTTGTAGAAAATATCCTTTCTCTAAAGAAGACTGTTTTAAGGTACTCTTTTCCACACAAGTGTTGTAGTACGGACTTGTGCAAACCAGTCTGCACACATGCAAATGAGTACTCACAACAGAGGGAATCCGCCTAACAATGTGTTTGAAGGAAGGTTGCCAGGTCTCAGTAGTCAAGAGAACAAAACAAAAGTTAAGTCATTATCTACCTACCAGGTGGTTAGAGATTTAAAAATCTCACACTAAGGTATTTTTGATGGGTGTTGCCTTGAAAAATCAGATTAGATCACAAACTTAATATACACTGACGTGCGCATGAATGAATTCATAAAAAAAGACCTTGTGATTGTTTAACTTATTCGGTGGAGCAGAAGCAAAAATATGAATTGTGATCTATAAAGAAAATAAGCTGGTTGAGAAGTGGTGAAGTGGCTCAGTCAGAAATAGTGCTGGTCACCAAGCCTCATGAGCTTTCTCCCTAGGGTCCATATGGTGGAAGGAGAGAAGGAGAAGGAGTGGCTCTCAGAAGGCATTCTTTGACTTCTACTTGTGCACTATGACAAACACACACACACACACACACACACACACACAGAGAGAGAGAGAGAGAGAGAGAGAGAGAGAGAGAGAGAGAGAGACAGGGAGAGAGAGAGAGAATAAATAAATGCAAAAAATGTTTTAAACTGGAAAATTTTTATTTTTATTTTATTTTTAAGTTAAATTTATTTATTCATTTTACATCCTGATTGTAGCTTCCTCACCTCTTTCCTTCTGGTCCCACCTTCCCATCCATTTCTCCCCTCCCTTTCTCCTCAGAAAACGAGATCCCCCACTACCCACCCTAGAACATCAAATCTCTTCAGGACTAAGCACGTTTTCTACTGAGGCAAGACAAGGCAACCTAGTTAGGGGAAAGTGACCCAAAAAAGGCAACCGAGTGCATGCAAAGGGTAGCCCCTTATCCACTTGCTAAGAGACCCACATCAAGACCAAGCTCAGGCAAAATTTTAGAATCAAAAGGTAAAATGAAACAAACAAGTTCTTTTGGTGATCAGTGGCTTCTAAGAGAAAGAAAGCCCAATTTCTTCAGAGAAAGTGCTCCCTAATGGTGGTACATGGTCCTATGTTTATGAATGTACAGACAGCACCCAATGGGTAAAAAAGTTAAAAAAAAGACCAGCCAGGACTGGCGGTACAAGCTTTTAATCCCAGCACTTTGGAGACAGAGTCAGGTGGATTTTTGTGAGCTTGTGCCCAGTCTAGCCTACATAGTGATTTCTAGGCCAGTGAGGACTACATAGTGACATACTGTCTCAAACAAAACATGAACTTGAAGGGAAAAGCGGCTGTTGAGATTGGGGATGATTTCAAGGAGAAAGAGCGGGAAAATGCTCATTTGATCAAAACACATTATACATGTGTAAGAAGTTTTCAAACAAAAATTTTTAAAGATACAGGATACTGTAGATACCTGTAACCTTCAATAACTAATTTTTGTTATTGCACATACACCAGGAAAAAAAATGTGTGTGTGCAAAGCTTTCCTGGAGCAGGAGTTAGGAAAACTAGATTATGTAGGCAAAATTGTACTAAATAATGCACATATAGCTTATATATATATGATAAAAATATGTGTGTATGTATATATCTTTTATTTATTTTAGTTGTTGAATTATTTCCTTTTGTCCTTTTTACACATGTTTAAAATATATTTATAATATTGTATTTATTGCATGGAAGGGAATATTATTAATTTCCACTTACTATGACTTCCTTCCTATGTTATATATAATGTAATATAATTACATTCATATATTCATACACACACTCATATGGGGCAGCTATTTCCCTGGAGGAGAGAGCCAGCGGGAGGAGGAAAGGGGCAAGAGAGAATAATGGGTGGGAAGTACGATGATATAAATCTTTGCAACTATTTTAATTAACCCTATTATTACATGAACTTACTCAAAAAAAAGACAAGTAGAAATAAGCAAAATGTTGTATTATAACTTACTCAAACTTTTGTTTTTGTTTTTGTTTTTTTGATTTTTCAAGGTCAGTGAGGAGGATAGCCTACATTTCTTGACAATCTCTTCCTGGAAGTTTACTTCGTTCATTTTCTTGGCCAAAAGTACAGCGTATTCTGTAAAGTCCTCCTTGTTTTGATTAGTGTGCTGTTTCTGGAGAGGAATGTGCCAGCGTTTGTGTTGGAGGACATGAGAAGGAACAAGGCACTGCACTCTGGGAGCTTTGGCCTTGGGTTTCTTACCCTATTGGTTTACTGGTTTTCTGACAGCATATTAGAAGACATCATCTTTAGAGAGACTGAGATGCTTTGGGATGCAAGTAACTCTTCAGGGCTCCCACCAACCAGGCATCAGAGTTTCTGTCAGTCCAGGAATATCCTTCTGTTCTTTTTTAAAATAACCAAATTGAGGACACTCAGACTGGTACTCACAATGCATCCATGAGCAGACTTGGCTTCCTCTCTCCAGTTCTCCTGGCTTATAGCAGCAACATCCCTTAACACCAAGTGCTCTCTGCCATGGGTCAAGACAACTTGCTTCATGAAAAAATTTGTTTGTGTTCCCACCAGTGATCGAGACCACATAACACTTCCACTCTTTACCCAGGGTGCCAGCAGCTAGCTCTGTGACTGTGTGCTTCTCACAGAAGTATGAAGCTTTCTTTCATCATCCACTTCAATCAGTTTCTGACATCTGGTACCTGAAAAGGACATATTCAGCTTCATTTTGACACTAAGAGATTTTATGAAAGAGACTTTCTTTTTTATTATTGGAAATAGATTCTTTTCTTATATAACATACCATGATTAGAGTTTCATCTATTCCTCTCAGTTCCTCCCTACCTCCCTTGTCCTCTAGATTCATTCTCTTTTTGTCTCTCATAGAAAAGAATAGCCTACAGGGGAGGGGGTTTCCCCTTTTCTGAGAAGAAAGGGAGAGAGGAAAAGGAGGACAGGGAGGAAAATAGGAAGGGTGCTGCCTTGGGTTATAAAAGAAAAAAAAAAGGCTTCTAAGAGATAACAACTAAACATGACAAAATAAAATACAATATGATAAAACAAAGACCATCCAATCAAGGCTGGACAAGGCAACCCAACAGAAAGAAAAGATCCCAAGAAGGCACTGCACTCAGAGCTCCATTCAATTATACATTCAGGAGTCCCATAAAAACACTACACAAAAAGCTATGAAATACATGCAGAAGACCTGGTGCAGAATCATTCAAGCCCTGTGCTTGCTGCTTGAATCTCTGTGAGTTCATATGAACCTTTCTCAGTTGATTCAGAGGGCCTTGTTCTCTTGATGTCTTCCATCCCTTCTGACCCTTCTCCTTTTTCTACCCCTTCTATGGAGTTCCTTGCATGCTGAGAGGAGGGATTTGATATATATATCCTATTTAAGAGGTGTCTGTTCCAAGAACTCACTTACTCTCTGCATAATGTCTGGCTGTGGGCCTCCGTATCTGTTCCCATTTTTTTATAATGACCGAATAAGGCACTGATCTATGACTAGAGCAGACTATCATTAAGAGTCATTTTATTGCTTTTGCCTTTTTTTGACCAGTAGTGTTTGGTTTTATGCTATGTCTCTGAGCTATCTAGTTTCTGGTTCTTGGTCACCCAAGTATGGAACCATTGGGTATAGGCTGTGTTTCCTGGTGTGGGCCTTAAGTACAATCAGACATTGATTGGCTACTCTCACAGGATCTAAGCCTCCATTGCTCTAGCATATCTTGTAGGCAAGGCAGATTTTAGATCAAAGGTTTTCGTTTTGTTTGTTTTGTTTTGTTTTCCAGCTGTGTTGTTATTTATATTGTTTTAGTACCCTGCAAGTACCTTCCTGCACCAAAAACATTAAAATGTAAGGATGAAAGCTCAACGAAGGCCATAACTTCTCCAAAATCAGTGAGGTTTTGTGGGTGTTTTCCTTAACAATGGGGACCTGCTCTCAGTTTTCAGAGAGCACCTCATTGTCTTAGCAATAGCCTGGGTTGTTTGAGGATTCCCACGAGGCCTCCTTAGCTAACAACTAAGTTGAATGCAACCAAGTCCTACTGTTGGAAACCTTGTTTGGTGACAAGAGATGGCCAGTTGAGGCTCTGTACCTCCAATTATTAGGAGACCTCGTCAGGCTTGCCTTCATACATTTTAGAAGTTTCTGTCTCACTAGGTTTCCATACTATTCCTCAAATGCTCCTCCATTCCAGCTCTCTCTGTCCCAGAATTTTCTCCTTCAACTATGTCTTTCCTCTTCCTACATGATTTTCTTTTTGTTGACCCCTCTATCCCAAGTTCACCCACAAAATCTATTCTATTTCTCCAGCTCAGGGAAATCCTTGTGACCCCCCTAGTCCCTTCTTCTATACCGAGCCTCTCTGGATCTATGATTATAGGTTTGTTATCATTTATTGAATGTTAGTATCCATATATAAGTTAATATATACCATATATCTTCTTTGGTCTGAGTAATTTCACTCTGGATGATTTTTTTTTTTTAGTTCCATCCACTTTCCTGCAAATTTCATAATGCCATTGTTTTAAACAGCTGAGTAATACTCCATCATATAAATACACTACATTTTCTTTATCTTTTTTTTTCTGTTGTAGTATATCTAGTGGTTTTTTTTTGTTTTTTTTTTTTTTTTTTTTTTTTTTTTTTTTTTTTTTTTTTTTTTTTTTTTTTTTTTTTTTTCAGTTTCTGGGTATTATGAATAGAGCAGCAGTGAAGAGGGCTGAACAAGTGTCCTTGTGGTAGGATGAAGCATCCTTTGGGTATATGCCCGATAGTCGTACAGCCAGATCTTGAGGCAGATTGATTCCTAACTTTCTCAAGAACTGTCATATTAATTTCCATAGTGGCCATACAAGCCTGCATTCCCAGCAACAATGAATGGGTATTTCCCCTATTCCGCATCCTCGCCAGAATGGAGTTGTCATTTATGTTACGTTATGTCACACCATGTTACATTATGACAGGGGTAAGATGGAATCTCAAAGTAGTTTTTATTTTCATCTCCCTGAGGGACAATGATGTTGAGCATTTCTCTAAGTGTTTCTCTGACATTTTGAATTTTCTGTGTTGAATTCTCAGAATTCTCTGTTTAGATCTAATAATTAAATAGTCAATTTTTAATTGGAATATTTGGGGTTTTTTTTTTGATGTCCGGTTTCTTGTTTTTTTAATGTATTTTGCATATTAGTCCTTTATTGAATGTGAAGTTGGCAACAAATATTTTTCCATTTTGTTTGCTGTTGCTTTGTCTGAATGATGCTGTCCTTTGCCTTACAGAAGCTTTTCAGATTCATTAGGTTCCATTTATTAATTATTGTTCTTAGTGCCTGTGCTATTGGTTTCTGTTTAGGAAGCTGTCTCCTGTACAAATGAATTCAAAGCTATTACCTGCTTTCTCTTCTATTCATTCAGTGTATCTGTTTTTATATTGAGGTCTTTGATTCATTTTGATTTGAATTTTGTATGGGGTGTTAAGTATGGAACTATTTGCATTCTTCTACTTTGATGACAGCTAGTTTGTAAAGCAGCATTTGTTGAGGATGCTGTCTATTTCCCAATGTGTATTTCTGGATTCTTTATTTAAAAAATCAGGTGTCCATAGGTGTGTTGGAGTTTTCGATCAATTTCATTGGTCAATGTGTCTGCTTTTAGGCCAAATATCATGTTCTTTTGTTTGTTTTGTTTGTGTGTGTGTTTTTTTTTTTAAATTTTATTTTTCTTTTAGTTACATTTTGTTAACTCTGTGTCCCCTCTGTATCCCACTCCCTCATTCCCTCCCCAACCCCACACTCCC
>REGO01000249.1:2462287-2506928 GCA_010120015.1 Rhombomys opimus
TTCAGTGTTGTTTTAGGTATCCTAGTATTTTCGTTTGTTTGTTTGTTTCCATGTGAAGTTGAAATTTGTCATTTCAAGGACTTTGAAGGCTTTCAGAAAAAGCAGGGAAGTATATCCACTGCTCTAAGGTTTAGGAGAGAGAAAGAGAGAGAGAGAGAGAAGGGGGAGGGAGGGAGAGAGAGAACACAGAGTAGGAAGGTAGGAGTGGAGCTGGGGGCAGTTGGAGGAGCTGGAGACTGGATAAGAATGTGACCAAAATACATTACATAAAATACTCAAAGAATTAACCAAGTACTATTTTCTTTAATTTATAAAATTAAGATAAATCTGCACAACAGACAAGTCATGAACAATGCAAATTAAAAATTAAGATGGAAGACAAACACTTAACGTGTTGAATTAGAAAAAAGAAATCACAACAGGTGATATTTGAGAATATAAAGGGAGGGCATGATATTTTGAGAAAATAAAAATTGTGATAACTGGCCCAAGATGAAGTAATAAGATTAAATAACCCATTAATTTGGGAAGAAAAGTTAAAATCTGTATATGCATACCTTTATTGAAAAAATTAAAAGGCATATGACAAAGGTGCTGTATAAGAACAAAACTGTATTCATTAAATATGAACATCCTCCCATCCAACCAGTGCCGGAGCCTGCCTGCAAAGTCAAACAGTTCCTGAGTGGGGAGTGAGGATTGAAAGAAAGTAAAAAACAAACAAAACAACAACAACAACAACAAAACACACTACACACAAGATTAGTTTGAGAGAGCTGCCAGTAGAAACTGTCACACATGGTTTATTCTTTTTTATAGTCAGAGCAAAGCATCTCAATATAATGAAGGGGTTCATCGCGAAGTCAAACTTGTTTACCTTGACCTTTTGTCTTGTGAGGATCACACAGACAAGAGGAAGTAGACTCGGCAAAACATCTTGCCTATCCCTGTCTCCAGGTGAAGGCCAGGGTAAAATCATGTTCTTTGCTGAGCACTCAATAACCAAGCAGCCTGACAAACAAGCAGCCCTCCACAAACCAGCCAATCAAACAGCAAAACAAATGAAGAACCAAAATAGTACTTAGAACTGACCCTCTGCTTAAAATGATGAAGCAAGTGAGCGGGTTTTGTAACTCATCATGTTATTCAGTTCTTGAATGCATACTAAGTTTGAAACCCCAGAAAGAGTTGCTGCTTGCTTATCAGAATGGAGGTGTGTGGGGAGGGGAGAATGGACATTTCCATACTGGATATCTTCAAATCTAAGCTATGCCTGGTCTTCTCCTTTTATATATGTCACAGAATATGTAACTTAACCAAACTACATAACTAAGTGACATGTATCTAGATAATTTCACAGTTTTGTCTAAATGAAGATTCCTGTCTTTTCCTAACATACCAAACATCAACTTTCTCATTGAAAACGGACTGACTTCAGTTTCTTAGAACTATTCACAACTTTACCTTCATTTTATTTTATCTTCTTTGTTGAGAAAGTTTATTTAAATACTTTCCACAGAATTCTCCCCACTTTCTCAGAGTTCCCAATCTAGAACAACCTTAACTATGATTATGGATAGGATGTAAGGGAAAACCTTGTCTGAGGAAGCACTAACTTACCATGATTATTGGGGACTTCATAGTTGTTTACTCCACTGTTCAGAGTTGGGAAACTCAGGTTTTTTGTTTTTTGTTTTTTGGTTGTTTTTTTTTTTTTTTTTTTTTTTTTTTTTTTTTTTTTTTTTTTTTTTACTGAGAATATAACATCCCCTTAAGCAATCACAGAACCCCAAACAACCACTTCCAAACTGAAAACGATGTGCAACTTATCAGTGAAAAGATCACAGACTTTAGGCTTAACTAAAACCTTTGCCATTTGTTACCAATGAGCAAAATTCTTTGACTGTTTCTCAGCTGTAAAACCACTATCATTTAACCTTTTTTTTTCCTGTTCACCTCTATGTGTGTGTTGCGCACATAAATTGTGCAGTGTGTATGCATAAGGTGTGCAGCAGTTTCCTCAGAGAATAAGAACTTCCATTTTAGAGGGGAGCCCATTAAGACAGCAGATGTCAGAGGGAAGGTGAGACATTCCATGCTGTGGGGATGGAAACCCTTAAACTAACCAGATTTTTAATCCCTGGGGATGCAAGCATATGTAAGCAGTAAGGACTGCTGAGGGACACTGTTGTACAAGCTCAGCTGCCTGGAAGAAGCAGAGACTTGCTGTGCTGTGTGGAAGAGGCTAAGGCCTACTGAACTACCTGCAGAGAACAATCTCAAACCTCTCACGCTGTCTGCGAACTGTGAGGTGTGCTCCAGGTTTCCAGCTTTCATGAGCTGCCACTAACGCTGGGCTGAGGTTTAGAGTTCCAGCTGTCTTTGAGTCATTCCTGCTCCCGTACATAACCCCAGTAAAATACTTTTTGGTTCCCAAGTTAGGCTTTGGTTCTCTTACTTTTGTTTGCCTTCAACTCTGTATCTGAAGTGAGAAGATATTTGTTTGTGTCATACAAAAACAAGCCTTTGAGGTCAAGGTCAGCCTCAGGTGGAGAAATAGAAGCTAAGTAACCTTCTTCCCAAGGTACTTTTCGTCGTGGTGCTTGTCATATAACATACAAACAAATGAGAAAAGAGCAATATACATTTTATGGCCTCACTATATTAAGAAAGGGAAATTCAAAGAAAGGTCCTTCTTAAGATCCCACAGCTATTATTAGATCAATGTAGCACTATAGCGGAGCTATTTGCTGAGGTGTTTGTATCATAAAAATAATTAAAGCATTTTTAAATATCAAGAAAATTTTTCTAGTATGCCTTTATGTCATTTCATTTATAACAATGATATTTTAGTTTTAGCACTATGGCAAATAAATCTTTTTTCAAATTTGTCTTACTTTATAATTGTATCCAGAATCATAAGCATTACGCACATACACACACACAGCCAGAGAGAGAGAGAGAGAGAGAGATACATATGCATACATAACAGAGGCACACTTACATACATATACATACACATATAACTATGCATTTTGTAGTACTGGATATTGAAGTCAAGCCATTGAGCATAGAAAAAAAATGCTCCATCACTAGCTAGTACTACCATAGCTTAAGACACTATTTTAGGATTTTTGAGAAACAGAACATGTACTTATGTTACCACATCAATAAGATTAAAAGAAAGAGGATCTTACTTCAAGCTTATGATGACATTTTAGAAAATCATGCAATGTAATTTCAACATGAGTCACAGATACATGGGAAGGGGTCGTCACTGCATTAATGTTCAGTAGGAAAATGTGATAACCAAACTTTATTTTTTTAAATGAATGCTGAAGTCTTGCAATTTTTTTTTCTTTTGAAATGGGGCTTGAACATTCAGGTTGAGGTAGGCAGAAATTTGTTGCAGATTAAGACTTACTAAGCAGTCACAGCTCTTACAAGTACTTGAACACGGGGGAAGACTGCCTCTTCCCCCATCTCCATGGTCTCTACGTGATGTTTGTTTGTGAGGCCTGACCCTGATATACTGTGTAGTCAGCTCTAATGACCGGAAGACCACTGAATGTGAGGACGCCACAAATCATCACACCCAGGATTATGCCTTTGCTTGTGAAAAGAGAGAATCCTTTTTGCCTTTCTGGATAGGAATTGAGCATTTTAGCAAGAGTCCTCCCTCTTGATTAGTTTCTTTAGGTGTACAGATTTTAGTAGGTTTATCGTATATTGTATGTCTATACGAGTGAGTATATACCGTGTGCATCTTTCTGCTTCTGGAATAGCTCACTCAGGATGATCTTTTCCAGATCCCACCATTTACCTGCAAATTTCATGATTTCCTTGTTTTTTTTTATTGCTGAGTAATATTCCATTGTGTAGATATACCACAATTTCTGCATCCATTTCTCCACTGAGGGGCATCTGGGCTGTTTCCAGCTTCTGGCTATTACAAATAAGGCTGCTACAAACATGGTTGATCAAATGTCCTTATTGTGTACTTGAGAATCTTTTGGATATATGCCTAGGAGTAGTATAGCTGGATCTTGAGGAACCGCTATTCCTAGTTGTCTGAGGAAGCGCCAGATTGCTTTCCAGAGTGGTTGTCCAAGTTTACATTCCCACCAGCAGTGGAGGAGGGTTCCCCTTTCTCCACAGCCTCTCTAGCATATCCAGAAAGGCAAAGAGGCTGGACATCAGAAGGAGAAAAGAGGGAACAAGTCAGGAGCCTGACACAGAGGACCTCTGAAAATCTCTGCCCTGCAGACTATCAATGTAGATACTGAGACTTATGGGCAACTTTTGGGCAGAGTGCAGGGAATCCTAGGAAAGAAAAAACAGTAAGATCTCGAGAGGACAGGAACTCCATAAGGAGAGCAACAGAACCAAAAAAAAAATCTGAGGACAGGGGTCTTTCCTGAGACTGATACTCCAACCAAGGACTATGCGTGGAGATAACCTAAGACCCCTACACAGATATAGCCCATGGCAGTTCACTATCCAAGTGGGTTCCATTGTAATAGGAACAGGGACTGTATCTGACATGAACTTTTTGGCCTGCTCTTTAATTACCTCCCCCTGAGGGGGAAGCAGCATTACCAGGCCACAGAAGAAGACAATGCAGCCACTCCTGATGAGACCTAATTGACTAGGATCAGAAGGAAGGAAAAGAAGGCCTCCCCTATCAGTGGACTTGGGGAGGGGCATGCAGGCAGAGGGTGGAGGAAGGGAGGGATTGGGATGGGAGGAGGAAGGGAACCATGAGAGGGGATACAAAGTGAGTAAAGTGTAATTAATAAAGAAAAAAAAATAATGGCAATCATCAAAAATAAATAAATAAATAGATAGATAGATAAGAGAGAACCCTTTTATACTGCTCATGAGTGTGAATGCTGAGATCACTAGCCAACACAACCGAAATACCACTGCAGCTGCAGGAAAAGCAAAGCTCACTGAAAAATAATACATGTTGGCTCTTCTTTCCTTTGACTCAGAGTTTGAATAAAGAATAACCTTGGATATAAATATCTAGATTCTAATAACAGGGGAAAATATAGGGCATGACAAGTTTCAGACCTAACAGAAATCAGAGTTGTTCTGGTCTTTGTATAATTGCAGTAGCCAATCCTGTGAATGCCAATCGCATAAATAATTGCAGTTTTTTTTTTTTCCTAAAGCTAATGTTCTTAAAACTCCCATGTAATCTATTACCTGGAATACGTTTTTCAGCATCTTTGAAAGTATTTTCTATATTTTTATCTTCTTGCATATATGGGCAAGTATTCAAAACCTTAGTAAAACTAAAAGGATGGCCTTTCTCTGGGACTCCTCTTTTTTATATCACTTTCATACTTTCATAAACTTATATAATACATTTTGGTCCTTTCTCTCTCATTCCCTTCTCACTTCTTCCCCCTCCTGCTTTCCTTTTCCACCTCTACACATTCTTTTTGTGCTTTGGAATTTGCAACATAATTTAATCAAAATTTCTTGTCTAAGAGTGGGTGAAAATTAACTGGAGCAGGGCATCTTATCAGTGGTTACAGCACTGAAGATTTTCCCCTACCCCACAGGTAGTCCTGTAGAGTAGAGTGAGGTCTCGTAGACACCTATGCATCCATGATTAAATGTTAGGGGACCCAACTTTATATGCGTCTTAGTCTTATTCAGATTGGCACAGCTGCGGTGAAATCATGAGTACAGTTGTGATGTTAGATCCAGAAGGAATCTTTGTTCTGCACACCTCCCCATCCTTGGGATCATACATTCTTTCTGTTCCATATTCTTAAAGATTTCCTAAGCCTTGCAGGAGGTGATAGGTGACTTAGTCATCCCATTTAGGGTCAAGAACTCCACCATGACATATTCTTGGAACTTTGACCAGTTACAGATTTCTACATTAACCACTGTGCACTGCAGGAATAAGCTTCTCAAATGAATACTGGGAACAGCCTTAATTTATAGGTTTAAGCATGAGCATCTAGAAGGTAGCTTTTAACATGACCATTGAGCAGACAAACAAACAACAACATAAAACAGTAGTTGGCTTCATTCAAATGCCTACAACCTTCCAAGCACAGGCTCTTGACCAGGTTTACAAAACCAGGTATGAAGGCCAAGGGCACCACAGGAAGACATACGGAGCAGACTATGGGCCCATGGGAGCTCACAGAGAGAGAATGAACCAACAACCAGCCTGGTCAACAGCCTGGTTTCCTAAAAATGGGAGCAGGGGCTGTCTCTGACTCTATTGCCTGCCACTGGATCCCTTTCCTCTAGCTGGGCTGTCTTGTCAGGCTTCAGTGGGGGAGGATATGTTTAGTCCTGCTGTCACTTGAGGGGTCAGGATGGTACTCCTTGGGGGCCTCACTTTCTCTGAGAAGAAGGATAGGAGGGAATGGTGGGAGGGGACATGAGGGTGGGACTGGGAGGAGGAGGGAGGAGGCTGGCATCAGGCTGTAAAGTGTTTAAATAAATAAAAAGGGCAAAAAGGTAAGAAAACAAACAAAACAAAACAAACAAAAGGCATGAGTTCCCTACTGTGGCTCTGGCTTAAAATCCAATGAGAAGGTGGCTGGCTATCCCCATAACGGTTATAACACTATTTGCACTAGAGGGTCCCTCATGCGTGCTATGTCATTATTGAATCTCACAATATAAACAACTGTGTAATACTGTTGGTGACCATTTTTCCTCTCAGCAGGCTGCATAATACCTTCGGACGTTGCGATGCATAGCTGGTGTGGATGAAACCTTCAGCTCACTTGTAGCTTGAATTCTTAGTACTGTGACCAAAGTTCAGACCTTTCCTCTTGCATCCTTAAATATTTACCTTCTTTTATTCTTGGTCAATATTTCTTACTTCTTAGCACTCTTATGGCCCAGCGCCTGTGTTACTCTCCCCAAAACCCTGGAGCAAAGGAAGCACTTCCCTGATGTTGCCATACTGGGTGGCATTGGCACCACTGAGGACCCTGTTTTCCACTCCTTTGCTGATGGACTCCTATGAAAATCTGACCCTAAAGTTCCCAGAGCTTCTACAGACGTAGGATCCCTCCCTCTTCACAGCTACTTTCCAGGATACAGCCTGGACTAGTGGTTTTGTTTTCCATTTGCATAGGAGAGGAAGGGAAACAAAAAGGTCTTACTTTCAGCCTTTCAACAGTAGAATGGGAGAGCAAAGAAAGACACAAAAGTTTGCTTTCATTCTAATTAAAAAATATTAATTAAGTGAGCATACTCCGTAATACATAGTGTATTAAGTCAATTTCTATAAAAAAGAGTTCCCAGCTTCTTCTCTCAGAAGTCTTACACAGAAATAAATGTGTAAAAGCAGAACTTAGATAAAATTTAGAAACATTAATAGGGGTCAGGTTTTGGTGTTCATTAATACTACATGTGCCAGATACTGTGATAAATACACTACAGCGTTTAATTTAAAATCATTAGAACTGTGTTAGTCTCTAGGTGGCCTCCAATTTACATAAGCCCAAGTTAGGCTTTATCTTATGTTTATGGACACATATTGAAAGTCTTTAAGGAGAGCAATGGTTGAGTCAGATATATGCTGCAAATGAATCAAACTTATTATCAGTTAAGGGATCATACACTATACATAAAGAGTTGTGAGATACCAAAAAGTTTAAAGCCCCAGCCACCTGGGAAAAGAAACTAGCTTAATGCAATCTTTTCCCACCTACTAGTTATACAGTTGATAGGAAACCGGCCCATCCCCCTAAGGAGGGACACCAGGTCATTAATGGTTTGGAGACCTTCCTATAGCCAATCAATTCAAAATGCAACATCCCTTTTGTATTTCGACCAGTAGATGCTTGCCAGGCAGAAATCCCCCTGCTTTGGGCATGCTGGGTGGGACCAGACTCTTTAAATCACCCAACTAACCTGAGCATGGGCTCTCAGCTCTCACTGCTTCAGTGGTGGAGGCATGAGCCCAAGCTGCAGCTTGTGATAAAAAGATCCTCATGTGTTTTGCAAAGGAATCTACTTCTGGTGGTGGTGTTTTGGGGACA
This sequence comes from Rhombomys opimus, assembly GCA_010120015.1. Lineage (NCBI taxonomy): Eukaryota > Metazoa > Chordata > Mammalia > Rodentia > Muridae > Rhombomys > Rhombomys opimus. The sequence continues at coordinate 2,470,318 of REGO01000249.1, forward strand.
CGCGATTCGGGCATAACAGTTCAAGATTGAATAAATAATTTAAACCACAGTGTGTGTGTGTGTGTGTGTGTGTGTGTGTGTGTGTGTGTATGTGTGTGTATGTGTGTGTGTGTGTGTGTACTGCCTGAAAATTACTTGAAATTAAAAAATAAGATGGCTCATTGAGTTCCTGTTAGAAATAGTCCTTGTTCCCCTTACTATGGGAAACCAATTGGTTACTGAGCTACCATGGGCTACATCCTAGCAGAGGTTCTAGGTTATATCCATACATGGTCCTTGGTTGAATGTCAGTCTCAGAAAAGACCCTGTGCCCAGATATATTTGGTCCTTGTGGAGCTCCTATCCTTTCCCCATCATACTAACTCCCCTTCTTTCATATGATTTCCTGTACTCTAATTTTTGATGGAGCCAGCATTACTGTGATGTCAAACCAGATAAAGACAGAAGAACAACAAAGGAAATTTACAATCCAATATCCAAGATGATGCAAACATTGTCAATAAAATAATAGAAAACAAAACAAAAATAAATAAGATGGCTCAAAAAGTACTTGGTAGATAAAGTGGATCGATGTGGGCATGCTGGCACATGTCAATACTCGTCAGGTATAGAAAGGAGAACTGGAAAGCCAAGGTTTTCCTTGGCTACATAAAAACTTAAGGCCAGCCTTTACTTCATTAGAGACTCTACTCTATTTCAGCATAAACACACACTCACACACACACAAACATACACATACATACACTCAGAGAAAGGGCGATTTTTTTTCAGTACTTTTTCAGGTCCTATATTCAAGTCTTTTTAAAATTATTTTTTTTATTTTTATTATTAGTTACATTTTATTAACTCTGTATCCCAGCTGTATCCCCCTTTCTTATTCCCTCCCAATCCCATCCTCCCTCCCTCAACTCCTCCCTGTCCCTTTCCAAGTCCACTGATAGGGGAAGACCTCCTCCCCTTTCATCTGACCCTGTTTTATCAGGTATCTTTAGGACTGGCTGCAAAGTCCTCCTCTGTGGCCTAGCAGGACTATTTTAAAACAAGTAAAGGGCTGTTGTTTTGAATTTAACTTGGTGATTGCTAGACAAAGAAGAAGTAGATGAGGAGAAATAGGTCTGGGACAGGGACTTAATGTGTCAGTTTAGACAGGTAAAACTGAGAAAGCTTTACGATGGTCAAGTGGAGTGTCTGGGAGGCCAGAGCTTCAGTTCTCAAGGTGAGAGGGTTAGTCAGACCTGTAGAAACATCTGGAGTCTTTGGGATTGCTCTCCTTTCTTCTCCCACCCACCAATAGTCTTCCTGTTTCTGTACTCATTGCTCTATGACTAATGAATAGAAATAATTTCTTTTCCCTCCTCCTCACTTTTACCCATGTCTAAATAAGGCTGTGAGGATCAGAGGAAGATGAGCATTCCAACCCTGAGGCAATAGCCATGAAGTTGTAGTGACACTCATTTAAAATCAATGGATTTCCCTCTATTACTTTAAGAAGGGAGGAATCTAAATCCCACGTGCACATTATTTCCTATATTATTTGCACTATTGATCAGTTTGATATTTTATCTGCCCTTAAGAAAAAAAGGTACAGAATCTATGAAAGGATAACACTGAAATGATTGATTCCACGTTGTGGAAAGATCAATTATTTTTTAGTAAATAATCGATTCTAAAAGTATTTTATAAAATTTAGCATAAAATATGTCTTTCTCTCGGCATACAACAATGGCTGTGGCAGAGTAGAATTATGCAAGAGGGACAGAAACTAAATTATGTTATAAATATAAAAGATAAATATAAGTGTTTGCTCATCAATTATGCGCAAGGATAGTGTAGGTTGGATGATGGATGCAGTTAAGTCCATATGCATGTAACGTTATATCATTGGTCCCTCTAAGGAAACACTGGATTGTAAGCATCCAGTTTCATCTGATGTGTGTGATGAGTGAGTCACAGTAGGTTCTGGACTGTTCTGAAAATGTCCCGTGCATGCTTTTAGCATGACAAGTCATAGGGCCTTGACTGGTTCTCTCAAGTAGCTGAATCATAGAATACTGGATCTTTGTTTCAACAGCTTCGCAACCAAGGCATCTGTGTTTGAGGTTTTTCTTGGTAACAAGATCAATATTCTGTTGAAGATGTTACACTCCCTAACAAAGCTTGTTTCTTCTGCAAACATTCTCACACTCAGACCGGCCTTGGGCCTCACCTTAAAACAGACCAGCTTTGCTGCCTTGCTTTGGATTTAGAAAACTTCCTTTCTCTGGCCTTGGTCACCCTCACTCAAGGCCTCCTCAGTCCCTTGCTTATCTTCCTCACACACCCCGAAACTGCTTTCCTGCCTTGTCTCCCTTCACAGACTCTCTCTGCGGGAACTTAGATACACAGCCATTAATGTGCTCTGTTTTGTTGCTAATGGTAGAAGTCAGTAATTTTGATGTTAAAGATATTTTCAGAAATGTTGAGTGGAAAATGTTTTAGTCAAGATACTACCAAATTCATGCCATAGAGGCACCTGATTTTATTAACCCTTGTTTGCATCAGCTGACACCTGAAGTCTCAGAATAACTCACTTTGCATAAATGTTACATCCAGTTAACCTTGGCTATGAACTTAAGTGTTTTAATGTATCTTATTGAAAGATCAATACAATAAGATAACCATGTGGAATTTTACGTACTTCTTTTCTCACTTCCAACTGCTGGGGCAATTTCAGTGGTATTTCTTCTAATGTAGAGATAATGAGCATTTCTACTTTGTATATTCCCCACCTATCAGAAAACAATTTAAGTAATTATGGAAGGACCCATGACTATTCATTCAAAGTGGACATAATGCAAACGCATCAGCATTGCCATGTACTTACTGTAACTCAGCCGTGAACAATTAGTAAGTACCTCCTAGGGGCCAGTGTCTGGTTGAACCACTGGAGAACTCATGGCTGAGGACTTCAAGGTCATTTCTGTCTATCAGGGGAGACAGAAATTAGACAATTTTTTTTCAACAAGCATTAAGCAGCACAGTACATGTAAGCTTTCACATAAAAATATTATATGTTGGCTCAAAAGTTATTTTTTCTTTACACACAATTGTTTGGCTATTGATAATTGAGGAAAATGCACGCAAAATAGACTCTTTGATAATGTACATCTGCTTTTAAACAGTACCTGCGGGATGGGAGACACACTCAAATTAAAGCCTAGCATGCATGAAGCTCTAAGTTCATTGCCCATTACCACAGAAAACAAACAAAAAAAACTTCTCAAAATTGAAAAAAATTACTACCAAGAAAATAATTTCACAAATAAAAGTAATGTCTGTGTATGATGGGAGAGTGTAGAAATACTTTTAAAGTTTTGAAAATGATGATTTTCTTCAGTAAGATAAACATTTATATTTTGGCATTATTTTTCTCAAGTTGTATTTGTACTCATACTTTATATAGTTGAAGTCCTATTATGCATCTAACTTTATACCCCTTTTTCTCTGCTTTTGCTGATTTCATACACGTTTTTCTAGGAGGTAAAGTAAGAAGCAGAATGTCTGTTTCACTATTTTCAGCTTTCATAAGAATGATCTGTCCTGGAATACGCATTGTGGTTTTAGGTTATGGTAATGTATCTCATTTATTTAGCAGTGGAAAGGGGCTCTGGGATTGAGTGGGTTTCTGCCACTAGGGGTGTACTAACCAGACATGCCCTGTCTTATCTCTTCTTCATAAAAGCCTGTCATTTATATGTGTGTGTGTGTGCATGTGTGCGTGTAAAAGAGAGCTTAACATAAGTGCATTTTATCATCTCAAATGACAATACAATCAAAAATTGGAGGTTAAGTTGGCTTGGAAGAGCTCTGGTATCAGAGGTATGGGTTGACATCTGAAAAAATTTCATCCTTGTTCTCTGGATGTATAACATGGCTCCAGCTTCTTCTGGCATCACATAGTCAAACAATCAAACTGACTCACCAGGCATGGTTTGGTGGTGTAAGGTATGGACCTTTTCTTGAATCTTCCCTTCTCATCCAGAACAATTTGTTTTGTTTTGTCTTCTGAAAACATATCCCAACAAAATTCTCCCAGGACTCATAGATCAGAACTGAGTTTATCTGTTGAGATCAAGGGGTCTAAATAATATACAGGTAAAATTAAAGGGATGGTTGCAAAAACAGATTGCTTTTAATCTAAGTAATTATTACTCTTAGCTGTGTGGTTATTAGGAAAGTTATCCTTTCAAACGGTGAGAAATAGGTGCAAGATTATACAACTAAAAAGTTGTATAAGGGGATCTTAAAGCTGATCATCTTTCTAAGTCTTTCAGAATTCCTGTCTTTACACACCACACTACAGGGACTTTCTAGAGATATTTAACATTTTACTCAAATCCCCGAAAATTATTTAGCAAAAAGCCATTTTATGATTCATATTGTTCTTGCTGGTGTAGGATAATCAAATTACCTACTTTGGATAGAGGGCTATGTTTGAAGAAGCAGCTAAGACAAACCTGACTATTACACTGTAGACGCCATTCTAAATGGTGCATTAACGTTGCGGCTTATGGAAGTCAGAATGGGCTTTATGAAACTGTAAGGAATAGAAATCACAGATTTAGAACAGCGGGGAGAAGGATGATGTCTCTCTTGAGGTGGATTACTTGAATGGAGTAAATAAGGTGAGAAACAGCATAACCTGAAAGATGAGTGAGATGAAGTGTGGGTAAGGTCCAGGAATATCTGATTTGTGCAGGAAATAGGGATGCTGATGGGCAGATGAAGAATGGTGGAAAAGACATTTAACTGGGTCACATAGACATAGAAGAGGGTGCTATATTGGAGACTATAACTAAAATGGAAAAGGGTCCATTAAGCAATAACATCAGTTGATTGTTTTTAGGGAGAAAGAACAGGACACAGGGATGACACAGCTTGCAAAGGGTCATGTTTGGTGGTAGCTATGTAGTTATTTTTATCATGTGACCTGAGGTCTTCCATCAGTTAAACTGACCTTGCTCTTGACTTCCTGGCAGATGCAGAGGGGCCTGCCTCATGTACTCTTTCTCCTTTAATAATAAGGGATTAACATACTCTGCTCTTCTGAGAACAGAGACTGTAGTAGCAAAGGAAGGAAGGAAGGAAACCTGGCTTTGTGGACACAGTGGACAAGAGAAGTGCTCACTGTCTCCATCTCTGGTCTCAGTCTCCCTGACATTTGACTTCTTCATCCCAGCTCGCTAGTCAAAGTCCTCCTCATGGGGTCTTCCAAGCATGCTGGGGAGAAGCACGATACTCTCCGTGTCCTTGTGTCTGTGTTTTTTTATACATATGTGGAATTAAGAGATGAGAAGCAATCTGGAGAATGTGTTTCTGAATTCTGTCTAATAAATTCTAGCTATATTAAATTTTTATGTTCATGATTACATTTAGTTATGTGTAATTTCATCTTTTCGTTCTCAACATTTTTTGGTTTATTTAAAATGTTGTCCCCACAAATGTGTGTTATTTTAAATCAAAGTAGCAGTAGGTTATTATTGTTTTAAGTAAGGTAAGATCTATGCTGTAATCAAGCGAATATGAAAAGTTCTTTGGCTGTTTCCTGAGACAGTAGGTAGAGTTGAGCCCAGAATTATTTAGGTTACTACTTCTGAAAAAAAAAATCATAGTTTAAAGTAATCACTAAATTAGAATATTATATTTTTTCTCTTTCCTCTTATGTGGAGAGGGTTCTTTGATTCTCCCTAGAACCAAAGGATCACACCTTTATTACAAAGATTCCAAAAACTGGTGGCTTTCCAAAGGTAGACTGAGTATCATAAAATTTAATGCTATCATTGAGGACCTGTGAGAGAGGAGAAAAACCTAAATGTGAGATTTAAATTGAAAATTGCTAAATTCTTGAATTTTTGAATGATGTCACACCCTCAAATTGTTTCCTAAACTGAACATTACAAACAAGCACTTCTTTGGTACTGATGTCTTTATGAGTAAAATGTTGAATCATACAAAGAGTACAAATTAAAAAGTAAAAAAAAAAGAGAGAGAGAGAGGGAGAGAGAGAGAAGAGCTGAGTGGGAGGGGCAGAGCCCTATAAAACCAGTCATTACCTTGTCGACACCATACCAGCTTTCCAAGGAGCACTTCCTGTCTGTCAACCACTCAGAAGATAACAAGGTAATGTGTTTCAGCAACTCCCCTGACATTTGTACTCAATCCAGGGCTGCCTTTTTCTCTGTTCCTTCACAGCAATATTTAATATATTGACCTGTGTAGAGGGTGAGTACTAAAATATAACCATGTTTTCTTTTTCAGTTGTTTAAAGAAACCTCGGTTTAAAACTCAAATTTCTGGCTGCTTAACTTTAAGTCTCAGAAGACAGCAAATACCTACGTATAACCAGCCAAACTGAAATTGAAATGTACTTTCAGTAGAGTTTTAATGCTAATGTTATTGAACTGGCTGTATTATAAATGTTTTATATTAGCTTTTGCTTTGATATGAGATCTAAATAGTTGCAAATATAAAAATATTTACACTTAAGCAATTGAAATTAATTGTTATAATGGATATAAATAAATGTAAAGTTCAATCTCCACCTTAAATTAACAGCCTGAAACTAGAACAATTAAGCAGTAGTTTGGGTCAGGACAATTCATTCTCAAAATATATTTATTTAACCTAGTTCTGTGATAGGTCAATTCTGTGAAAGAGAAATATCAAATAAATTAGCTGACGTGTTGGTTGACCAAGACAACACTTTAATCTCTGGTAAGCAAATAATTATTCATTATGAAAACTATTAACTAAAATACCGCTTCCAATTTCTGGGAAACTAGTTTTATTTTTGATGAGATGTTTCCGTGTCACTATTGCCTTATTTTAGTTACCACTCAGTTTTAAAAGAAATTTAAAAATATTTTATTATGTGATTACACACACACACACACACACACACACACACACACGCACACACAAGTTTGAAATGATGCAGCTAGATCCAATTTAATACCCAGGGCGCTTGTGGAGAAGGAATGTGGCAGGTGGTGAGCCTTTGGCACCTCCCCAGTTCATCACCTCTGCCAAGTTTCACTAGTGCCTTCGCCAAACTTGTGTTGCAGGAACCAACAGAAAGAGGAGAGAGACTAGCCCAGCAGATGATTTCCATTTATTAATCCTAATGTTAATAACAGTGCCATATTTGGAAGCGTATGGAGTTGTGTGACCTACTATACTGCCCATTCAGAAAGGTTGTGGTACTCGCATCATGTTATGCCCTCAATTTTATATTATTTGGGAAGAGTCCCATCCAAATGTAAGATGTGGGCTTGTCTGAGAGCCAGGAAATACAATGCGGATATGTATAAAATAGTTTGAAGCTTTCAAATATTATTTGAGTACTTTGTAGGAAAAGCACAGACTCTGAAATGAATTAGCCCTGAAATATTTACATCTTCACATTTGCATTACTATAGCTGAAATCCCAAAGGAGTTAGGGCCTGTGATTTTCCCCATTAAACAAAATCTAGCAGATGTAATTAGGCAACTGCAATAAAAACATCAACTATCATTCAATATAAATCAAATTAACAGCACATCATTGGAAAAGTAGAGTTCCGAGACAAGGGGTGTGGCTGCGATGGTGTGTCTCTTTCCTAGCATGCAGGAAGCCCTGGATTAAATCCCTACCCAGTACTGTATAAATCAGGTGGTCACACACATGTGTAGCTGTAACACTTGGGAGGCAGATAAAGGAGGCTAGTAAGTTCAAGATCATCCTTGGCTACATGTTGAGTTCAAAGTCAGCCTTTGAAAAAAATAATTTAGGTTGTTTAGTTCAATCTTTTCTTTATTGGTAGAACTGGGGGTCTGAACACAGGTCGCTGACAATCGCAATCAGTTACATCCTCAGACTGAGATGAATTCTGGGATATCTTGAATAATTTCACTCTGCTTAGTAACTTTTTGTTCTCTGTCAAATTACCCCAAGTGCTTATTTAGTATTAATTGCCTTTTATGATGATTGATCTTGACTCTTAAATTTGTTTCTTCTTCTTCTTATTATTATTATTATTATTTACAATTTATTCACTTTGTATCCTAGTTGTAGCCCCCTCCCTAAGTTCCTCCTGGTCCCAACCACCCTCTCTCTTCACCTCCTACCCCAGTCCTCTAGTCCACAGATAGGGACTGTCCTTCTCCCCTACTATCTGACCCTAGCCTATTAGGTCTCATCAGGACTGCCTGGATCCTTTTCCTCTGTGAACATTTTGGCATTTGTAAAGGCCAAAGTGTGACCACACAGATTGTTATCCAGATCTATGAACGGGATACACCAGAATACATTCTCCTGGTGCTGACCCCGCATTTGGATTTTCACATAGGAACAGAGAAACATTTTATTCATAATTTTAAAATAATGTATTAAGAAAACCTATGCACAAAGCCTTATAATGATAATTTGAAGTTACTGGAAGAGAAGGTAGTTTTTGAACCACCTACCTTAATCTGGCATCTGTGATGAAGCAAGAAGGAGAGCAATACTGTTTTCCATTAAATTAATATACTTTCGAGGAGCCATCTGGACTTGCTACTTTCTTTTTTAGTTTTCGCTTTCTAGTGTTTCTCAACACATCACTTCCATAACTCTGGCCGTCATAGCGAGGCCATGTATCGGCATGTGAATCATTCAGCCACCTGGAAGTCAGTGGGCTTCCTGTGGCAGATCCCAGCTTGCCTCCCGGCGGCATTACCGTGAGCTGTGGGACCTCACAATGGTTGCTTAACCTCCAGGAGCTTCCCAATGCAGGCTGTAAAACAGTCAGCCGTACTCACCTCCTGGGGTCATGATAAAGTTGTGCAAATGCGATGCTGAGACACATAGGCCTGGTGGCCTGCGTCCTATCCCCAGAACCCACGTAGACATGAAAGGAGAAAACTCCCTCCACAAAGTTGCCCTCTGTCCTCCACATGCCCCCCCATGACATGTGCACTCATGCTCACATTCACGTATCCCCTACCCCCAAAACACATAAGCTAATAAATTAAATGAAGAGACAAGGGGATGGGGAAGAATTTAAGGGGCACAATTTAACTTACTCTTTTGCCTTTACAAAAATGCAACTGCATCACCTTACGAATGACAAATTTTGTTGCAAATTCTTGTCTCTTCAACACTTCCACACTACAGCACTTCTGTAGACAGCCAAGACAGTGGCTTGCTTCATCCAGGGGACTCCCTACTGCTCCCCAGTTCTGGAAACTCTTTGTCCCAGAAGGTTTACAAAGAGATGAGTGTTGTCATTGTTTGGTATATTTATGCATTTTGGTAATTATAGGTTATTTGAGGTTATGATGAAAGAAAAACAGACACTTAGGAAAATGGTAATTGCCCAGCATCCCATCCCACACCCCTTGGTGTGTGCCAGCACCCAGCTGCACGCTGAGCCTTAAGTCATGAAAGGTGTGCCTGCCCTTTAGTTTTAGACAGCTATAACTTAAGCAAGTTGTGTGGTTTGTACACGTTGGATTATCTCTGAATTCCTGTGGGCACCCGAACCTGTGTGGCAAGAGAAGAGGTACTAAAGTGAGTCTCCAGCCCATGGGATATTTTTTTAGAACAAGGCTGAGGCATGCGTGTTGAGTATATTGTGGGAATGATAGGATCTTGGCGCAGATACCAACCCCCAAACAAGTCTACGCACCTTTGAAAACAGAGAAGTTGAAAGATTGTCTCACCTGAACCCAACAAGAATGTGTACGGGTTTGGATATGAGTATTCTATTCTGTGTATGTACAAATATTTGTATGTGGTGTGGGCATGTGCAGTGTGAATATGGGTGAAATGTGAAAGCTGAGAGTGACCCTGCAGGTCACCTTTGTGTCTTCAACTTCTCCTCCTACCCTTTGTTACTGATGGCATGGTCAACGAGCTTCTGTGAAGCAGCAGTTTCTTCCTTTGTACCGAAGTAGAGGTCCTTTTCTTCCTAGCATTTCGGTGATTAAGTGATTACAGAAGTAAGTGTTTATTACAGTTTAGTGTCTACAGTCGACTGGGTCTATCATGTAGACAGTAAGAATTCAAACCCAGCGATATTGTTATTACGGTTCCTATTATCCGAATATCACAAAGTGTCATTCATCATATCTCAGGATTGGCTACACTGATTTCATAGTCTGGGGAAGAATGAAAGGGCAGGAAAGTCCCGTTTCAGGATGGTAACGGGGATGTTATGCCTGGGCACGGCGAGCTGCACCTAGTCTGGCCTCTAAACTCTTTCACCTTCCCTTATTTTGTTCTATGGGGGAAAGTCAGAAAGGAAGCCTTGGGCAGGATGTAGCAGGGCTCTGTTGACTTCATCGTTCAGAACTTTTTCTCTTTCTGCTTCCCTTCTAGATTGACGCAATGGAAGAACTTTCCATGGCAAATACCATGTTTGCCCTCAATCTTTTTAAGCACATAGACAAAGCAAACCCTGCCCAGAATATCTTCTTCTCTCCATGGAGCATCTCATCCACATTGGCCATGGTTTTCCTCGGCGCCAGGAGTGACACTGAACATCAAATGGCCGAAGTGAGTTTAAACCTTACATCAGAACCAAATGTCTTCTGAGTTGAATTGTAGGCTTGTTGTTGTTTTGTGCTGGGTCATCTTGACTCTGAGGATGCAGGAATGGTTGTGTGATTATCATCACTAGGCGTTACAACACAGACTCCGTAACTTTAAGCCTGTGGAATGTCTGACCCAGGAGACTACTGCAAATAGCAGAAGGATATTAGCATCTCCACAAGGATGAAAATAGTTACCAACAAAAACTCTCCTTTAACTCGTACCATGCTCAGTCTCTGCAAAGCAAGTGTTTTGCATACGCTACCTCAGTTGGTTTTCCAGTCAGTGCCATGGACAGATGGCATCACTGGCAACCTGTTGGCAAGGGCACCTGTGCCTTCCTAACTCCTCAGAGGCTCCCTCTTAGCACTCCACCACTGTGAGTAGTGTTGTTCCAGAGACCTGATGGTTTCAAGCCAGGGTCACAAAGAAGGAAAAGTCACTGTGGCCTTTGTCAGCATACTCATAGAGGGGTGTAGTTAGATATAGCTTTAATAGATTTCTCCACATTTTCATCCACACAGTGGGGATGGATGTTATAGACAGCCAGTCTTCAAAATCAGTGTGGACAGCATGTGAAGCACCGCTGTCAGAGATTTTATGTGACAAGGTTTGTGTCTTCCTTCCTTAAAGAATGGACCCAGATTTGAATGGGAGTCTCTTCCCTAGACTTCAGAACTACTTAAAATACATACTGCAACACACATGAAGATTCACACAACGTATTTAACTTTCTCGTGATCCTGTTACTTGTTACATCAGGCCCCTGGATATGAAAATCATGTAATTAACATTTCATTGCATTTCACATGCATGCAAACATTAAGAATATATGTTTTCCGTACAAGCATGGATTGTGCTTTCAGTCACACCAAAATGCCTCTGGCTCTTTTCTAGTTTCCCATGAGAATCCTATCTGAGCATAAACATAGTCTTCTCAGGAACATAGTGACCCACTTCAGGTGAGCCTCTTTTTAAGGACAAAGTGTCACAGAGACAACATGAGCTAGTGTCGCTGCAGGTCAGGAGGCAGCTGGGTTCCTCCCTATTCCTGTGGCAGTTTGAACAGCGTGTCTTACAACACAGCTCAATTGTTCAACTCTGGTGGCAACAAGGTTGTGCAACGCTCCTTCCTCTTTCTTTTCTTTGCCTTGAAAAGAACCATAGTAAACCATATTTCACAAAACCTTCGAAAGCATTAGTGTTTTCAGTTTTTAAATGTAAAGGACCAGGAGCAATATAGCAAGAGTAGAAATCTCAGGTGAAATACTCAGGGTTACTAAAAATAATTTCATATGCTGAAGGAAAAATTCACCTAGTGGTCACTCTAGACAGACACAGATTTCCTAAATCAAGAAAGTTTTGTCAGTGTGGGACTGTGCATTTTTTTTTTTTTTGGTAGCTCTGCTGCATGAGATGAGTTTAGAATTCAAGTGCTAACTTGATTGGGTTATAAATACAAAAAGAATTTTCTTTAATGTAAGGGAGAAGCACGGATCTATACGGTTTTCCTGCTTCCCTTCTAGATTAAACAATGGGAGAACTTTATGTGACGAGTGTTATCATTGCCCTCAGCTAAGGGTGTAAAGACATTGAACTCCTCTGAGTCTCGATTTTCTCATCTATAAAATGGGAAAGAACACCTGTAACTTACCTGATAGCTGTGAAGATGAGAAATAATATGTAGAGCATCTAGAAATAGTAATTGTAGTAATAGCTAAATCATATTAATTATAATTTTAGTGCTTATAAATAATCCTTCTGAAAACTCTCAGGAGTTTACAAAACTCTGAATCTGGTGAAATGGATGCAATAATTATCATACTCGTTCTACAGATAAGATAATTAGGACACCAGCTTGAGAAATAGTAAGCTAGAATATGTAATATTGTTAGAGGAGAAGGAGGAAACAAGATAGGTAGGTGATCCCCTAGACAGCACAAGGCTACAGAAGAGCTCTATGCATGCCAGAGATGTTTGTCAGCTCTGTGTTTAGTGTTAGTCTTTGAGTGTATGTCCCAGCCAGGCTGCCTTTTCAGATCTCCGCATGGGCCAGAATAAACTCACACTTGAAGAGTCACTGCCGCCAGCGAAGTTTACTCAGACCCAGGGAGGCTCTCTTGCTCTCCAGGAGAACCCTGATTTAAAGGTCAATTGCTTTAGGGGGTAGAAAAAAACAGAAAATCTATACAGAATTATTCCTTCTTTCAGAGAAAGAGAGAGAAAGAGAGAGAGGCATATGACTTGGGGAACAGAGAAAGATCTCCAAAGAGCAATTCCTCTCTTTCTAGTCTCGGAATCCACCGACTGGCTAGATACCTTCATTTCAAAGCTCCAATTACCAGCTTATTTGCAAGTTGCTTTCCTCTTCATATGGGTCTCATGAAGAAGGGCTTCAGGCCAGAGGTTTCCAAAGAAACTGGAAGTAGGGAGCCCTGTTAAATGAGTCTGTGGAAGAATAAGATGGACTGGTGACAGTTTTGTAGAGAAGAAAGTTGAGGTAGCTTTACAGAGGCCAGTCTGTATCCATCACCTTCACTGGGCTGTATGAAGCTACCTACTTAGAATGAAAGAGATTCAGTGAATCAAATATCTGTAAATTGCCCCCTGACCCATACATTAATTTCTCTCTGTGTGTACACACAGTATTTGTGAATATCTCATCTTAGGTGATCTTTGTTAATATTAAGTGACCCATATTCATGTTGAAGCTCATTTTGGCATCTAACTTTCCTCAATTTAAATATATATTAGTAGGAAAGATCACGTCAGAAAAGAGGGGATGAGTTAGTTCTATTGATTTATTTAAAACATTAAAAATAAAAAGTACTATTGGTGTTCTTCAAGACAGTTTGTGGGCTGGAAGAAATTTAGATAATTAAAGGTAGACTTCATGAATCATCTCATAATAGCATTGATTTATAGAATGTCCAATAAAGCAGTTAGTACCAAGTACTTCATAGATTTTTATGACACAGAAAGCCTATGCCTGCTTTCCACATACAAAGGTGGTTCTCAACCTTCCTGTGACCCTTTAGTACAGTTCCTCATGTTTTGGTGACCCCCAACCATTAAATTAATTTTTTGCTACTTTATAACTGTAATTTTGCTAGTTATGAATCGTTATGTAAATATCTGGGTTTTCCGCTTGCCTTAGGTGATCCCTCTGAAAGGGTCAGTCAATTCCAAAGAGGCCGCAACCCATGGGTTGAGAAATGCCAAAGTAGGGGTACCTAAGCCATTGTGAAGTAATTTTGCATGACCATGTTATCATTCCTTCTGATTCTGATTGCAGGTGCTGAAGTTTAACAAAATTGGTGGCTTTGACATCACTAGTGAAACCCCAGAGAGCTTCAAGGGCTGTGATTTCACACAGCAGATACAGAGGGAAAAATACCCTGATCCTATTTTACAGGTACCTGGCTTGGGTCTTCATATTTCTTTGGCATTCTATCACTAAGTCATAGCATTGAACTGAGAAGGAATGTGGCACAGTTCTTCCATCCATAAACAGAACACTGAGACTCAGTGTTGCAATAAGTATTCTGATGGCATCCTACGTAATAAGGGGCAGATCCGGGACAGCATCCAGACATGATAACTTTTCAGTCATTGCCGTTCTCCAATCATAGTCTTCTGCCATTAAGTGTATAGATTGTGTTGAGAAAATGTTATTGCTTTAGGATTCTTTAGTTAGTATTGCAGTGTTATAAATGAAAATTTCTTCCTTCTATTAAGGCACAAGCAAGAGATAAAGTCCATTCATCCTTCCACTCCCTCAGTTCTGCAATTAACACACGCTCAAGAGGTTATTTGTTGGAAAGTGCCAATAAGCTGTTTGGAGAAAAGTCTGCAAAATTCAAGGAAGTAAGTGACGCCTCTAACTAGAAGGGCTGGTACCAGCAGTGAGGTCAGTTTCGAAACACCTTGCCACAATTCACGGGAGCAGAGTCAGTTTTTTAAGTGAGTTTTTAAAGGATGGGCTTACTGTCTCTTTTGTGCTGCTAGGATCTCCAAATCCTATTGAAGATGTCTCATGTGAAGAGCAGCAAATTATGATAGTGATATGACTGCCTTTCCCAATGATATAACTATGATTCTCCTCTGTTCCCCAAGTTATACCTTTGTCCTTATTCAGTGTCTTTAATGCACAGGGCAGATGGAATTGAAGCTGGGGTGCAGGGCTGAGCATTAGTGGTGGAAGCAAAACTGTTTCTTGGATCTACACCCTCCCCAGCCAACTCAACTCCCATTCTTTTCATCTCTCCCTGTTTTGGTTGGAGCCTGAAATTCATCACACCTTCATTTATTCAACCCATGCTGTATGTAACATTTGGTGTTTCCTTGTTTTAAAGGCATACGTACAACTTTGTAAGAAATATTACTCTACAGAACCAGAGGCAGTAGACTTCCGTGAATGTGCGGAAGAAGCTAGGAAAAAGATTAATTCCTGGGTCAAGACTCAAACCAAAGGTAAAACTTTGAAAATTTTTTCTTCTTTTTTTTCCACATAGAAAACTTTGATTTCTTTTGCAACCATCCTTGAATTTAATTCCCAGTCCCTTGAAATTTGTCTAATCCTTCTTCATCTCCCTCTGAGTTGAATAAGCCTCAGAATACTAAAAAATTTTGTAACAATATAGAAGGAAGTAAAAAATACTATAAATTTATAAAACACATATATAATTTATAAAAGTCATAAAAATACTATAAATTTCCAAATACTATAAAAATTATATTTTAAATGTGTATTTATACAGTTTCTCTTATAAAAACCTAAACATGTGCTGTGTTCTCTAAAGGTGAAATCCCAAACCTATTAGCTGAAGGTTCCATAGATGGAGATACCAAGTTGGTTCTGGTGAATGCTATCTACTTTAAAGGAAAGTGGAAAACTCCATTTAAGAAAATTAAAGAGCTTTATCCTTTTCGTGTGAACTCGGTATGAGACAAGATGCATTTTCTTAACATGTATTTAAAGCTTTACAGAGAATACAGAAAACTTAGAGGCTATTCATTGATTTACCAACAACTTGTTAGTTACAGTTTATGAATGTTGGATATTGATTCTCTCAAACTGCTATCATTCAATAATTTTCCAAGAGTCAGTGTGGATAGAAGTGATGACCATGGTTTGATAATTCCACTTGCATAGACTTAAATGTTGGTTCTATGCTTATACTATGGCTTCATTTATCATTCATGTGTTTTGTTTTTGATCTTTAAAGCTAGAATAATATGTAGTTCAAAAGGCTGTTTTAAGTATACAGTAGGATTTACTTAAGTTCCCTGCTCATTTTAGGTATTATTATTATTATTATTAATCTTACAAAGTAATGTCTATAAAATGAAAAAAATCCATTAAGTTTGAGTACCTTCTCTAAAAATACACAAGTAATTGACTTTGCTGACTGAAGAAAACACATTTTCTTATTAGCATTGAAGTAAAAATCATTTATTGTTTAGCCTTTCTTGTAAATATCTTAAATCACTGAGAATTGATTTTTATATTTTACTTTTTAACAATATTAGCATGAGACTAAAAATGTCCAGATGATGCACCTACGTGAAAAGCTGAACATTGGATACATAGAGGAAGTAAAGGCTCAGATTCTAGAAATTCCATATTATGGAAATATCAGCATTTTCCTGTTGCTTCCTGATGACATCGATGATGCATCCAATGGCTTGGAGTTGGTAATGCATTACAGTTTCAACTGTTCTAAAATCTGATATCAAATTTTCTTTGCTAAAAATGAACACCTATGTCTTGGACATGGTGTGCAATTTGTCATAGAAATGAATGAGTCATTTGATAATACATGTGTTATGTCCCAAAATTTCAAAATCCTTTTCTTTTTAGTTTTTAATAAAATGGTTATGTTTGTATTTTATATTTTATTTTATTTTTTATTTTTTACAATATCAGTATGGATAGTAAAGGGACACATGAAGTCCACCTCTAACTAAGGAGCAATTGGCAACTAATATGAGACTCAGTATGAAGCCCTGGCTTGCTTGGAATAGACCAGGATGGGCTTGAATTCAGAGATCCACTTTCTTCTGCCTCCTAGGTGCACGATTCAAGAACATGCACCACTACACTCATCTTTGCAATTTACTTTTTCTAACATTATTTCTTATTATATTTGTGTTTATGCCTATTTTGCCGTCATGACTGTCTGTATACACCATGTGTGCAATATTCATGGAGGCCAGAAGAGGGCATTGGATCCCCCCTGAGACTGGAGCCACTTATGGTTGTGAGCTGCTATCTTGGTGCTTGAGATTGACCTTGCATCCCTGGAAGAGTAGCCATTGCTCTTAACCATTGAACTGTCTCTCCAGCCATGTGGCAATTGATTTTTAACATTAGATTTCGAGCTATTTTTTATTCTTTCTTAAATTTACTTTTTTGCTTGTTCTTTATGTTTTGCAGCTGGAAAGGGAAATAAACTTTGATAAACTCAACAAGTGGATCAGCAAAGACACAATGGCTGAAGATAACGTTGATGTTTACATTCCCAAGTTCAAACTAGAACAACGTTATGAACTCAAATCCATTCTGAGAAGCATGGGCATGGACGATGCCTTCAATGAGGACAAGGCCAACTTCTCAGGAATGTCCGAGAGGGATGACCTTTTCCTTTCTGAGGTGTTCCATCAAGCCACAGTGGATGTCAATGAGGAGGGCACAGTAGCAACTGGTGGGACTGGAGCAGTTATGACAGGGAGAACTGGTCACGGAGGTCCACAGTTTGTGGTAGATCATCCCTTCCTTTTCTATATCATTCACAAAAGTACCAATGTGACATTATTTTGTGGTAGATTCTCATCACCCTAAAAGGAGAGGACGTTATTTCTACATTATATTTTATAGCATGAGCTCTAAGCCTCAAATTGCTTCTTCAAGTGCCAAAAATTTTAAGACTTTCCTATACATTTCTGTACTTCTTCTATAAACTAAACACAAGCTCAAAAGTAACTGAGAAACTGACAACAATGCTTACAGAACAACTTCATTAATTATTTTGTTTCCAAAAAACAGATGATGTCTATTTAGTTCATCCTCATTACTGTTTTGTCTTTATAGCCTTACTTTTTGCAGTGTTATTTATTATTTCTATAATGGTAGTTTTACAAAGTATTATCTTCTGTCTGTTTAATGAAACTGTACCACTTCAGATGATCAGATAATTTTCTATTTAAAGTAAAGCAGCCATTTGATCAAATTATGAAGGAAAAATGAATCCTTTTGTGTTCTCTCATAATAATCACCCAGACAAAAGTACCTAACAAAAGTCAATAACATATTATATTTCCATCACTGTATGTCATATGTATGTATTTGCAACTCATCTATAATTGGGAATACATATTTAGTAAGCATGCTTACTTACCCACTGTTATTGGTTGTCAGTCCATGTTTGTTAATCATATTTCCATTACTGTAAACTATACATAAATTAATAAAGTTAAAAGATTTATGTTGGCTTATTGTTTTAAATGTTCCAATCCAAGTTCGGTAGGCTGATTGTTTTTGTGTCTGTGGTGAACAGTGCAATGTGGTAGAATGTGTGCAGAACAGTGCTTTTCGCTTCAAGACAGAATGCAGAGGGAAAAAAAGATACTAGTACTTGCCAAGTCCCTTAGAAAACATATAACCTGAGACCTTGACTTTACAGAAGGCTCTGCCTCTTAAATGTTTCCACTACCTTCTAAAAGCATCAGTCAGAGGACCAAGCCTTTAATGTATGGAGACATTCCATAGACAAGCTATAATACTTTGAATCCCAAGAACTAAATCACAATGTGTCACTTTTGGGACCATAGAAAAATATTCAACATAAAGGAGCAAAGAACATATGTACTTGTCTTGCACAAAGGCCAATATTGAGGGTGAGTGGGATGGTGTCTCATGTTTTGGTTGGTTGATTTTTTTTTTTTTTTTTTGATTTGCTGTGACCTTAACACAAGGCAGAGTTATCTGGAAAGAGGAATCTGATTTCAGAAAATGCTTTCATCAGATTGCTCAGAGGCAAGTCTGTAGGCCATTTCCCTGATTAATGATTGATGTGGAAGAACCTAAATCATTGTGGATGATGATATCCCTGAGCAGGTGGTCCTGGCTTATATAAGAAAGCAGACCAAGCAAACCAGGAAGAAGCCTTGCTTCATGGCTTCTGCTTCAGTTCCTGACTTCAGATTCCTACATTTCTTGAGTTCCTGCCCTGCACTATGACATAGCTGAAATAAACCATTTCTTCCCCAAGTTGCTTTTGTTTATGGTGTTTTCTCAAACTGATAGAAACTCCAAGTAAAACAGATGGTGTCTTAGTCACAGTTCTACGTCTGTCAAGAGACATCATTTCCAAGGGAACTCTTATACAGTAAAGCATTTAATTGGGTCTTGCTTATAGTTTCGAAGACTTAGTACATTATTATTATAGAAGAAGCATGGCATTCATGCCAGCATGGTGATGGAATGGTAGTTGAGATCTTTATATCCCAATCCACAGGCAGAGACAGAGATATATACTGGGCCTCAAAGCCACTTCCTGGACCCACATTTCTTCCAATAAGGCCACACCTACTACAACAAGGTCATACCTTCTAACCCTTCCTTGACAGTTCATCTACTTGGGACTAACATACAAATATGCAGACAGACCTATAGGGCCAATCTCATTCAAATCACCACAGACTGGCTGTAGAAGAACAGATCAGGACCCCTTTCTCATAGCAAGAAAGACACATATCAATTTAGAACAGTTTATGTCAGAGTCCTTTGAGATATTTTTTAAAAACAAAAACAAACAAACAAACAAACAAATAAACAACACCAGAATGTCTAGAAGACAATTAATGTAATGTTGGTGAACACAGTAAAGTCCTCATAATCAGTGCAGGTTTCCTCACAGAAAAATAAAAGAACTAGAGTTCTTATTTCCAGACCATGTAAACAAAAAGGAGAAGGTACTCAGCTGTAGAACAGGAGGAAGTCTCTCAACAGAAACTGAATATGCTAGCCCTCATGTCATAGGCTTCAACTACCAGTACCACGAGGATGGATATTCAGGATTGTGATGGTGGATGCTTACTTTGATGAGAATGACATGTCCTTCCCCATCTCTTTTGATCAATTTTGGTTGAAGTATATTTTTTTAAATATTAGGATGGTTACTCCAGCTTGCTTCTTGAGTCTGTTTGTCCAGAAAACTTTTTCCAGCCCTTTACTCTGAGGTAGTGTCTATCTTTGTTGCAGAGGTGTGTTTCTTGAATGTAGCAGAATATTGGAGCTGGTTGCTGTAACCATTCTGCTAGGCTGTGTCTTTTTATTGGAGTATTGAGTCCATTGATGTTTATAGATATTGGTGACCAATGGTTATTAGTTCCTTTTATTGTGAAGTTGGTGGTAATATTGTGTTTGTGTGCCTGTTTATTTCTTTGGTTTATCTGTTGTGAAGTTTTCTGTATCCTGTTTCTTTTTTTTTGGGGGGGGGTGTAGTTCACCTTTTTGGATTCAAGTTTTTCTTCTAGTATCTTCTGTAGGGCTGGGTTGGTACATAGATACTGTTTAAATTTGGTTTTTTAATGGCATATCTTGTTTTCTCCATCTATGGTGATTGACAGTTTTGCTGGGTAAAATAGTCTGGGTTAGCTTTTAAGTGTCCACTGACATCTGCCCAGGCTTTCATAGTCTTTGTTGAGAAGTCTGATATGATTCTGATAAGTCTACTTTTATATGTTACTTGGCCTTTTTCCCTTGCTGGTTTTAATATTTATTCTGTATTCTGTAGATTTAGTGTTTTGGATATTATGTGGCAGAGGGAATTTATCTTTTGGTCTAGTCTATTTGGTGTTCTGTATGCCTTTTGTATGTTTAAGGGAGTTCGTTCCTTTAGGTTTCTTCTATTTTTGTTGAGTATATTTTCTATCTTAGAAAGCGCCAAATAGCTTTCCAGAGTGGTTATACCAGTTTACATTCCCACCAGCAGTGGAGGAGGGTTCCCCTTTCTCCACAACCTCTCCAGCATGTGTTGTCACTTGAGTTTTTATCTTGGCCATTCTGATGGGTGTAAGGTGATATCTCAGGGTTGTTTTGATTTGCATTTCCCTGATGGCTAATGAGGATGAGCATTTCTTTAAGTGTTTCTCTGCCATTCGCTATTCCTCTGTCGAGAATTCTCTGTTTAGCTCTCTTCCCCATTTTTTAAGTGGATTACTTGGTTTGCTGCTTTTCAGCTTCTTTAGTTCTCTGTATATACTGGATATTAGTCCTCTGTCAGATAAAGGGTTAGTGAAGATTCTTTCCCAGTCTGTAGGAAGACGTTTTGTTTTGATGATGATGTCCTTTGCTTTACAGAAGCTTTTCAGTTTCATGAGGTCCCATTTATTGATTGTTGCTCTTAGAGTCTGTGCTGTTGGTGTTCTGTTCAGGAAGTTGTCTCCTGTGCCAATGAGTTCTAGGCTGTTCCCCACTTTTTCTTCTAACAGCTTTAGAGTATCTGGTTTTATGTTGAGGTCTTTGATCCACTTGGACTTTAGTTTTGTGCAGGGTGATAAATATGGATCTATTTTCATTTTTCTGCATGTAGACATCCAGTTGGTCCAGCACCATTTGAATAGTGCTTCCTCAAGACCCAGCTATACCACTCCTAGGTATATACCCAAAGCTTGCTCAAGTACACAAAAGGGATACTTGTTCAACCATGTTTATAGCAACTTTATTTGTAATAGCCAGAACCTGGAAACAACCCAGATGTCCATCAACGGAAGAATGGGTACAGAAATTATGGTATTTCTACACAATGGAATACTACTCAGCAATCAAAAAGGAGGAAATCATGAAATTTGCAGGCAAATGGTGGGATCTAGAAAACATCATTCTGAGTGAACTATCCCAGAAGGAGAAAGACAAACACGGTATATACTCACTTATATAGACCTATAAGATATGATAAACATAATGAAATCTATACACCTAAAAAAGATAATCAAGAGAGCAGACATGGGGTAAGATGATCAATCCTCGTTTAGAAAGACAGATGGGATGTGCATTGAACGCATGACAGGAGTCTACTGAGCGCATCTGAAAGCCTCTAACTAGCAGTGTTTTCAAAGCAAAGACTCATGACCAAACCTTTGGCAGAGTACAGGGAATCATAAGAAAGAAGGGGAGTTAGTCTGATGGGGAAAGGATAGGAGCTCCACAAAGACCAAATATGTCTGGGCACAGGGTCTTTTCTGAAACTGACATTCAACCAAGGACCATGTATGGATATAACCTAGAACCTCCGCTCAGATGTAGCCTGTGGTAGCTCAGTAACCAATTGGTTTCCCAAAGTGAGGGGAACAAGGACTATTTCTAACAGGAACTCAATGAAGATACCTGATAAAACAGGATCAGATGAATGGGGGGAGGTCCCCCCCTATCAGTGGACTTGGAAAGGGGCACAGTGGTGATGAGGGAGGGAGGGAGGTACTGGGAGGGAATGAGGGTTCGGGGCATGGCTGGGATACAGAATTAATAAAATGTAACTGATAAAAATAAAATAAAAAAATAAAAAAAAGAAAGAAAGAAAGAAAAAAAAAAAAAGAAAATATTTTCTGGACTTTGGACTCCAGAATCTTCTTTTTTATATATTCCTATTATTCTTAGGTTTTGTCTTTTCATAGTTTCCTTGATTTTTTTGGATGTTTTGTGTTAAAAATTTTTCCATTTTAATATTTTCTTTGAAAGATGTATCAGTTCCTTCCATTGTATCTTCAGTGCCTGAGATTCTCTCCTCTCTCTCTTACATTCTGTTGGTGATGCTTACCTCTGTGGTTCCTGACCTAAGGGAGCTGAAACAAAGAAAAATGACCTTAAATCTATGCTTATACAGTAATTGAGGCATATAAAGAAGAAACAAATAAATCTCTCAAAGAAAGGGCTTATTAAGTTGCTCAGGCTGGCCTTGAACTTGTGATGTTTCTGCTTTGGCCACCTGAGTAGTTTGTATTCCAGACATGTACCACTAGGTTTCACTACTTGCTGTTTTTTTGCCCTAATAAGAAACAACCTAACGTGATTCTATTGACATAGACAGTACATTTTATTTTATTTTATTTTTGGTTTGTTGAGACAGGATTTCTCCATGTAGCCTGGGTTGTCCTTGAACTCACTCTATAGATCAAGCTGGCCTTGAAGTCGGAGATTAGCCCTGCCTTTGCTTCCTGAGTCCTGGGATTAAAGGTGTGTGCCACCATGACTAGCTGACTGTACATTTTAAATAAGAATTTTAATTAAATAAGAAAGAAATCTAGAGAAGGTCTAGGAAAGAAAATGAGAACAACTTTGTCTCATGACTCTTACAAAAATTATACAATTTTATTCATTTAGAAAAATCTAGAAATCTAGAATAGTTAAGTGTGTTTATATATCTAGATATTACTAGATATATAGAATCTAGGTGTCAATATAAACAGCATAAACAACTAGAACAAGCCTCCTGGCTGAGCAGCCCTAATTACCCTGCTTTACTGCTGTCAGTCAAAGCCAGTGGTCAGTTTTTCTGGAGCCTGTGCACAATGCATTCAGCTAAGAATAGAGCTAGACATAGATAATAGTATCTGCTCTCTACAGGCCCAGCAGGGACATCAAATTTCCTCCCACAAGTTTTTTTTTTCACTTGCGCAATCCATAACAACTCTCCACTGTGGACTCTTATACTGGTCTTCAGTTTACCAGAGAGATGTATACACATATGAGAAGTGGAAACAGGACTTAGTTCATAGAAAGGCCCCTCAGTTTCTCTGAGTTTTCACTATTATTATTATTCCCATACCTCTCTTTACTCTCCTGATCATTCCTCCGTGTTCCCAGAAATGGCACTGGTGCTCTATTACTTTTTCTTGTGTGATAAAGAAGAGTGGCCATATGAAGGCTATCAGTAAGAAAAAGAAAAGCAGAAAATGATGAGCAATGTGCCACATAACAGAGGTATCCAAAACGTTAACAGAAGCCTTGTTCCTGTTGGTGGAAGATTTGACCCAGATCCACTTCACACTCTCCATTCTCTTCTAGAATTGCCAGCAAGAACAGAAGGAGGCCTGTTTCTCCCAAAACACTTCAAGAGAAACCTTAACAGATCAGCAACAAATGACTCAGTGAAAATGTTTTCTGTTTTATAACCCATTATTTTTCCACTTGAAACCGTTCATTTTTAAAAAGAAACACACTAGTGGAAACTATTCATTGCTGTCAGTTAGCAACTTAGAGAAGGGATTTAGCTTGGAATGCATGAGTTACCATTTGTCAGAATTCACGTCTCTACATGCAGTCTTACATGGAAAATGTGGGTAATTAATAACTCGGGCAAGAACGATAAACCTGAAGAAGGAAGAGTGTGCTGGCTCATGAAAGGGGATCGAGGGTGGGGCTCAGAAGGAGGGGCTGCAACTGTTTCTTTTAAAAAATTTCTTCAGTTAAAAGTTACCTAACTCTTCAGCCACAGTCTCTTACTAAAGGAACAATTTGCCAAGTCTGCTCCAGGAGAGGGAAATAAGGTATTGTAAATATTTCTTCAGTTAAAATATTTATGTTTTTCTTATTGTAGTGCCTAGGAAATTACCAAGTCCTCCGCTCGAAACTCAGGCTAATAGGTGAGGTTCCATCCCCTTAGCATTTTTCTGCACAAATCAGATACTTAACCTTGAACTGGCTTGAAGTTTGATTGACTAAGAGGAATTCATATTACTTTCAAGGAAGCTTTGGATGTTCCACTTGGTGTTGTGAAAAACAGGAATGGATTTCTTTCGTTCAGTCATGTTTGGATTTGCTGGCTACTGAGTTTTATCTGACAATTTAACAATAGTTGAATCCCAACCCTTCTAACTCTTCAGATGGAGTGGTTTGACAGTGAGAAATCTGATAGATGGAACTAATGGTTTGGCTGTGCCATCTACAGAACCCCTTCTCCTGCCTGTCAGCATTCCATGTACCTCTGGCTTCTCTCTCTCTCTCTGCTGTGGAACCTCTGAGTCTCTGAGCACAACTTACTCCTCAGAACCACTCCAACATACCCCTCCCCCCAAAAAATAAAAGTTCTCTGTGAAATAAAGAAGGGCTGGGAGGTTATGAAGATGTCATATTCTGTCATGCATGACTTCATAAAGTAAGATTCAGAAATGTCAGCAGAGGTGACAAGCCAGAGATCTTGGGTATTCTTTCATGGTACAAAAAACAAGAGCACCCGTCTTGTCACAGCCTCTACTTTTTCCTGATCCCTCTTTTAAACTTCTTTTGCTCCCTGTGGACCCTATATTACTCAATAGTGGTCTTGCCATCAAAATCCTATAGACCATTAGCTACACTGATGAGAAGATTTGTATTCATAGTAGAGAGAACAGGGTTGCACTTTTCAGGGTTCCATCAGCTATGTATCATTAGTCAGTCATCTAACTTCCCTGGTCCTGACTTTCTTAGGAGATTAAATGGGACTGTTGAACTAGGGTGGTTCTAAGGTTTTGTCCAAGTTGTTATGCTAGAGACATGTTTATTTATAATGGTAGACTTAATTTATTTTGTATTATTTTTTGAGACATTGTTTCTCTGTGTAGCCTTGGTTGCCCTGGACTCTCTTTGTAGATCAGGCTGCCCTCGAACTCACCTGTCTCTACCTCCCTGGGTGCTAGATTTCACAATCTTTTTCTAATTTAATGTCTTCTTCAATGTATATAGCTAATATTACCTATAATATATGTTATATATATTCATTTTATAACATCTGAAAATTTCAAAAGAACAATTTTATAAATGATACAGTAAGGGGATGGCCAGATAGTTACATCAATAAAATATTTGCATCTCAAGCATGAGGACCTGATGTTGATGCTCAGAACTCATGTAAAAAGCTAGGTATGATCATTCCCATTTATTATATCAGTGCTAGGGAGGTGGCAACAGGTAGATCAGTGAGGCTTGTTCATCAGTTGGTCTACCTTAAGTGGTAACTCTCAGGCCAGTGAAACCCCTTGTCCAAAAAGTACGGTGGACATTTCTTGAGAAACAACATGAAGATTGTCCTATGTCTCTGCATGTATGGAATCCACACATGCATCTGTACACACACACACACACACACACACACACACACACTCAGAGGGAGGAAAAGAGAGAGACAGAAACAGAGACAAGCAGACTGATATAGACACAAACAAACATAGACCCAGAGAGAAAGAGATTATGTCACATTAAGCTTTTGATAGTTCAATGCTTATATCTCAGTTACTTCCAATAAAATCTCACCCTAGAATTCTGTGCCTTTCAGCAATTTTTTCTGGATATTTGGTGGTAGCTTAGTAATTCCTTGCATTTTTTTTAAAGAGTATTGTCGGAGAGGTTTCTTGATTGTATGTTTTAGGCTATACTTCATACATTACTGCTGATGTTAATAAGACTGATGATAAGTGGATAGTAACTTTTCACAAAAGTGCATCTCTTTCTGTTAAAAAGTATGATTTTCATGAATCACTGTGCTTAAATAAGTTCCATATTAAGCATAATCTGCATGCTTAGATATAAAGTTTCTGTGCCCTAAGTTGCTGCTTGCTCTCTGCCCTTTCAGATTTGCCACAGAGCCAAACAGTGCTCCGTGAATATACCTCATGTGTTTTAAAACTACAGATTGTGTCACAAAAATGTGACCTGAATGAATATGATCTTAAAGAAAGTAGAG
Organism: Rhombomys opimus; assembly: GCA_010120015.1. Taxonomy (NCBI): domain Eukaryota; kingdom Metazoa; phylum Chordata; class Mammalia; order Rodentia; family Muridae; genus Rhombomys; species Rhombomys opimus. Next base: position 2,496,631 of record REGO01000249.1, read on the forward strand.
TTATTTATGAGAACGAATTCTGTGGGGAGAGGTTACCAGCAAGTTTCTAAGGCTTGGTGAGAGTGTATAGTAACCACAACACAAGAAGGCGCTTTATTTCTTCAGAGAGTGTTCACCCCGTCTCCTCAGGGAATTTCACAGTGGATGAAAACCACACCTTGGGTGTGACCCTGAGTCTGAAAAGTTGTTTGTTCAAGTGTGACTCCGTGGGTGGGAGGGATTTCAAGAGAATCACAGTACAAATAAAGTCATACCACAACCAATGTCCTTGTTTCCAGTTTTTAACCACAGAGAGAACTCCTGAACTTCCCAAAGCCTTTCTTGTAGATTTCTTAGTAGAAATGTGATGTTGAGACAAGACTCAACTCCCCACAACGCAAGTACCAGGTCCCAGGCTTAGGCATTCAGTATCAGTCATTTAATCAATTTGAAAATTATTTGATTATAGAGTAATAGTGAGTTAATATACAATTAAAGGCATTTTAAATTAAAATACCAGGGCAATTACAGGTGAAATTTCGAAGATGAATGTAGTATAATAACATGGAAAAACTTTAGTTCTCTTGTTGAAGAAAAGTAGATAAGAAAAAAAGGGAAAGCTACACTCAATTTCTGTATAGGGATTTTAAACTTAATTGTGCATAATATCAAGTTAAAATAAATAATACAGAGTGTATCCCAAACAGTACAGACAATTGATAACTACCTATAAATAACTACTTAGGACAAAGTGCTAAACTATCTGCTGTTAGGTATCCCAGGCAATATATGAAGAAAATATTATTTCCAAGTACTAGGAAGGCTACAAAGAGGCATGGCGTTAATAAATGACAAGGAAATGGAAAAACTATGCCATGGCACTCACCTGTCCACTGGTCAGAATCCAGCTGTTCTATGAAGCACAGAAGCACAAATCTTTAAACTAAGCCTCTTATATTCTCTGGGTTTTAGTGTTAGAATATAAGAGATAATAATTGGAGGGCCCTGCTGGTTGAAGTTACAGTCCTCCAGGTCTGGATAGCATTTCTAAGCTCAGCCCTAGATGGAGGACTCCCTCTCCCCAGTAGGGCCACCTAGTCTCTGCCTGACCTCATCTGGAGAGTGTCTTTAGGCACAGATACCTCTAATAATATCTCGTATAGGACCTTTGGCACAATTCCCTGCTAGCACTCGCTCTCTTTGTGCCTATAGAATAATCAGGTGCTGTGTTCCTATTCATATAATTGGACCATGCTGCCAAATGGGAAAAAACAAAAACAAAAAACAAATTCCTTGAAATTTCTCATTCCAACAAATTATGTACATCTATCCTGGGAGTACTTCCCCCCACCCCACAAGAACTATGTAGCCTCTCTTTACCTCATATTTGTGGGCCATTCAAATCCCCAGTTCATCGCTGCTGCTCCCTTTTTCCTGAGAATCAGTGGCCAATGACCCCAGGAATCAGGGAGAGCCACACAGAGGTTGGTGGATTAGAATTTTGTTAAAATCAGTTCTGTCCTTATGAATAGTTGTACATATAGCTGAATCTCAAATGGATTTGAGATTCAGTGGACAAATGCTTTTACAAAAATAAACTAAATGGAAAAGATTTAACATTTACATGTTCTCTCTCTTTTGCTTTTCATAGGTTTTCCCAATGGCATCTCTAGCAGTGTACATCAACCAGTTTGCCCTGGAGTTTAGCAAGAAGCTAGCTGAATCTGCTGAGGGTAGGAACATCTTCTTTTCACCTTGGGGAATCTCTGCTTCCTTGGCTATGGTGTATTTGGGTGCCAAAGGTACCACTGCAGACCAGATGTCCCAGGTGAGTGGTAAAGCCAACCATCCTCTATTGTATAAAAGCTAAATGGTGTTTTTGTTTGTTTGTTTGTTTGTTTGTTTACTTTCATCTGGGTCCTGAAAATCGAATAGCCCACATTTTACAATAATAATCTCTCAAAACATTTAGAAAATACTGCACCATATGATGAAGTCCATTTTGAGGTACCTATTTGAAGTTGTTTGGGGTCAAGTGTGGTGGCTCACAACTTTAATTCTGGCAGCCAAATCTCCATTGAGTTCAAGGCAAGCCTGGCTTAAATAGCAAGGTCCAGGCTGCACAGTGACATCCTCTCTCAACAAGAAAGTTGTTCTTTCGAAAATAATTTAAGACCCTGTATCCTCCAGAAAAATAGCTGAATGATAAGGTCATACACTTTAGTTTGGCGCCAGACACTGTTTTGATTCAATAATAAATCTGTTTTTAAAACTAACATTCAGACTTTAAGCAGTAAAACTGCTCAGCATCCTGCTGATAGGGGCAATTAAAGAAGTATAGATGTGTGTGGTGGCTCACTCTTGCAATCCCAGGCTTTGAGGGGCTGAGGCAGAAGGATAGCCATGAGTTGTAGACCATTGTGCAGAAACAGTGAATTTTATGCCAGCCCAGAAATACAAAGTAATACACTATCTTGAACAAAACAGCAACAAAAGAATTGTTTTCATGTTCTGTTTGGTCACATCTTTATTGAAACCCTGATTGCCTGGTTGAAACGAAAGAGCTCAGAGGTAGTACTAAAACATTAAAATATTGTGTAAAATTATTTGTTTGTTAAAGTTGTTATAAGCACCCTCAATGTACATTGTATACACATACAGAGAGAGGGAGAGAGAATAAAATATATAGCAAAACATCCATATGTATATATGTGTGTAATCAAGTATGTGAATACAACTAAATAATGATTTTTAATTGCTTAATACGGTTTACCCATAGATTCGTTCTTAGGCGGACTCTATTTTGAGTCCATTTTACATGAATATATTTATGGGTAATGCTTGCCCGCGCTTTAATTATTAATGACTTCAGTTGCAACGAGTCTAAAGAGCTTGCTATGTGCCTCATTATTTTAGGGCAGGTGGTCCTTACTCTGTCATTATGAGTCAGTACATCTTGTGGTAGGATGTTTGCCACTGCTATTGCAATCTGGGCCCAGGACGTTACACTGTGGCACACTGTAGCGGAAACAGGAGGACCACATCCTTCCTGCTAGCTTCCAAGTAAAGTGCTGGCATGAGCATGAAGGGTACATGAAGGTTTGTACATGGCAAGTTATTATTTGTTACTGGAAATAAATTAACTAGAAAAATAATTAAATCTGAGTTTTTCAGACAACTGAGGCAAAGGCAGTATTGATTAAATTATCCAGATGGTGGTATCAATTGAACACTACCTTTTCACATTTTTCTGTTTAATTTATATACTCATTATAGGGTACAATCGATAAGACATATATATATATATATATATATATATATATATATATACAGTGCATACTGATCATATTTTGCTTTTCTCGAATATTTGCATTGCTGTTTTAGGACTTTCTGAATCCCTGGCCTCTAAATCTTTTCACAATATAGAATAGATTGCAAATTAGCTTCACCTTGTTTTGAGCAGAATACACAACAATCTTCTTGTTGCTGTCTAGCTCTGTTCAGTTACCAGATGACCAATTTTCCTCCATCTTTTTCCTGTTTCAGTTGAGGATATCAAGACAAGATATACTCAAACCTACTTTCTTCTAACATAGTTTTTACAGCATGCATTACTTCTGAGGCTAGACGTGTGCACAGCGCATACTCAAATTCACTAAACTCTGCTACTTTGTACCCACAAATACCATTAGATCCCACAGCTGAAGGCTGGGTTCTCAAGGTTTCTTCTCTGTTTCAGGTACAGTCAGAGCTCTGGGCTATTTTCCTGTTCTGACCAAACAGCTATAAACCTAAGTTCCCATAAAACTTATCTCAGTTAATTTGCTAGTTGGCTCACAGCACGAGATGCTTATTTATTGGCTCTTCCTAAAGAATTCTGCAAACTGTATAGATGAAGAAATGGGGAAGGTAACGTTTGGAGTGCCTACGCCAGCATTTTCCATGACCTTTCCTAGAGCACAAACCTATGGGAATCTCCAGATGTTCACCTACTTTCTGAACCCTGTCATCTGGCATTTTAGGGAGACTTCATTGTGTTTTTGAAAGATCAGATAGCAAGATAACTGGTCTAGAGTGCGATCTGATGCTAACGGACTGACATTGAGAACACCCAGCAAGACGGGATTTTTTTTCCCTTTATCCTTTTATTCAGTACTCTTTCTCTAGATATGGAGCAAGTGTTTTTTCCTAAGGACTTCTATCAAACAAGAAGTTTAGAGGATATCTTGATGGCATTGTTAAAGACAGAACAAGGAAGGAAGGTTATATTTTTAGTTTCTGTGATCCATTTTGAGGAAGAGAAACTAATATCTCTTAAAGAGGAAGCAGGTTAAAAAGAGGCCAAGGGAAAGTTAATGTATGAGGCATAAATATTGTTCCATTGTATGCCCTAATGTTTTTCTACTACTTGGGAAATAGGAGCTGAGATTATGGGAAACAGGAGCCAAAATGCTAATTGTACTCATCGAGACAAAATATTACACATCACATATAATAGGACTTTTACATTTCTATGAAATAAACTAAGTAAGTTTCCATATATGGGATCCTAGCTCTATCCTTTTTGCCACCAAACCTCCAAATGTCCTCCCTTTACGCATGAGTAATATTGCACTGGGAAGAGCACATTTTTCTCTTTTTATGCAGGTATTGACCTTAGTAGATTTTGTACTTTGACACTTAGCTCTCTTTTCAAAATATCATTGAGTAAAATATGCAAAACTAGCGAATTTTACTTTAGGATATTTTTAACATGTCATAAATATCCTGAAGTATACGACAGTAAAGCCATAAGCAACTTAAAATAGATTTTTAAAAAGTTTCATTTGCACAAAAAGGACATCTGCTCAACCATGTTTGTAGCAGCTTTATTTGTAATAGCCAGAAGCTGGAAACAACCCAGATGCCCCTCAACTGAGGAATGGATGCAGAAATTGTGGTACATCTATACAATGGAATATTACTCAGCAATGAAAAATAAGGAAATCATGAAATTTGCAGGTAAATGGTGGGACCTGGAAAGAATCACACGGTATATACTCAATCATATAGACATACAACATAGGACAAACCCACTAAAATCTGTGCATCTAAAGAAACTAAGCAAGAGAGAGGACCCTACCTAAAACGGTCAATCCCAATCCTGAAAGGCAATGAGGATGGACATCCAAAGAAGAAGAAAACAGGAAACAACCTAGGAACCTGCTACAGAGGGCCTCTGAAAGCCCGAAGAAGAAAACAGGAAACGACCTAGGAACCTGCCACAGAGAGCCTCTGAAAGCCTCTGCCATGCAGAATGTGAAAGCAGATACTGAGCCTGATGGCCAACTGACAGGCAGAGTGAATGGAATTTTATGTAAGTAGTGGGAAATAGTAAGAACTGGAGAGGACAGGAACTCCACAAGGAGAACAACAGAACAAGAAAATTTGAACACAGGGAACTTCCCAGAGACTCATACTCCAACCAAAGACTATTCATGGAGACAACCTAGAACCCTGACAATGCAGCCACTTCTTATGAGAACTGATAGACTAAGATCAGAAAGAAGGAGAGGAGGATGTCCTCTATCAGTGGACTTGGGGAGGGGCATGCATGCAGAAAGGGCTGGGGAGAGGGTGGGACTGGGAGGGGAGGAGGGAGGAGCTTATGGGGGGATACAAAATGAATAAAATGTAATTAATAAAAAAATACTTATGTTAGTATTAAAATAAATAAATAAATAAATAAACAAAAAAGTTTCATTTAAAGAATGTTTTTCCCTCTACTATTTATTTATTTAAAATTTTATTTATATTTTAAAAGTTTTTCTCTATATGATATTCCTGTATTTCTTTGTTTTGTTTTTATTATTATTGTTGTTATTATCATTTATTACAATTTTTTTAATTTGTATTAAGTCACTCTAGTGACATTATATGAGCTCAGTTGGAGCCTCCTTGGTTAGTTATTTATGTGTTATTTGGTCATAAGAATTACTGGTCGATTTTTACAAATATGTTATTTTTTATGAGTACTTCTCTGCAAAGTATATTCATTTGCTTTTTTTATTGATATTACAGGTACTTCAATTTGGCAGAGTCCGAGACTTCAAATCTGGTCCTGATAGTGAAAAGAAAAGAAAAATGGTATTTATATATTTAGTATTATTTGTCAGCAGTGAAGCGATTACTTCTTTTTTATCTTTATTTATTTGTTTATTTATTTATTTTGTGTTAATTACAGTATATTCCTTTTGTATCCCTGCTATAGCCCTCTCCCTCTTCCCTTCCCAATCATACCCTCCCTCCTCCTTCTCCACCCATGCCCTTCGGCCAGTCCACTGATAGGGGAGGTCCTCCTCCCCTTCCATCTGATCCTAGTCTATCAGGTCTCATCAGGACTGGCTGAATTGTCTTTCTCTGTGGCCTGGTAAGGCTACACCCCCCTGAGGGATAATCAGTTTATGGCAGAAACAGTCCCTGTTCCCATTACTAGGGAACCCACTTGAGCACTGAGCTGCCATGGGCTATATCTATGCAGGGGTTCTAGATTATCTCCATGAGTGGTCCTTGGTTGGATTATCAGTCTCATAAAACACCCCTATGTCCAGATTTTTTGGTTCTATTGCTCCCCTTGTGGAGCTCCTGTTCTCTCCAGGTCTTTCTATCTCCCCCTTCTTTCATAAGATTTCCTGCACTATGCTCAAAGTTTGGTATGAGTCTCAGCATCTGCTTTGATACTCTGCAGGGTAGAGTCTTTCAGAGGCCCTCTGTGGTAGGCTCCTGTCCTGTTCCCTGTTTTCCCCCCCTCTTCTGATGTCCATCCTCTTTGCCTTTCTGAATGAGGATCAAGCATCTTACTCTCCTTGATTAGCTTCTTTAGGTGTACAGATTTATTATGTTTATCCAATATTATATGTCTAATATACCTTGTGTGTCTTTCTGCTTCTGGGATACCTCACTCAGGATGATCTTTTCTAGATCCCATCATTTGCCTGCATATTTCATGATTTCCTTGTTTTAAATTGCTGAGTAGTATTCCATTGTGTAAATGTACCACATTTCTGTATCCATTCCTCAGTTGAGAGACATCTAGGTTTTTTCCAGGTTCTGGCTATTATAAATAAAGCTGCTATGAACATTGTTGAACAAATGTCCTTGTTGTGTACTTGAGCCTCTTTTGAATATATGCCTAGGAGTGGTATAGCTGGATCTTGAGGAAGTGTTATTCTTAATTGTCTGAAAAAGTGTCAGGTTGATTTCCAAATGGTTGTGTAAGTTTACATTCCTACCATCAATGGAGTAGGGTTCCCCTTTCTTCACATCCTCTCCAGCATGTGTTGCCACTTGAGTTTTTGATCTTACCCATTATGATGGGTGTAAGGTGAAATCTCAGGGTTGTTTTGATTTGATTTTCCGTGATGACTAAGGACACTGAGCATTTCTTCAAGTGTTTTTCTGCCATTTGATATTCCTCTGTTGAGAATTCTCTGTTTAGCTCTGTACTCCATTTTTTTAAGTCGATTACTTGATTTGTTGCTTTTTAACTTCTTGAGTTCTTTATATATTCTGGATATTAGCTCTTTGTCTGATATAGGATTGGTGAAGATCCTTTCCTAATCTGTAGGCAGGCATTTTGTGCTGACGACAGTGTCCTTTGCTTTACAGAAGATTTTCAGTTTCATAAAGTTCCATTTAGTGATCTTAGAGCCTATGCTGTTGGTGTTCTATTCAGGAAGTTGTCACCAATGCCAATGATTTCAAGGCTCTTCCACACTTTTTCTTCTAAGAGTTTTAGTGTGTCTGGTTTTATATGGAGGTCTTTGATCCACTTGGACTTTAGTTTCGTGCAGGGTGATAAGTATGGATCTATTTACATCTTTTCTACATGTAGACATCCAGTTAGGCCATTTGTGGAAGATGCTATCTCTTTTTCCATTGTATGGTTTTAGCATCTTTGTCAAAAATCAGGTGTCCATAGATGTGTGGGTTTATTTCTGGGTCTTCTGTTTGGTTCCATTGATCCACCATTCTGTTTCTATGCCAGTACCATGCAGTTTTTATTACTGTTGCTTTATACTACAGCTTGAGATCAGGGATGGAGATATCTCCAAATATCTTTTATTGTTGAGGATTGTTTTAGCGATTCTGGGTTTCTTGTTATTCCATATGAAGTTGAGAATTTTTCTTCCAAGGTCTGTAAGGAATTGTGTTGGTAATTTGATGGGAATTGCATTGAATCTGTAGATTGCTTTTGATAAGGTGGCAAGTTTTACTATGTTAATCCTGCCAAGCCATGAGCATGGGAGATCTTTCCATCTTCTGATATCTTCTTATATTTTTTTTTTTAGAGATTGGAATTTTTTTTATACAAGTCTGACTTGCTTGGTTAGAGTCAATCCAAAGTACTTTATGTCATTTGTGGCTATTGTAAAGGGTGTTATTTCACTAATTTCTTTCTCAGCCCTATTTTCTCTACTTACCAAAGCTGAATCAAGACCAGGTAAATCAATTTAATAGTCCTATATCCCCTAAGGAAATAGAAGCAGTCATCAAAAGTCTCTCATCCAAACAAACAAACAAACAAACAAACCCAGGGCCAGATGGTTTCAGCACAGATTTTTACCAGACATTCAAAGAAGAGCTAACACCAATACTCTTCATACTATTCCACAAAATAGAAACAGAAGGAGCACTACCAATCTCATTCTATGAAGCCACTGTCACCTTGGTACTTAAATCTCATGAAGACACAACAAAGAAAGAGAATTTCAGGCTAATCTCCCTTATGAACATCGATGCAAAAATACTCAACAAAATACTTGCAAACCGAATACAAGAACACATCAAAGATATCATTCACTATGACCAAGTAGGCTTCATCCCAGGTATGAAGAGGTGGTTCAATCCATCAATGTGATCCACCATATAAACAAACTGAAAGAAAAAAAAACATGAAATGTCCTTAGATGCCGAAAAAGCATTTGATAAAATTCAATACCCATTCATGTTTAAAGTCTTGGAGAGATCAGGGATACAAGGCACTTACGTAAACATAGTAAAGGCAATATACAGTAAGCCTATAGCCAATATCAAACTAAATTGAGAGAAACTTAAATCAATCCCACTGAAGTCAGGGAGAAGGCAAGGCTGCCCACTCTCTCCATATCTCTTCAACATACTTCTTGAAGTCCTTGCAAGAGCAATAAGACAATCAAAGGAGATCAAGAGGATACAAATTGGAAAGGGATTACTTCTTTATTATTATTATCATTTATTGCAATTTCTTTAATTGGTGTCCTGGCTGTGGTCCTCTCCCTTGTCTCCTCCCAATTCTACCCTCCCTCCCTCCCTCTTCTTCCCCTCTGCCCCTCCCCTAGTCCACTGATAGGTGAGGTCTTCCTCCAGTTCTATTTGACCTTAGTCTCTCAGGTCTCATCTGGAGTGGTTGCATTGTTTTCCTCTGTGACCTGGCAAGGCTGAAGCCACCACCCCAAGAGGAGGTGATCAGAAAGCCTGTCACTGATTTCATGCCAGAGAAAGCCCCTGCTCCCCTTATTAGGGAACCCAATTAGAAACTGAGTCTATGGGCTACATCTGAGCTGGGGTTTTAGGTCCTCTCCATGCATTGTCCTTGGTTGGGGTATCAGTCTCTGCAGGGGCCCCAGGGCTCAGTTTTTATGGTTCTGTTGGTCTCCGTTTGGAGCTCTCCCCTCCAGGTCTTTCTGTCTTCCCTTTCTTTCATAAGATTCCCTGCACTCTGCCCAAAGTCTGACTATGAGTCTCAGCCTCTGCTTTGAAACCTTCATCAGTAGAGTCTTTCAGAGGCTGACTGTGGTAGGCTCCTGTACTGTTCCCTGTCTTCCCCTGCTTCCAATGTCTATTTCCTTTGTCCTTCTGAATGAGGATTGAGCATCTTCCCTAGAATCTTCCTTGTTGTTTAGCTTCTTTAGGAGTATAGATTTTAGTATGAAGGGATTACTTCTAACACGTATTTTGTGGTCAGTTGAAGCTATTCATTTCTTAGATTTTTTTTTTACAAGAAGGTGATTCCATAATCATTCTTCTAGTCTTCTATTTTTATTTATTTTTTTAAAATTTTTTATTAATTACATTTTATTTATTTTTTATCCCCCCATAAGCCCCTCCCTCCTCTCCTCCCTATCCTACCCTCCCTCCCCTTTCTGCATGCATGCCCCTCCCCAAGTCCACTGATAGGGGAGGTTCTCCTCTCCTTTCTGATCTTAGTCTATCAGTTCACATCAAAAGTGGCTGCTTTGTCCTCTACTGTGGCCTGGTAAGGCTGTTCCCCCCTCATGGGGAGGTGATCAAAGAGCAGG
>REGO01000249.1:2510373-2531967 GCA_010120015.1 Rhombomys opimus
AATGTTTCTTTCACAAATGTGGGTGCCCTTGTATTTGGGGCATAGATGTTCAGGATTGTGATGTCTTCTTGGTGGAATTTTTCCTTGATGACTATGAAGTGTCCTTCCCCGTCTCTTTTGATTAATTTTGGTTGAAAGTCTACTTTATCAAATATTAGAATGGCTACTCCTGCTTGCTTCTTGCATCCATTTGCTTGGAAAGCCATCTTCCATCCCTTTACCCTCAGCTAATATCTATCTTTGTGACTTAGGTGTGTTTCTTGTATACAAGAGATTGCTGGGTTTTGTTTACGCATCCATTCTGTTAGTCTGTGTCTTTTTATTGGAGAATTAAGTCCATTGATATTGAGAGAGATTAATGACCAGTGGCTGTTAGATCCTTTGAATTTGGTGTTGGCTGTGGTCATAAGGTTGTGTGCTTGGTTGCTTTTAGTTTTACTGTAGTGGGGTTATTTATTTCCTGTGTTTTCTTGAATGTAGCTAGTTTTCTTGGGTTGTATTTTCCCTTCTAGTGTCTTCTGTAATGCTGGATTTGTTTGTGGGTATTGTTGAAATTTGTTTTTGTCATTGAATATCTTGTTTTCTCCATCTATGAGGACTGAGAGTTTTGCTGGGTATATTAGCATGGGCTAACATCTGTGTTCTCTTAGGGTCTGCATAATATCCATCCAGGCCCTTCTGGCTTTCATAGTCTCTGTTGAAAAGTCAGCTGTCATTCTAATGGGTTTGCCATTATATGTAACTTGGCCTTTTTCCCTTGCAGCTTTTAGTATTTTTTCTTTGTTCTGTATACTTGCTCTTTTGATTATTATGTGGAGGGAGGATTTTCCTTCCTGATATAATTTATTGGGTTTTCTGTAGGTCTCTTGTATTCTTATTGGCCTCTCCTTTAAGTTGGGGAACTTTTCTTCAATGATTTTGTTGAAAATATTTTCTGGGCCTTGGTGCAGAGAATCTTCTTTTTCCTCTATTCCTATTATTCTTAGGGTTTGTCTTTTTATGTTGTCTTGAATTTCTTGGATGGTCTGTGTCAGGAATTTTTTTGATTTAACATTTTTTTTGACAGGTACATCTATTTCTTCCATTGTATCTTCCGCACCTGAGATTCTTTCTTCCATTTCTTGTAGCCTATTGGTTATGCTAACCTCTGTAGTTCCTGCTTTCTTCCCTAAATTCTTTCTCTCCATAATTTCTTCCATTTGTGTTTTTTTTTTTAATTTTTCTAATTCTATCTTCAGGTCTTGAGCCGTTTTGTTGATTTCCTGCACCTTTCTGACTGTATTTTCATGTTTTTCCGTCAATTCCTTCAGCTGTTTGTTTGAACAATCCACTGTTTCTTTTATTTCATTCAGTGATTTAAGCATTTCCTCTCTAAAGGCCACAGCTTTAGAGCTTCCTCTATTTCTTTTCGTATTTTATTTGTTTCCTCTGTTATCTTCTTCATGAGCATAGATGTTAGGTCATCTCCTTGAATTTCAATTATGCTGGGTGTCTAGGGCTATTTGCCCCTGGATAACTGGGTTCTGGAGATGCCATATTGCTCTTGCTTTTGTTGGTTGAACTTTTACGCTGTCCTGTACCCATTGGGCTATCTTATTTGTTTGAAGTTAGTTTCTGGTTGTTCCTGGACTCTTGTAGTGGAGAGAATCCCTTTGGCAGCAAGATGGTTTTTCCTGAAGGAAGCCTTCTCAGCTTTTTGGGTATAGTCACTGGATGGCCGGTGTTTTTCAGGAGTTGCTACAGCTCACCTCAGGCATAGAGACCTGGGTGGTAACTGTGGTCTTGATTAGTCAAGAGGGCTCTCCTCTCACCAGGAGAAATCCTGGAGACAGCTGCCCTCCTTCTTGGTTTCTTGCTGTAAATTTAGTGATCAGCTGCTGTAACCTGTGTGTCCCGTGGTTTGGTCGGTTTTGTTAGGGATAACTGGTTGCCCCTTGGAGCAGTATCTGGGGGTTGATCTTAGGGTTCCCGGTCTTTTGTAGGTCTGAGGTTGGGGCTCTGTGCCCCAGAACCCAAGAGGTAATCTGTGGCGGGTGAGTACTGCTGTCCTGGTAACAGCAGGCTATCTGGGGCACAGCAGTTCCCTGGGTTGGGCCAGTCTGTGAGATCTTTTCCGGGGATATACTGGGTTGCCTAAGTCTGTCCACTTTGCTTCTTTCCTTGTTTCTTGTGAGGGTTTCTCCAGGCACTGACTCTAAGACTCTGGTGTCTTGGGGCACACAGTTCTGTCTGTAAGGAGTAGTTGGTACAAAGCAGGCCTCTTGGCTGGTGGAGTGTGCGCCTGCCTGCTAGTCTGCAGGAGCTGGGTTCCCAATAACTCTGTGCTCCCTGCTTGCCCCAGATCTGTGATGGTTGGGCGTACTCGCCTGTTTGCGATCTGCAGTCTGCTAGACTTTCCCTAGGTGACCCCAGCAGCACGGTTTCTTCCTTCCCTGTGGGGCCCTCTCCGAACAGGGATTCTCCGGACAGGGGTTCCCAGTCTCTTTTGCACTGGGGCGCGCAGCTCCTCTGTCCCGCTGAGCTGAGCGCGCAGCTCTCAGCGAGGTGGGAGCTCAGTTGTGATGGCGGCAGGTACCCGCGGTCCGAGAGACCTTCCAGGGAAAGACTAGGTGACCCGTGATCAGACTAGCAACTTTTTTTTCTCCGTGGGGTTTTCTTGCGACTGGGACTCCCAGTCTCAGGCACCCTTGTACCCACCGATCAGCCTGGGAAAGTGATGGGGACATACAGGCTTGCAGCTCCAGCCCAGAAACCGAAAGCCTGCACGTGTTACCCGGGATTTCTTCCGGGTTCTGGCTGGGCAGCCAAGAGTGGACCTGACCGATTCCCATGCTGTGGGAGCCTCCCCTCACCTGGGAAACACGATTGCTGTAGTTTTAATGTTGCTGCACGGAGAGTTCTGTCCCACTTCTCAGACACAGTGCTCTCCTGCCACCACCATCTTGGCTCCCCCTGCTCTTCTCAGAACTTTTGTTAGAAACATTAATACATCAGGATATTTTCAGCTTCCAGAGTGTCTATGCTTTATAAGAGTTGTTTCCTACTTGTCTTATTTCCCTTTTATCCCTTCAATATTTTGTTTTACTTTTAAAGTTGTTCTTGTCTGTCCTTGTAAGCTATGAATGAAAGGTGTATTCACTAAAATATTTTTTATAATTTTTTATATTTTATGTTAATTACAGTTTATTCACTTTATATCCCAGCTATAGCCACCTCCCTCATTCCCATGTTATGTTAATCACATTGAAGAAAATCTTTTTAAATAAATTACTTTCACCTTTTGCCTGCAATAGACCAAATAATTTCATTTAACTATAAGTTGGGCACATATTACTTGATTTGTACAACATTTTTCTGTAATCTCCATTCTTTTAAAGGAATTTAGCTCATACAATGTTGAAGAAATAAGCTCTGATTTCCAGACCCTTGCTGCAGAAATCCTCAAGCCTGGTAATTCCTACACACTCAAAACAGCTAATAGGATATATGGGGAGAAAACATATCCATTTCATAATGTGAGTATAAATGTCTTTTGTTGGTTAATGGAAAAAAGAGGCGGACAAGAATAAGCTATAAAATACACATTTTTCTGGGGTCCCCAGGGAAAAATCTTAATATGGACAACATTTCCTGGTAAGCAATCATTTTATAATTGTCTGTGAATGCCAAATTCTGTAGAAAACAAGTAATGGGCCTGACATCAGAATGACTCATGAATACATAAACATGGACTCCTAGAGCTAACATTTGCTTAACAAGAAAACACAGTTATATAATAGTAGGGTAGGTCAGAAAGAGCCAAAAATGGTGTCCATCACAGGACAGTGGGTAGAGGCTGCCCCTGGGGTCATATTTGATCTTGAGATGAGAGTAAAAGAAAGTTTTCCCATCAAGATTTTAGAGACTTTTGTCAATATGGAACATGAAATGACACCAAGTTCCTTCCTTTGCTAATGGTTGAAATCCTACCAATGGAAACATCGGTGACCTTGTCTTATTAAGGCTCAAGAGCTCCTCCTAGAGCAGTCAGTCATTTTTCGCCTTTAAGCTTGTGCATCACATCCTTTCAAAAAGATCAAAAAGAATAGTAGACTTCAAGCTTGTAAGCGTCAAAGAGCAAGGGAGTGAGATAGGACAGATGAGAAAAAGATATCCTTTGGTTTCAAGCCTGCCATGGCTGCCTACATGGATGAGTTCTTGCAAATTTAGAGGCTTGGGCTCTGTTAGTCCTGAATCCACAAAACCATCTGAGTATAGCCTTAAAGATTTCTCAAGAGTGGAGAGCTTTTGGACTCATACTTGACTTATAACCAAGAAAGATTTGAGCTCAGTAGCACTGGGCTCAAAACAAAAGGACACATCTTTTAATGACCATAGGGGAATTAAGTAGTGTTTTCTTTTTGCTGGATTATAAATTCCAATGTGGACACCACAATCTTTAAACTATGTCTTGGGAATAGGATTAACTAACCACTCTTTACTTATTTTTTTAATTTTTTTATTAATTACACTTTATTTACTTTGTATTCCCCCTGTAATTCCCTCCTTCCTCCCTCTTTACTTCTTATAAGTCATTTAAGAAATAAACAATTTTAAGGAAGCAACTTCTTTTTTCCTGCAGCTCTCAGGGAAAGCAAATTATGTTTTCATGGTAGATGCTGCAGTGGCTGAACTTCAGTGATAGCCAGCTGTGATGAATATTGTGGGGCAGAACATCAAAACTCCAGAGGTAGAGACCTTGCTCACTCCCTCAAAACTCTGGTGAGGCCTTTGATCTCACTTCCAGGTCACATTGCCTGGCAGACTATAGTTGTCTTCAGGTTGCTCTTAGTTTCTGGGAGTTTGGAAACCACAGCAGTAAACTTGCAGACCAACAGACCTCACTGTGTTCCCATGCCTCCCAGAGAAAGCCAAGCCCAGCTCTTAATACCGTTTGGCCCCTGGGTAACTCCTACGATTTATAGTCTTCTGTTTTCATTCTGCTCATAGTTACAAACCTGAAAAAAAATGAAACAAAACAAAAATGCATGAGAGTAACATTATATAGACTGAACATGTGTTTACATATTTAGAAATACATATGTATATACATATACCTATGTGAATGTAACAACAAGCAATAAAAATAGAGGCCATGAATTTGAAATAGATTAAGGAAGGATATATTGGAAGGCTTCGAGGGAGGGAAGTAAAGGAGTAAATAATGTAGTCATAATATTAAAAAAATCAAAGAAATAACATTTACAAATAATCAAGAAAGGGATGCCAGCTCCCCAGAACCATGGGTAGGCAGATGTTCCTTCCATACCTGGAGTTCTGTATGGCTAGTTCATTTGAAGAGGATTACACACGGCTGGGATACAGAATTAATAAAATGTAACTGATAAAAATAAAAATTAAAAAAAAAAAGAAGAGGATTACATCTACATTTTGGCCATTACTAGGGATGAAGAACTTGAGATGGGTGGGGTGGAATGGGAGCCTGCACTTGCTCTTCACAATTGATTTTTGTTTTAAATTATGTATACAGAATTGGTTTCTCAGTATTCAGTTTTACCTTTATCTTTCAGAACTATTTGGAGGACATGAAAACGTACTTTGGTGCAGAACCTCAGTCTGTTAACTTTGCTGAAGCTTCTGGCCAGACTAGGACAGAGATCAACTCTTGGGTGGGAAGCCAGACTGGTGGTAAGCTGCTGCCCAGGCCTTGCTCCAAGCTTCATCTTAGTTGTTTGGGACTGTGCCATGTATGCCTCAGTACTTCTTTAGTGGAACTGTGGGACACAAACTAAATATTCAGAACTTCTATTTATACCCTTAAGTTTCATACTGGAAGCCTTCCCAGTAAGTCCTATGTGAAGTGTAGAAGTCAAACCTCCCCTTTCCCACATAAGCAGGAAAGTAAGTATAGCTTACTGAATCCAAAGAGGAGTCCAGGATAAAAGGAAAAAAAAAATAAGATAGGAAATAGGAATGACTGTTGCATTTATTTTTAAATAGTCATTAAATAATAACAAAAAAAATAGAGTACTGTTTTACTGGTACATGATAAGTGTCTTAAAATTAAAATTGCTTGTTGAAGTTTTGGGGTTAAAGAACAATATTCTGCTACAGGTCTGGAAGCCAAGAGTCAAAATCCACCTGTGTCCAGGGCAGTGTCCACTAGGGAGGGAACCTGTGCGTGCCCTGGCTGGAGGCAGTCACTGGCAATCCAGAGCATTCCTTGGAGTGAGGACACATCATTCTAATCTTTGTTTCTGCTGCCACTAGACTTCTTTGGGTCTCCTTGTGTTCCTGTGTGCTTATATAATGCTTTTTAAAGGTCTGTGTCTAAATTTCCTTTTTCCATTGAAGGCAGGAGTCACCTGCCCTGTAGCTTACTTTAACTCAGTATAACGTGATCTTAACTTGAACAAATCTGCAAAAATTCTCTTTCGAAATAAACTCACATAATATCCTGGGGGTTAGAACATCAACATTTTGAAGGGATGGAAAATTAGATATACAATGATTTTTTCACAAAATGGGTGTTCTTTATTATTAATTATTATTATTATTGTTATTGTTATTATTATTATTTTCACAGCCTGATCACAGTACCTCCTCTCTTCTTCTCCAAGTTCCACCCTCAAACCATCTCCCCCACCCCTTCATCTCCTTATCCAAAGAAGGGAAGGCCCCCATGGGTACTAACTCACCCTGGCACATCAAGCTGCAGAAGGACTAAGCCCATTCTCTACCACTGAAGCCAGGCAAGGCAACCCAGCTAGGGAAAAAGAATACAAAGGCAGGCAACAGAGTCAGAGAGAGCCCCTGCTCCAATTGTTATGGGACCCACAATGAAGAACAAACTGCACATCTGCTACAGATGTGTAGGGGGGCTATGTCCAGCCCATGCAAGCTCTTTGGTTGGTGGTTCAGTCTCTGTGAGGCCCCATTAGTTTATTTTACTCTGCAGGTCTTCGTGGATGTCCTCGACTCCTCTGTCTCCCTCAATATGTCCCCCACACTTCCACAATACTCTCTAAGCTCGGCCTATTGTTTGGCTGTGAGTCTCTGCTTCTGTTTCTATCAGCTGCTGGGTGAAACCTCTCAGAAGACAGTTATGCTAGGCTCCTGTCTTCAAGCCTATCAGAGTATCATTAAGAGTGTCAGGGGTTAG
Source organism: Rhombomys opimus (assembly GCA_010120015.1). NCBI lineage: Eukaryota > Metazoa > Chordata > Mammalia > Rodentia > Muridae > Rhombomys > Rhombomys opimus. Next base: position 2,517,536 of record REGO01000249.1, read on the forward strand.
CTCCTTCCCATCGTGTTGGTCTCAAGTTGGGCCAGTCATTGGCCATCCCCTCAGTCTCTGCTCCATTTTTATCCTTGTAGTACTTGTAGGCAGAACAAATTTGTGGGTGGGTTGGTGTCTCCCTGCCTCCACTGGAAGTCTTGCCTGGCTATAGGAGGTGGCTTATTCAGGCTCCATATACCTTACTGTAGTAATTATCAGCTAGGGTCACCCCCATAGACTTCTGGAAGCCTGTGCTCCCCCACCCCAGCCCAGTTCCAGAGATGTCCCACTGATTTTCATTCTTTCTTCCAGCTTTTCTGCCTCCCCACTTTTGATCCCCATCCTTATTCCTCTCTGTATCCCTCCCTGATCCAGTTCCCTCCCTCCATCTATTTGAGATGTCTATTTACTTCCTCTTCCACACTAGCCTTGGGCCACATAGAATCTGAGTGAGATTCAAGAATCCTCCTTTGGGCTTCCTTGTTACTTGGCATCTTTGAGTCTGTAGATTTTAGCCTGGATATCCTTAATATTACCTTGAGGAAAAATGAAATAAACTCAAATTGAGAATTAGAGGACATTCTGCACAACAAAGGGCTTTTTTTCCCCTGTAAAAGTATTCAGGTCATCAAAAAGCTATGAATGATAAAGGGGCTGTTCAGAATAAAAGAAGCTACGATGAAATTACAACTAAGTGCTTGAGATCCTGGTTTGTGTGTATGTGTCTGCCTTGTATATGATTTTATTAGAACTACTCATGATATCTAGCTTCTTAAGAGCATTTTATTGAAGCTAACTTTCTTTTGATTCCTTGGCAGACACCAGTTAAGACAGTTTAATAATATTTAGTGACCTGGGCTTGGTGGAACATGCTTGTAAACTCCTCCCACTGGAGAATGAGTCAGAAAGATTATAAGTCCTAGGCCTGTTTAGGCTATGTGTTGAATTCTCTACACTAGCCTTGGGCTACATAGAAGGACTTTTTTTGTCCAACATACAAGCAAATAAATAAACTAAATAGCTAAACCAATATTTATCATCAACAATTTCATAAATCTACCATAGCACCAAAATGCAACTATGCCATTCCTATTATCTATTGCTAGGAGAAAAACACTTTGTGGATGAAATAGTGTAATTCAACATTCATGAGAATTTTTCATTTTATTTTTCTCGTTACCCATATTATCTTTAAATAATAACTGTGTCTCCCTACTATGTAACCAACACATTTCATTTCCCTCCTTTGATTCATGAATCAGCATTTTGAACAAAAAGCTACATGAAAGTAGTCCTCACAGTCTGTGAACACTTCTTTGGACTTGTTTACTATGGCTGTAAAATGATGCTTACTGGAGAAGTGAGGGGATTCTTTTTTTTCTGGTCTTCCTCATAGCTATTGAGAAAAAATATAGTACTTAACCATAAATTGACCTATTTCTGGAATATCTGAAAACAGAATTTTAAACAAAACCTTTGTTCCGGGAAAATGGAAACCTGTCCTTTTCTTATAGGTAAAATTTTGAATCTCCTCCCAGATGATTCGGTAGACCACATGACTAAGATGGTTCTGGTAAATGCCCTTTATTTTAAAGGAACTTGGGAGAACCAGTTCTCAGTGCAAAACACCACCGAAAGGCCTTTTAGAATAAACAAGGTAAGAGTTGGCTAAAAGGCACTTTGAATCTCCACATTATCTTGGAAAATCCTATTCTACATTAAATCTATTTTTAAAATTCTTTATAATAAATCTATGTTGTTTTTTTAATGACATCTTCCTGTATCCTGGCTCTAATCAGGGAAGGCTGGGTAGGGAGCTCTTAGTTCCCATCTAGCTAAAACTTCCGATTTCCTTGTTTTTCTCTGAATACAGATTATTTGCGTAATTTATGATTTTGTGTTACCAAGCATGTGGATGCTGGGTAGGGTAGGTTTTATATTTATTTTCCACTTGAGAAATACAGGCAGCTGAGTGGAGGGATGTTTGAGTCAAACTCCCAGAACCAAAGATTATCCTACTCTAAGTTCTATTGGTTCTACTAATCACACTTTAGCAAAGTGTACGTGTGGGAGGGGGTGGAGTTAGCTAGATCTGACCTATTCCTAAGGCTTGTCTGCTTGCCATCACAAGGATTTTGGAGCTGCAGCACATGGTCATCCGTCCCAGTCGAACATTAATGTAGAAAGTCAAGCACAAAGCAAAGTTACTCACTTTACAGTGAGGATGAGAAAGACAGGGAAAAATGGAAAGGGAAAGGGCGAGGGGGAGAAGGCGAGGGAGAAGTCCCAATCCTCCAGTGATCTAACTTCCTTACTAAGCTCCAACTCTTACAGCTCCCAGCATCACCAGTTGCCAACCAAGACTTCCACACAATGGCCTTTAGGATACATTTAAGACCCAAACTAGAATGAGACTAAAGCAATTCTTTTTCTCACTTTTCCCCCCTGCTGAATTTCTTTAATTATTTTTCACTATGGCTGACTTCTGGTTCTTTCTGTTTCTAAGTCACAGTATCTCCTCTACTCTGGAGAATAGGTTGACTAACCCCATTTTAAATTTCTAGAGAGAGAAGCTTTTAGCACCTCAAACCTAGCTGGCATAGAATGTCATAGTTGTGGTTTTGACAGTGAGATTTGAAGAGGACTCTAGTTGGTGCCACTATGTGTGCACTCTGGAAACCATCACTGTATCTCAACCAGTAGCCTGGCTGTGAGGCTTGATCAGCTTACGGCTGAGGACTTCTGATTGATGTCCGCTCCACATACAGTGGGCAAATAATATGTCTATAACATTGGATTGCTGAAAGTTTTGTTATGGCTTAATTTGCACTTGATTGTGTTAAAAATACTTCACACAAATCTGGAGAGATGGCCCAGCAACTAGGAGTCCTTCCTGCACTTCCACAGAACCAAGTTTTTATTCATAGCACCCATATGACCAGAAACTCATAACTATCTTTAACTCCAGCTCCAGGGGATCTGCTATCCTCTTCTGGTCTCTGTAGGTACTTGTAAATATTGTAATAGAAGTTTTTTATCTGACAATATTTCACAAATATTTTTTCCTAACCTATTGCTTGCTTTTCATTTTTAATGCACTTGTTTTTAGATACTAAATATACTTTCTAGGGTTCTTAAGTGTTTTCATGTAACACAACCCATAGTTTCTGGGTTATTAACACTTATGTGTTTTCATGCATTTCTGCCTTTAAGTGCTTGGTAAGATCCACCTATTGTGGGTATAACAGGTTGTCTATTAGATGCTACAGATAAAAGCTCTCTTGTTTTCTATAATCGATATTGTTAGTAGAATTTTCCAAAGCTTACATCGGGGAAACTTCAGTAAACTTTAATAAAACTGGAAGATCACCAGTTTTACTACAGTCCAAGATGAATGCAAACTGATAGTGACAGGATGAAGAATCTTGTGAAACCTTGTCTGTGACTTTATTGTACATTTTCACAGACCACAAGCAAACCAGTACAAATGATGTCAATGAAAAAGGATCTTCAAGTCTTCCACATTGAGGAGCTGCAAACCATTGGCCTTCAACTCTACTATCAGAATCGTGACCTCAGCTTGCTTCTGCTGCTGCCAGAAGACATCAATGGTCTAGAACAGGTAATTCTAATACCTAATTCAAGATTAATTTTTATTGAGAATTGCAAATGTTTTATTATATTAAGCAAACCAAAATGTTCTTATCTTTATAGTTCTGTTTTTGAAAGGATGAGGCATAGGAATAGAGTACAATTAATTTACATCAAATAAATATAACCATATCATTTTAAAATTTTATCTCATTTTATTATGTATTGATGACAATCTCCTCACGATGTAACATTTGGCAGGTTAGCAGCTGGTTGCTAGGAGGCTAGAGTATGTGCAGTTTAATATAACTGTGGAATCCTGATATTTGATTGCTAAGCAGGATCGAGTGGCTGGTAGCTAGCTGAAGGACTCTAGCTCTGGCAGTGATGCAGTAGAAACCTCTGGAAACCGTACCTGGATAATGGAGTTGTGATCCAAGAGTACCCCAGATGGCAACTGCTGTGGAAAACAGGTGTTTACCTATAGAGGAAGTGACTTGGGAACCTGGAAGCCATACTAAGTGCACAAAAGGCTTTCATGTTCAAGTATCCTTGTTTGTGCTAGAAGGCAGGACAACATCTATTTATGGAAGTACTCACTCACCCTCTTCAGATTAGTGCACACAAAAACTCCTGATGAGGACCGGATTCTTTTATGGTGCCTTAGATCAAGCACAGGGCTCTTGTGTGCTGAGTAGGCTTTCTAGAATGGAACTGTATTCCAGCCCCAAGTCAATTTCTTTAACTTTAAAAAAATTATGGTGTGTGTATGGGTGTCTTGCCCACATGTATGCCAACATACTATGTGTGTGTGTGTGTGTGTGTGTGTGTGTGTGTGTGTGTGTGTGTTTTCTGTGGTGACCAGAAAAGCACATTGAATGTCTTGGAACTGGAGATAGACAGCAGTAAGCCACCATGGAGGTTCTGGAATAAAAATCTGGATCTTCTGGAAGAGCAGCTAGTACTCATAACAACTTGGGCACCTCCTCAGACTTCACACTGATCTTTTTAATCATTTGTATTTATATATGAGTACATGTATTTATATGCATGGATTGTTTCACAACTTTTTCTAAAAACTTTTTTTTAATCAAGTGAGCAATCTTCAGGAGGAAACAACAACAACAAAACAAACAAACAAACAAAACTCTCCCAGTGCCATCTCCATTTGGATTGTCCATCTTATTAAGCTTGACCAGACCATGCGTCCAAGCAAACAGACAGCTAAATGATACATTAGCATCTCTTGCAACATATATCCTGTCTTTCTTTGCCTGTTCTCTAATTTTTTATGTGTACTAGGCTCTTAATTTTGGTAGGTTTCCATGACTCTGATATTATACAGAAAAGAGTTTTATTTTGCTCTTGAAAATGTGTAAAACTGTGAAGGATGGTAACAATAAGGCCTGTGGAGATTGATAACCATTACAGTCATAACAGGCAACTTCTTAGGAATTCAGAGTCCCTAGACAAAGATATTTTCATATTATAAATATATACCATTGACACATATGCCACTTTTAACCAATGCTTGAGTTTATAAAACTGTCAAATGAGCAAAAGTGTATGCTTTAAAACAAACATATTAATAAAAAGTTAAATCTATATACATATACAAATAGACATATGCACACACTCAGACGTTATTCTCAGAACTTTCAAATTATAAAGAGGAGTCAGGGGGTCCTATGCCCAATATAAAAATGTACTCAGAAGATTTGGTGTTTCTCTCTCTTCCCCCTTTTCATCATTTCTTGACATAGTTTACAATATTATGGTTATAAAGTGTAGGCGTTTTATTTTATCTGAGATTTTGTTTTCAATGTTAAGGAAACGAGCAGTGTGTGCTCTGTGTTAGTCAGTTTATTGTCGCTGTGATTTACTCCTAATGGAAATCTCTCATGGGTGGAAAGATTGATTTTGGTCCTGATTTCAGTCCATTCTGAAAATGAGGCTGTGGCAGAGTAGCTCACTCCATGGTGGGCAGGCAGCAGTAAAGAGAAGGGGCCAGAGCAAGACAGAGCCATCAAGGACTCACTTCCGTGCTCCAGCCAGGCACCACCCTCCACAGTTCTGCTACCTCTAAACAGTCTATTCAGACTCAGAATTTGTTGATGCATCAACATGTTTATTATGTGAGAGCCCTCACCATCTGATTCTCTATAGAATGCTCTCACTGACACAATCAGAGATATGCTTAACTAACCTGTTAGTGGTTTCTAATCTAATCAAGTTGACAGTAAAGACTCATATATGTCCTAACATACACCTTATACTATACTATACGCTTTGTGTTAAAAAAATGCTTGGTTATTTTGGGATATTTTGTATAGTGGACATTCTGCATACTGTGGTAGAAGCATTTCCCTTTCATAATTCCTCTATTTCCTGAGAACTATTATCTGTGAAACAGAGACTTTGTGGGTCAACTGCAGAAAGTTCTTATCACTTTCCAAATACATGGAAGGTAGAGGGAGTGGTGATAGGAATCTTATGTATGGTCTCTTTTCTTCCTGATTTACTGACTCTTTCTGGGTTACAATCCCGCAGCTGGAAAAAGCCATCACTTATGAGAAACTGAAGGAGTGGACAAGTGCAAACATGATGGACACATACGAAGTACACCTGTACCTCCCCAAGTTCAAGATGCAGGAGAGTCATGACCTCAAGTCAGCCCTGCACAGTATGGGGATGACTGATGCTTTCAGCCAGAGCAAAGCTGATTTCTCAAACATGTCTTCTGGGAGAAACCTATTTTTGTCCAATGTTTTCCACAAGACTTTCTTGGAAATAAATGAAGAAGGCACAGAGGCTACCACTGGCACTGGAAGTGAAGTTACTCGTCGAATTAAGGCACCTTCTATTGAATTCAATGCAGATCACCCATTCCTGTTTTTCATCAGGCACAACAAAACCAGTATCATCCTCTTTTATGGAAGATTCTGCTCCCCCTAAACTCTTCTCTCATTTAATGAAAACACACTATCCTACAAAACAAACAAACAAATAAAACCCATACAGTGAGATGGAAAACCATTCATCACAAAATCAGCCAGTAGTCTATACACACTTCATGCTTGCATATTAATAAATAAACCTTGAGAGAATGTGTTCTGGTGATCCTGCCATGTCTATGTACAGAGAATAGCATTAATATTTTTTTACCATATACACAATATTTTGTCTTAGTGATACTTTTACTTATGTTTCACAAATGTTGTGTATAAGTGCCAGCGCTTACTGAACCAGGGTCTCCTGGTATGTTAGATGGGAATAAAAACCAGGCTGGGTTGAAGGGGTTTCAGCAAGACTGAGGCTGAAACAAGTCATTGAAAACCATCAGACTTTTTCTACCCTTATCAGAAATGGAATAATGGTGGTTACCAGGAAGAATACAGTTATAATTGTCAGGATACAATGACATTTGTAAGCTATACAGGGTACACAAGACTAATGTCTAAAACTAATTGTTCTGACAAACTTCAATGCGATTCACTGACTTTTAGGGAGTGCAGAGATACACAAGAGGCCAGAGTGTTCCATTGTCTAAAGGAGTGCCTCAATTTCTCAGGACCTGTGGACTCTAAGCTCAGAAACCTAGGGCACATGCCTCTCTTGGTAGCTAGATGAGGCCAACTCCATGACTTTCTGCAGCTCTCCCTATTTTGCTTTTTAATTTCAGGGCATGGAAGACATTCTTCAAAGTAGAGGTGGAGCAGCAAATCAATAGAAGGCTATAATGCTTCCCAGTATAACCAATAACAAAATTCCCAGAAACAGTCCTATGGACCACAGTTTAGAAGTCCAATTAGAGACAAAGTAATGAGAAAAAAGCTTTGCTAGGTTTTTCACAGAATTAGAGAAGGGTAATTCATCTTACTTTGAATGCATATGTATAATTTTATCTATATTTATAAAAGTTTATTTATATTTTTATATTTATATTTTATCATGCAAGACCTGAACATCAATATTCAAATTCTCATTTGACCATCTTTGCCCTGGGAATAATATGTTCAGCAGTGAGGACATCCAAGATCTGAGAATTATTAACATAGGAAGAATGTTATTCTCCTCGCAGTTAACAGATGCATTCACCAGAGAAAACGTAGTGAGAAACAGCAGTTCTACAGTCACAGCTTTCCCTTGAGATTTTCCCAACTTTTTTTTTTTAACCTCAATCACTAGTTTCTTTGTCTGAATCATTCTCGGTAGGCAGACTCTATTCTTGGCTTTATGACTCTGTCTCACCATTCTCTTCCTTTTCTTCAGGTGAAGCCTCCAAGACTCTTTGAAACCTCCTTGTCCATCTTCCCCAGCTTGGGTCAGTTTTTCAGGTATCCACAACAATTTATCAGCACCCTGAGGATAAAACACAAACACACCTTGGCTCCAGTGAATTACTAGATCCTGGCCAGGCATAACATCCCTCCAAAGAACCATGACCTTGAATTATTTTGGAGGGGCCCAAAGATATCCCAAGGCAGTAAGGCCATTCTTACCCAAATTTAAAAAAAAATAAAGTATATAAAATAGAAGATAAAATATTATGAGGAGCAGCCATATTGCCTTTCTCCCCCTCCTTTATTTTTAAATACCATTTAGGTTGCCCATTAAATCTTTCCACAAAGGATTGACCCTGAGGGTTATAGGGAATGCCTGTGATGTAGGTTACAACATATTGTTGGCAAAGTTCCTGAAAAGACTTGGCAAGAAGCATATTTTTAATATTTTAATATTCTACAAGGCCCTAAAATAGCAAAAGCTCTGAGTAAAAAGATGAGAACATCTTTCCTGTTTCTACTGATAGGGAAATAGTGAAAACGAGTAATGAATAGGTGTCCACAATGACATGATTATATTTAAAGGTCCCAAACTGGGGACATGAATATCATCCATATCCCAAATATGATTTAGAAATAATCTCCGGGGAGTTACAGCATAAGAAGAAAAAGGCATGATATTAATTTTATGGGTGAATGGTATTCTTTAACTATCAAAGAAGCCTGCTCGTTAGTTAGTAAAAAGTGCATGATATTAATTTTATGGGTGAATGGCATTCTTTAACTATCAAAGAAGCCTGCTTGTTAGTGTGTTTCAACGTAAAGCATTTTGAAGAAAGTATGTGTTAGATTTTCATTTCTCTTTTATGTTGTTAATTTGTAGGAAAAGAGACAATGTTAAAAAGGAATCTGCTTTTGCATTTCCCCCAGATAAAGGTTGGAATGTGACATAATATAAATAAAATAAACTGGATTTTTCCAGTCTCTGTAATTTTTGTTAAATTAATGAAAATAAATAATGAATAGAGATGCCTGATGAAATTACCCCAACAGTATCTAGAGGGTGCACTGCAAAGACTGTGCACTGTGAGTCAGAATATAAGTTTTGAGGTTTAGGGTAATGTTATAAAGCAATGTAAATCATGTATAATCCCATCTGTTGTACAGAAGCACCTAGGTAAGTAAATGTCTGTGGAGCATCTCTTGAAAACAGGGCACCCTACCATCTTCTGTCGTATCTATAAATAATACATGTGGAGAGGGTATTGGCTGAAGCCTGGTGTGCTTTCAGGAAATAAAATAGCATATTTTGACACAAAATCGATGTTTATTGGATGCAAATTTATTATTAATTTGAAAGGGATGCATAGGAAAAAAAGTGTTAAGTTATCAGAAGTTGTCAACAAAAATTCCCACTGTTTTTTATCATACAGAATACAAAATTTTACTGGCTCTTATTTGAATAATTGTTTTGTGTGATAACTTCTTAGAATTACTGATTCAGCAACCATAAGCCAATATGGAGTGATAACCCCTTTTTGGACTGACAGAGAGATACATTCATTCTCCTTGCCCCAGGATTAGCGTGCAATCTTGTGGAGATGTTGGAAGAATGGATAATTAACAGTGTAGGAACAGCACAGAGATTTGAGATCTACAAAAGCTGAATGTTTCTAAGTGGATATTCCACCCGCTGGATTGCAATACCTGCAGGCTCAGTCCGTTCTCTAGGAGATGAGAGATCGTGGTACAACCGGAACACATCAGCTAAAGGTTGCAATTGGGGTATAGAAATTTTTAACATAAGTCTAATCTAATTTATGCCCTTAGCAGTTTTTGAAAAATCATTTAGAGTTTTTAAAGTGTTCTTTCTAAATTCCACCCCTTGAGAAATGATTGCAAAAGACTTTATCAAGTTTTCTAAATATCAGATTGGAATGATATGTTGAATTTTCTCAGGGGCTGTAATAAATCCACAGTGGGTCAATCTAATTTTTACTTCAGCAAAGAGATCTTCCAGCATTCTCTTATCTTCAGCAGAAAGCAGAATATAATCCATATAATGTACAATAAAAGCAAGAGGAAACTGGTCTCTAGCCTTCCCTAGCATGCTAGCACCAACTTTTTTACATAGCTGAGGCGCTCCTTGCCCTTAGAAGGCCACATCCAGAGAATATCCCTCAATAAATGAAGGCCCTCTATTAAGACAGAATGGGGCAGATATAATCATTAATAGCTCATTTCTTTTGAAAAGGATGAATGACCCTTTGGTATACAATATTAGCATTCTCATATGCCAGCTGTTTGACAACAGGCAATTCCTGCCTCTCTGTGAACCACAGGTGACCGAATGCCTGCAAAAGACCTGATGCTGATATGGTCCATCAGGGCCCTGTCTGCAGACTTAAATTTTTCAAACACCTACTTTATTTGATGTTCTTAAGTGTCTCTACCTCCCTTCCACACCCTGACCTTAGGTAGGAGATTAGTAGGGAAAGGGGCTATAGACCTCTCTAGCTACTTCCTGATGATTCAGGTCATTGGGTTCTTTGGGGCTGTACCGCTCTCAGTCTTCAGGACACCAGCATTCCAGTCAAACAGCAAAGCAACAAAGCACAGCAGCAGCAGCAGCAGCAAGCAAGAGCAACAGAGGGTACCACTCAGCAAAAGCAACAAGACTCTTCCCAAAGAGGACAAGTAGGCAGAAGTGGAAAAGCTCCACCAAAGCAGCACGAAAAGTTCTCAGGGGCATTTCCTTCTGTGAAAATGAGCTAAGCAATTTGAACTGTATCAAAGCATAGAGATGCAAAGAGTGCTGTCTCACTGTCTGTGGGCTTCTATTTATGCCTTCTCAGAGTTCACACAAGGATGTTTTCCAGCTGGGGAAAACCACACCCATTGAACAAGGTAATTTCTAGCTGACAAAACATGATCCACCTTTCACAGGGGTGGTTTTCCTCTGGGGAAAAACATTCCCACATCCTACACTTGGAACCAAAACAAACAAACAAACAAACAAAAAAACATATTCACATAACACAACTTGAGTTAACAAAACAAAACAAAAAAACCCAGAAACTTCCACTTCACCTGCCTAATTTTAAAAAGTTCTTCTCTTCTTTCCAGAATATTGTCTCTATGTTATTAGGACCTGCACTTGAAGAACAGGGGTTAGAAATGTAGGAATTTGGATCAGGGTGTGGAGTGCAAAATCAGCACAAATTGGAGAAAGACAGTCAACTTCATCAAAGAGAGAGATTCTGGATAATACATCTTTAGGTTCTAATTATTCTTCTATTTCCAGTGTTAGTTCTGCTTTTTACTGATTCCTTTTATTTTTACTTTAAATTATATAACTTTTTATCAATTTACTGTTTTTATTTCTTTACAAAGCAGAAAAGAATAAATAGGAATTTTCTCTAATCCTGTTGCATCTAATTCTCTGAGTTGCTCTTTCTAACATGGACCAAGTTCTGGCAGCAATCTCTCTTCAGGGAAAGAAGAAAGTATCATAATAATCCTGGTCAATCCATGTTCTTCAATGCCATGTTCTTCAATGACAGCAGATACGAGAGACAACATGTAAATTTTAATTTCCTTTTTTTTCCCCAAAGCTGAAGATTTATTTGGAATGATTGGATCTTTTCAGACAAATTAAGGCATCTTGCTGTGATAAATTTAACTCATTTAAGATGGCAAAGATGCCAACCATGCAAACTATTTTCTGCAATTCACTGTTATCACTGAAAACTATTTCGAATGACAGTTTTGCTTTCTGATTAAAAACCTTTTTGAGTTTATCGTGAAGCTCAAGAACACATTTAAAACTTCTCTCGACAACCATCTTGTGAAATAGCAGAGCTTTGTTCAGCACAAACTTGTTCTACAGTTTCAAAAACAGTTGAGTGTTTAACGTGCTTGCCATTACAACACTGACAGAACTTATGATGCTTCGTAACTCTTGTGGCAGTGGCTTCATTGCTAATATTTGCTGATGAATCAGGTAGTGAGTTCCAGTGACGTTTGGTGACTCACTCAGCTCCAAACATCTAAATCCAGATCCATATCCGAGCATAGCTAAAGCACCATCCATTCAAACATCACAAATGCTTTCCTTAGGAGATCTTAGGATCTTTCAGAAATGAACCAACTGTGTCAAATACATCATGTGTGGTAGTAGTTGTTTCAAGAGGTTTGCAAAAAAGAAACCTGTCTTTAAAGTCACCATCATTAGTGCATCTCACATAAACCAGTAACTGTGAGCAGCTTGCAGCTTCTGTAGATTCATCAAGCTGAATATTAAATATTGGAATTCAAGCAGATTTAATTTTCTGTGTTACCTTATCAAGAATATCAGCAGACATTCCATCTTCTGTAGACAGTGTCCTTAGATAAGAAAATTGCACTTAGTTGCATAACAAATTTGTCACTGATCACAACTCAAACATGGTCTTTGGCCACTGTCAACAGTAGATCTTCAGCAATGGTGTGAGATTTCATAGCTCTGACGATTCTGAGTGCTACCAAATATGAAGCTTCAATAGCTGTTACGCTTTGTAGTACCTGCCAACCAGTGTCAAGTCTGGCTTTCTTGAGTGCATGAGATTTGAATCTAAAGTAGTTGGTATCCTTGCCAGCAAAGCTCAGATGCTACTATCAAAATGAAGTTTGAGTTTGTTTGGCTTCATAGATTTGGCTGATAGAACTTCACCACTAAAAATACCTTGCAGTTCGGTTTCTCAATTTCTGCTGTAATTATTGAGGTAAAACCATACAGTAAAAGATCGTCACTTTATTTCCATTTCTAAGCTTTCTTTTCTACATGATCATCTCCATGAATGGTTTTCTAATGGAAATAATATATAACAATAGCTTTAATAATACAAAGCATTACACATGGCATAATTTGGTCAATATAGTTATTAAAATTTCCTACGATTTAGCATTCTGTTTTTTTTTTTTTAATCATTCCTGTTAGTATCACAAGAGGGCAGTATTCACATCAACCACAGTGGAATTAAAAGAAACAAACAAACCAATCAGAACCCAGATTAAGTTCTCATGGTCTATCTATATCTATCTATCTATCTATCTATCTATCTATCTATCTATCTATCTATCTATCTATCTATCTATCTCACATATATACATATATATGTATGCATATAAATATAGTAGTTGATTTTACATTTACTCAGTAATCAGTAGTTGTAATTCACAAAGTGTTTTACTTCCAGTATTGAGGCTTTAAACACAGTAGCTGTTTTTTACACATGTGTTACTGGTCCACTCAAGTGCATTATTACAGCAACCCTGTCACATAAACCTGTATTTTTTTCTGGGTGTACGTCACGGTGTTGGTGTGATGATATCTTCATGCCCTCTACTCCTGTGTTGGCATATCTGCATGAGGGTGGATGGTCTGGAGACAAATACCGGAGTGACAACATCAGAAATATGTGTTTCCAATGGTCTTAGGAGATCCCTGTGAAAGGGTCGATCAACCCCAAAAGGGGGTTGAGAAACACTGAGATTTTTTTTTGTAGTTGTTGTTTTGTTATTGTTGTAAATTTTTTATTTATTCATCTCTCATATAATACATCCCAACTACAGTTTCTCCTCCCTCCATTCTTCCAAGTCCACCCCACAATTCCTCTCTCCCTCCAGATCCACTTCACAACTGCTTCGCTGTCTCCCCTCGGCCCCAGGAAAGAGCAGGGCACCCAAGGACATCAACCGAGCACAGCACAAAAAGATGCAGTGACGCTAGGCACACACAAGGCTGGGGGAGGCAACACAGTAGGAGGAAAAGGGTCCCAAGAACAGGCAAAAGGATCACAAACAACCCACACCCATCGCCAGGATTCCCCCAAAACACCGAGCCAACAACCGTAACATCCATGCAGAGGACCTAGTACAGACCCACGAAGGCTCCGCGATTGCTGCACCAGTCTCTGTGAGCCCCCATGAGCCCTGCTCAGTTGATTCCTCCTGCCATGCTCTTCAACTGCTTTGGGCTCCCCAAATTCCTCCTCTGCCTCTCCCTCGAGGGTTCACTGTTTCAGCTGGAACATTATGGTAAATGTGCTATTTCACCACCTGAAAGAACTTAGGTCCTCTTTCTTGAGGGGAGGCGCTCCACAAGGACCAAATATATCTCGGCACAGGGGTCTTTTCTGAGACTGACACTCCACCAAGGACCATGTGTGGATATAACCTAGAACCTCTGCTCAGATGTAGCCTGTGGTAGCTCAGTAATCAATTGGTTTCCCATAGTAAGGGGAAAAGGGACTATTTATGACAGGAATTCAATGGCAGGCTCTTTGACCTCCCCACCCCCCAAGGGAGGAGCAGCCCTGCTAGGCCAGAGAGGAGTACTTTGCAGCCAGTCCTGAAGATACCTGATAAAATGGGGTCAGATGAAAGTGGAGGAGGTCCTCCCCTATCAGTGGATTTGGAAAGGGGCAGGGAGGAGACCAGGGAGGGAGGGTGGGATCAGGCGGGAATGAGGGAGCAGGATACAGCTGGGATACAGAGTTAATAAAATGTAACTAATAATAAAAAGTAAAAATAAAT
>REGO01000249.1:2532014-2620587 GCA_010120015.1 Rhombomys opimus
AAAAACCTAGGGTTTGGTTGCCATCTGGTGGCATAAGGAAGCACTGACTCTGAGTTAAGAATCCATTATTTAAAAAAAGAAAAAAACAAACAAAGAAGCTAGAAGGCAATGACTTGGGTAACTGTCAAACTATTCAGTACAAAAGCACAGACCAGAACCCTCAGGAATTAGGAGCAAATAGAGAACAGCGTAATCATCAGATGGAACAAAGATGTCGGTGACTGGTGCAATGTGGCAGGAATTTCAGATGCAATACTCTAAACAGCTGTCATGAAGAAACTGAGTCAACTCTAAGGTAACGCCAACACACAACTCAGAAATTTATCAGAGAAATTTAACAGGTTAAAATGACATCTACACATCTCAAACAGAGCTTATAGAGGAGGGAACCATGAATGAGCATTTGGAGATCCATAACTCAAAGTTAAAGAACTGATTGCACTCAACATGACAGAAGCCACACTTGGTACTGGAAACCTAGCCAACAACACAGAGTATGGTGATTTGAAAGATAATAGCCCCATGCACTCAAAGGGAGTGGCAAATGGGGAGGTCTGGCCTTGTTGGAGTTGGTGTGGCGTTATTGGAAGAAGTGTATGTTGATTCACTTCCTGCTTCCTGCCAGTCTGGATGTACAGCTCTCAGCTCCTTCTCCAGCACTATGTCTGACTGCATTCCACCATGTTTCCCACCATGATGATAAAGGACAAAACCTATGAAACTGTGAACCAACTTCAAGTTAATATTTGCCTTTTAAGAGTTTCTGTGTTTTTAATAGCTGAGTAGTATTCCATTATGTAAATTACCATAATTTCTGTATACATTCTTTGGTTGAAGGACATCTATGTTGTTTCCAGATTCTGGCTGTTATGAATAAAGCTACTATGAACGTAGTTGAGAGAATGTTCTTGTTGTATGGTGGAGTATGCCCAGGAGTGGCATAGCTAGGTTTTGAAGTAGCACAATTCCTAATTGTCTGAGAAAGTGCCAGATTGATTTCCAAAGTGATTGTACAAGTTTACATTCCCACCAGCAATGAAGTGTGTTCCCCTTTCTCCACATCCTCTCCAGCATCTGCTCTCACTGGAGTATTTTGATCTTAGCCATTCTGATGGGTATAAGATTGAGACTCAGAGTGGTTTTGATTTGCATTTCTCTTATAACTAAGGATGTTGAACATTTCTTTAAATGTTTCTCTGCCATTCGATATTCCTCTGTTGAGAATTCTCTGTTTATTTTATCTCTGTTTATTCCCCATTTTTATTTGTATTATTTTGTTTGTTGGACTCTACTTTCTTGAGTTTTTTATATATTTTGCATATTAGCTCTGTGTCAGATGTAGGGTTGATGAAGATCTTTGCTCAGTCTGTAGATTGTCATTTTGTTCTGTTGAAAGTGTCCATTATTTTACAGAAGCTTTTCAGTTTCAGGAAGTCCAATTTATTAATTGTTGATCTTAGAGCCTGGGTTCTTGGTGTTCTGCTCAGGAAGTTGTCTCCTGTGCCAAGGAGTTCAAGGTTCTTTCCCAACTTTTCCTGTTTTGTAGATTTAGTGTATGTGTTTTTATGTTGAGGTCTTTGATCCACTTGGACTTGAGTTTAGTGCAGGATGATAAATAAGGATCTATTTGAATTTTTCTACATTTAGAAATCCAATTAGATGAGCACCATTTGTTGAAGATTCTATCTTTTCTCCACTGTTTGATTTTAGCTCCTTTGTCAAAAATCAAGTGTCTGTAGTTGTGTGGATTTATTTCTGGGTCTTTGATTTAATTCTATTGATCTACCAGTCTGTTTCCATGCCAAGGAGTCATGAAATTTGCAAGCAAATGGATGGAACTAGAAAAGGTCGTCCTGAGTAAGGTAATCTAGACCCAGAAAGACACACATGGTATATACTCACTTATAAGCAGATATCGACCATATAATACTGAATAACCATACAACAATCCACAAACCTAAAGAAGCTAAATAGCAAGGAGGACCCTAGGGAAGAGGTTTAATCCTCATTCAGCAGGGCAAATAGAATAGACACCAAAAGCATAGATGTTCTCTGAAAGATTCCACTTAGCAGGGGATCAAGGCATATGCTAAGACTCACAGCCAAACTTTGGGCAGAGAAGAGGGAGTCTTGGGAAAGTGGGAGAATAGAAGGGCCTGAAGGCACAGGAACTCCATAAGAAGACCAACAGAGCCAACAAATATGGGCTCAGGGGGCCCTGTGGAGACTGATGCATCAAGCAAAGACCAGAGGTGGAGAGGACCTCGATACCATACTCAGATATAGCCCATAAGCATCTCAGTCTCCATATGGGTTCCTTATTAAGGGAAGCAGGAGCTGTATGTGACATGGACTCTGTTGCCAGCTCTTTGATCACTTCCCCCTAGTTCAGGCCCCTTGCCAGGCCACAGAGGAAGAGAATGCAGGTGCTGATAATGAGACTTGATAGGCTGGGGTCAGATGGTAGGGAGCAGAGCTCCCTCTTTCTGAGGATTAAGGGAGGAAAATAGGGGAAAGAGAAAGGGAGGGTGGGACTGGGATGAGACAAAGGAGGGGTCTCCAATTGGTGTGTAACATGAATAAATTATAAAAATATAAATTAAATTAAAAAAGACTAGTCCCACATCTCCCTTAACACCACAAAAGTATGTCCATTGGGAGGGAAAAAAAGAGAGAGTTGCTGTGCCCATGGTGTGTCTTCACAGCAATAAAACCCTAAGACACATGGCTAGTGAGGTCATTTATCTTGGAGCAGAACTACAGCTACCACTTTACCAAAGCCATATAATTCCTAACTACATTGTAAATATATGTCCTTCTACTGATAACTGTAGTCCTCACTTCTCATTGAGAAAACGACTCCTTGTAATAGCCACAGACCATTCCAGAAAGTCGAACTCAACAAAAATCCAGAATTGTGGAACCCAGTTCTGAAGCAACTCCTGTATTCTGGGAACATTTCAGAAAAAGGGGTGGAAATATGAGGTAGAGGTTCACAGAGTTTGATGTGAGACTGTTCTCCAAATAATGTCAGAACCTATATCCATAAATTTTCACCAAGGTTGGGGATTAGTCTGGTGCTATGTATTTATTAATTACTACCCCCCAAGATCTAGTTACACCCCAGATGAGTACATTTTCACATATACCAAGCGATGTTATGTAACTTTGTTCCCCAACTATCCCTGATTGGTTAAGAAAGTTGCTAATAAACTGGGCTGGGCAAAAGTAGGAGGAGTTTAGGTTCAAGGGCTTGGGATTAGAGAAGGAACATAAGGCTGGAGAAGAAGGATAGAAGGAAAGAAAAAGATGGAGAAAAAAGATATGGCCTGATGGAGCAGATCTAGCCCAGACAGGACAACTTATTAACAAGTAACTCAGAGTGTGCAGTTGGAGTACAGCTTAATAATTTAGAAATTTGATAGCTACTGTTAGTATTTATTTAAAAATTATGTCACACACAACAGAGTTGCCAGCTGTGCCCAGCAGCAGATAGGAACTGAGGAGTGCTGGGAGAACCTGGAGCAGTTGTTCCTGAGCTTGAAGCACACCATCTAGTACTTTAAAGCTTATAAAATAAATTATAGACTTTCTGTGTCAATTATTTTGGGAGTTAAAAAGGTTAAAGGAAAATTGTCATTTTATTAATTATATGTTACACAGCAACATTACTGTCTAAACATGAGCTGAACAAACAATGATAGACATGCCAAAGTAAAAGAGAGAAAGATCACAAAACCTTCATCCTAAGCAAAGAGCTATAAGCAACTAAGGAATGCTCAGGTTGGGAGAAATGGTCTTCTCCAGGAAAGAGTATACCAAATAATTATCCAATTACCAAATAATATAATTATCCAATAGGGTCAGCACTGAAAACTTACAAAGTATTAACAGTACACACACTGGAAGGTTATACATAGGAGTATGTATGCATATGTGTATATATATATACATATATGTATACAATTAATATATATTGTTAACAATTAATGAAAAAAGAGCCATGAATTCGAAAGGAAAAAAAAAGAAGGGGTGAAAGTAAAGGGGGAAATTATGTAATCGTACTTTAATCTCAAAATTTAAAAAAAGAACATCTGTGGCTTGATAAAAACAAGTTATTTAGAAATATAGTTAAAAGAGAAAAAATAAAAAGAAATGAGGACAGAATATGAATATTTGAAGCAACAGCAAATAATTTATGAAACAACTACAACACAAGCAACAAAATTATAGTAGTAAGTCCTCACTCATTACTGCTAGTCTTGAATATTAAAAAGATTAAATTCCCTAATTAAAATACAAGATCCAATTATATGCTGCCCTCAAGAAACAAATTTTATCAGTATGTATACATTACAAATGAAAAGGTGAAAAAATATATTCTATGCAGTAGAAACTGAAACAAGAGCAGGAATGGTTACAGTTTCCTTTAACAAAATAGGCTTTATATTAAAAATCCATTGCTCTGGTTTGATTGAGAATGGCCCCTATATGTTCATATATTTTATTGCTTGTTCCCTAGTTAGTGGAACTGTTTAGGAAGCTTTAGGAGGTGTGGCTTTGTTAGAGTAGATATGTCACTAAGGTTGTGCTTTTAGGTCTTACAAGCCCCAAACCAGGCCCAGTCTGACTCTTTCTGCCATATGCTTGTGTATCAGATGTGATCTCTCAGCTACTGCTCCACAGCCATGCCTGCCTGCTGCTATCTCCCTGCCGTAGCGATCGTGGAATAGCCCTCTGAAAATGGAAGCAAGTACCCAAATAAATGCTTTTTTTTCATCAACTGTCATGGTCATAGTGTCTCTTCACAACAATATAACAGTAACCAAGAAACCATAATGAAGCACATTATATAATGGCAGGGCTAACAACTGAATGATATGCACCTAACACTAGAATGTCTAAACTTACAAAGTAAATATAAAATGAAAGGGAAAATGGATGAATGCTGCATGTTTTCTCTATGTGGATCTTAGCTTTTAAGCTTCAGGAATGCGTGTTCCATTTGGATAACCCACAGAGATGAGGTAACTAGCAAAGTTCCATGGGGCAGAAGGAATCTTTCAAGGAGGAACATGTGGAATACAGTGTTATAAAGGGTTAAAGGGGGAAAATAGATCAAGAAGAATTAATTGGGGTTGGGAATGGGAGGCCTTTTGGAAAAGCCATATAAAAAGCCATATATATATACACACACACACACACACATATATATAATTAGAAAGCTTCTACAGTAGTTGATTAAAACAAAAGCATTTATTTATTTATAATTAATATATGTTTACATACCCACATATATATATACAAAAATACACACACATATCTATTATATATATATATTCTATAATATTATATTCTATAATATATATATTCTATAATGGAGGGAAATATCCCAGCTGGACACCAAACACTTTGAAATAAACCCCAATACCATGAATGGTTTGCCCTTATTGAAATTTTGGCCCACAGACGAAAAATTCAGTTCGCACAGATCCCTCCAAACATTACAGTGATTTCCAATATTCTTGGTTACCCTCCAGACCTGTCAGTAAGACCTGTTGCTGAAGATGATACATATGTGAGTCAAAGAACATGGAGACATCTACTTGGTACTCAACTGCAAACTTCATCCATACTGGCTAGTGTGCACAGTGCTGGCGAGGGCACTGCCAGAATAGAGGATTAAGCATAGTGATTGTGTCAGCATACATAAGACCTACACAAGCTAAAACCAGACAAAACACGAGCATGGATAAGGAAAGGTAGATACAACACTCCACCAGGAACAAAGAAGCTTTTAGAATTTGATAACTGGGGAAGGAAAAATCAGTTTTCTTCAATGCTGAGATATGTGGTACATTGACCACATTTCAGAACAGACCCCATGCCCAAGAGTGTTGACCAACATTAAGTGGACTTGATGAAGAGGGAGAGAAAGACACGGTGGTGATGGTGGGGTTGGATGGGTATGGAGGTAGTAGAGGATCTGGGAGGAGTTGGAGGAGAAAGATGAATGTAATACATAGATGGCATCCCTGCCCCCAGTGGCTTTTGGATGGAGAGCTGAGGGTTTTCACAGTCTGCCCTAGTCTCCTGAATTTGGCATTTAACTCCACTTTTGAGATCTTCCAGTTGGAAAAGGTAATTTCAAAATCGTGTGACCATCCTGCTATTTGCAAAATCACTGCAAACAATTTCAAGACTTGCTACACATGGGCTTGGAGAAGGTGGTGACATTTTGGTAATATCTGGATTGGGTTATTAGATAAATTGGCATTAGGCTCATTTCGTCTCTCTACCCATTAAAACACAGTTTTATAAAACAAAACTTGTGAGAAATCGGTATTTTGATACTTGAAAGCTGGGTCAAGTGTTTGTATTGTTGTTTCTGAGACTATGCTGTGTCTGCTGACAAAAGCGTGGCTCAGAAGCATCTGCCTCAATGATAATCAAGGCAAGGAATGCAGCATAAATTAATATTTGAAGGGCTATTGTTGCTATGCAGCCAGTGCTCAGGTTCTTTCCCAGAGGACCCACTCACCCATCTCCAAGGCCTGCTCTGCTTTCTCTGTTCGTAGGTTTTTGAGCTATGAGGCTTGTACTTTTTCACTGTTCACTCACTCAGATTATTCCATGACTTTCCTTCCAGAGGGAGGATTTCCTTAGTAGCCAGGAGAAGAAGGATCATTGGTGAGTTTGGACATTTTACTTCAAAGGTCAAAGGTTCTCAATAAATAGAGTTAGAAATTTAGGACAGTTATCTCCCAAATTGCTCTCTCTCTCACTCTCTCACCCCCCCCTCTCTCTCTCTCTCCTGTCTCTCTTTCTCTCTTTCTCTCTGTATGTGTGTGTGTGATTGTGTGTGTCCTTGTGCGCATCATTTATGTGGATGCCAAGAGACCAACCTCAGACATCTTTTGCCTTTGGCTCGAAGCAGGGTCTCTCACTGGCTGGCTAGAATGTTCACCAAGTAAGTCAGTTATCTGCCTGGATCTACCTCTCATGCACTCAGTTGCCACTGTATCTGTTTGTTTGTTTTGTTTGTTTGTTTTTAATCAGCTCTGGGATCAGAACTTAGTTTTTATGGCTGCAAGGCAAACACTTCGCCAGCTAAACCGGCTCCTCAGCCTATGGCAGTTATTTGTAAAAACATGCTCCCTCCTCAGTGTCTTCATTCCTACGGCTTCAAGACACCACCATCTCTTTCCATCCCGGAGGGTTTAGTTGTATTATTTACCTAGATTCTGCTTGGGCAACCAGGTCTACTGTCAAATGGCCGTCATGGCAGGGTCTGTTGAGACACATGAGCCCTCTGATCTTTAAATATTTGTAATCTAAGTAGAACAATTCATGGACCATGTCCACTGCTCTGAATAGTGTTCCTCCAAACTCATGTTCACACAGGTTTTCTGATACCCACAAGAAGCTAGGATCATCCCTCAAAATTTCAAGAAGAAACAAATCTTGTTAAAATTCTGGTTCTTACATCTA
Source organism: Rhombomys opimus (assembly GCA_010120015.1). Taxonomy (NCBI): domain Eukaryota; kingdom Metazoa; phylum Chordata; class Mammalia; order Rodentia; family Muridae; genus Rhombomys; species Rhombomys opimus. Next base: position 2,539,506 of record REGO01000249.1, read on the forward strand.
GTTTCCTGAACTGTGGAAAAAATTTTTTTGAAACAGGGTTTCTTTGTGTCCTGAAGCTCACTTTGCACAGGAGGTTGGTCTCAAACTCAGAGACTCCTCTGCCTCGGCCTCGGCCTCCCAAGAGGTGGGATTAAAGGTGTGTATGACCACACCTGGCCTAAGAAATCTATTTTTTTATTTTAATTTTTATTAATTACACTTTATTCACTTTGTATCCCCCCATTAACCCCTTCCTCCTCCCCTTTCAATCCCACCTTCCCTCCCCATTCTCCTTGCATGCTCCTCCCCAAGTCCACTGATAGGGGAGATCTTCCTCTCCTTCTTTTTGATCCTAGTCTATCAGACCTCATCAGGAGTGGCTGCATTGTCTTCCTCTGTGGCCTGGTAAGGCTACTCCCCCATCAGGGTGAAGTGATCAAAGAGCAGGCCAATCAGTTCATGTCAGAAATCTATTTTTTTTAACCCATTCACTTAGTGATTTTTTTTCATGGCCACCTTGAAATGGATATAAAATATTGGATGTAATACATACAGTTTTATGCTAGTTTCTCTGTGACAAATACCTGCAAGAAACCATGGGAAAGAAAGATGGATATATTTGGAATGGATGGATTGCAGAGTTTTCAGTCCATCATGGCAGGGAGAGTATGATAGGGTACAGCAGTTAGCATTATGCAGGCAGAAAGGAGAGAGGAAGGGGAGGAGGGAGATACGGAGAAAGACAGAGGGGAAGTGGAGGGAGAGAAAGAGAGACAAGGGAGAGGGGGAGAGAGAAAGACAAAGAGAGGGAGGTAAGGAAAGGGGAGGGAGAGAGAAAGACAGAGAGAAGGAGGGTGGAAAAGAGAGGGATGGATAAAAGGAGGGAGGGAGAGAAGGAAAGGGAGAGGGGGGACACAGAGGAAGAGAGCTAATATGAAACTGAGACACCTGACTTCTTCCCATTCTGACCACCTCCATTTTCCCATTCTTTTTTTTCAAAATTAATTTATTTAAATTTAATCAATTTACATTCCCACTGTAGCTCCTTCCTTCCTCTCCTCTGTGTCCCACCCTTCTGCCCTCTTCCCCATCTCCCATCCTCTGTCCCTCAGATAAGGGGAGCCCCTACCCAGCCACACACCCCAGCTCGTTAAGTTGCATCAGGACTGAGCACATCCTCTTCCCCTGTGGCCTGGTGATGTGACCCCACCATGGGGAAGTGATGAGAAAGCAGGCAACAGACTCAAAGTCAGAGAGACCCTCTGCTCCTCTCACTAGGGAACCTACGTGAAGCCCGAGCTGCCCATCTGCTACATCTGTGTAGGAGGCCTAGGTTCACTCTATGTATGGTACTTGGTTAGTGCTTCAGTCTCCACAGGCCTTTTTGTGTCATGATTAGCATCTCTAGAAACAGATGCTGAGGGTCACAGCCAAGCATTGGGTAAGGCATAGGGAGTCTTATGGAACAGTGCGAGGAAGGACAGAAGGACTTGGAGGTGACAGGAGCTCCACAAGAAGACCTATTCCCATTCTTAACTCATCTGCGCTCTAATCCTGGAATAATAACAGGTTTTCCCTTCTTAAATAATCATCTTTAGAAATTCCCTTAGACACACTTAGAGGTGGGCTTTGCTAATCCAACAGGGGATTGCCACCTCAATAAAGCTGATAGTCCACATTAACCAACACACCCTCTGAGAGTGTATTAGACTGTTTCAGCCCTGACAAGGAGGAAGTCTGGGCCTGAGAGAAACAGAAGAACACATTCTGTGTTTGTGTATAGCTGCTTGGTTAGGTTTTCTTCAGGGAGAATGGAAGATCTCATGTTAACTGTAAATATTTTATATGTCTTTCTGGGATTTGATTAACTATGCTTATGGTAACAGTTTATGTTTTCAAGATCATAAAAATCTTTAATTCTTTTGCTTAATCTTTGTGATTTAGTTTATCATACCGGATTGTTTCCAAATTACAAAATAATGAGTGCAGTTTTATGTCAAAAGCAAATAATACAGTGAAATAAAAACTAATATTTCACTCTGATTCCACTCTAAAGGTCCTATTCCCTTTGTTTAAAAAATGAATTATATCATCAACAGTATTAGTTTTTCCAGTTTTAGTATTAAAAACATGATATATAAATTTCAGGTTTCAGCAAAGAAACACAAAAAATTTCATGTGTACTTATTTATTGAGTGAACAAAAATATCAACATGACTATTAAAAGTCAGAACAAAATTTCAGTGGGAATGTAAACCTATATTTACATAATATTTTCTTAAAATGCATGGTTTCAGGTTCACCATCGTGGATGTCCTGTCAAAAGTAAATCATACTTTGCTTTGGAGGCTTTGAAAAAGCTGGGTGAGGACAAATCAGAAACAGATTTTCTTCACCTCAAGCATCTTCTCTGCAATGGCAATGGTCCTCAATAGGGTGAAAGATGTTTCAGATAACTAGAGATATTTCTAAACAATCAATGCTGCTGTGAATTATTTATTAAGACAATCTTTCACATTCCTCCAAGGGACTTGCACATTTGCTAGTATCAGAGTGCTTAGGATGGGGAGTGGACAAGATAGAGCACGGTACCGTTGCTTGGCATCCTCGGTGGCCAGGAGCTCACCCGTGTGGGTGGTGCAGCAGAAGCTGGGATGTGAGGTCCAGGAAACCCTAAGTTCTGGCTCACAGTGCTGGTTTCGGCCCTACAACAGGGATCAAAAAAAGCATTTCCATTCCACTATCTATGTGTCCTTTCTGTGTGTCGTTTTCTAGGAAAGCTTGCAATTCCATATACTTTGCTCATTGAATTGTGTCTTGGAAAGTGGAAGCTCTTCTTTTTGTATGAACTACGTGCATGTAAGTGTCACTTCTCTATCTTATGGCTCAGGGAGAAACCCAGTCTTGATATTGGGAGCATAATGGATCCTAGCTAGGGTTTCTATTGCTGTCATAAAACACCATGAGCAAGAAGGAAAGGGTTTATTTCAGCTTACAACTCTCAGGTTATATTCAAGCACTCAGGGAACTCAGGACAGGAGCAGGGCAGGAACCCTGAGGTAGGAACCAAAGCAAAAACTACACAGGAGCTATAGAGTAGACAAGTTGCTTACTGGCTTGTTCCTCATGGTTTTCTCAGGCTGCTTTTTTTTCTTCTTCTTTTTATTTATTTGTTTTAATTTATTTTTATTTTTTATGTATTGAAGAATTTAATTACAGTTCAGCGATTCATTTGAGTCGTTGACATGATGGCACAGTGCTAGAGCAGTAGCTAAGAGTTGATATCTAATCCACAGCAGACAGCAGAGAGAGATTAGTTTTGGTGTGGGCTTTTGAAACCTCAAAATCAGTCTCCAGTGACACACTTCTTCAATCAAGCCATGCCTCGTAACATTTCCTAAAACACTTCCGCCAACTAGGAACCGAGCAAATATATGAGTCTAAGGGGGTCATTCTCACTCTACCTACCATATTCCATTCACTGGCCACCACATGCTGACAGCCATATCATAAGGAAAAATACACTTAGTCCAACTTCAAAACTCCCTGTAGTCTTTCACAGTCGCAACATGGTTTAAAAGTCAAAAGTCCAAGTTCCTTCTGAGACTCAAAGACAATCTCTTAACTGTAACACCCTGTAAAATAAAGAGCATATACTTCCAACATACAATGACACAGAATATACATTACCATTCCAGAAGGGAGGAAAGGGGGAATAGTAAAGAAATACTGGACCAATCAAAATCCAGCAGGGAAAACTACAAAATCTTGTAGCTTTATACATGATGCCAAAGGGTTTAGATGGCTCTTCAGATTTTGCACTTCTTCTAGCTTTGTTATGTTCAACATACTTCTGTCTCTTGGGCTGGTCCCCTGCTTGCACACCTCTCTCCTCAGCAGACTCTGGCTCTGGCATCTTCAACATCTTGGGATTTACAACACATTCCAGGCTTCATTCAGCTCTACACAGTGGCCTCTCCTGGCCTCCAATACAGGGATTTCCCTGTCACTTGGCACTGGCCTTGGCAGCAAAGTTTCTACAATTCCAGTACTCCTGAGCTAGCCTTCAAGATTCTAAAGCAGGAAAACAAGAGGCTGAAGCTGCCAAGTTCAGCTTGCTTGGGTTGGAATCTAGCTTTTTCCTAGAATTACATTTGCATAAAATTTCCTTTGATTTGCTCTTTAGGAAAAGATAATTCCTAAGGCCTTTTCTTTTCACACTTTTCAGGATTAGCTAGATTTTTTTTTTTTCATCAGGCCTTTCTTTAAAATTCTTTTTTAAAAATATTTTACATTTATTTTTATTTTTATTAATTACAGTTTATTCACTTACTTTGTATCCCCCCTGTAGCTCCCTCTCTCCTCCCCTCCCAACCCCACCATCCCTCCCTCTTCCCTACCTTGCCCCTCCCCCAGTCCACTGATAAGGGAGGAACTCCTCCTTTTCCCTCTGTTCCTAGTCTATCAGGATTCATCAGGAGTGGCTGCATTGTCTTCCTCTGTGGCCTGGTAAGGCCGCTCCCCACTCAGGGGGAGGTGATCAAAGAGCAGGCTAATTGGATTATGTCAGAGGCAGTCCCTGTCCCCATTACTATGGAACCCACTTGGACAATGAAATGTCAGGCTGCTTTTTTATACAAAGCAGGACCACTGCCCAGAAGTGGTGCCAAGCATGTTATTGATTGAACCAGGCCATATCAATCATTAATTAAGAAAATGCCCTACAGTTTTGCCTGCAGGGCATTATAGTTGAGGCATTTAATAAATTGGTGTTCTCCTTCCAAAATGACTTAAGATTGTGTCAATTTACCAAAACACTAGCCAGCATACAATGTATAAGAAGGCATGAGAGTTATAGTTGAGAGACATGTCTTCAGGTAAAGTTTTACTAACAACAATCATTGATAACCCAAGTTGTTTACTCTGGGGTGACAAAGTCAGTCTCATTTTTGCTAATATTAACAGAATTTTGTTTGTTTTTTTTTGAGGGGAGGGCAATTGCAGGAAACCCTTGGGAGATTTCTGAGATGGGAGCTGGGGTGGCCCTTCCAAAATTTTGATGGTGCCAATGTTAATGGCACCAGTGTTATTAAAAGTTATCTTGCTAAAAAGGGTTCTCCTTCATGTCTGGACATAACAGGCTGCTGAAGTTTATGGAGGTTCCATTTGCTTATCACTGACATGAGTAGTAAGGAAATGCAGTACTTGCTTAGATTTGCTGAAAACCTCTTTGGAGAAAAGTCTTACGACTTTTTCTCTGCTACTCAGATTTGTTTTTTACTACGGAATCATTGAAAGCGATGTGGATAGGGAGCTGAGGTCAGAAAGGGTAGATTGGGATATGGGAGAGGGGAGTAAGCATAGCCAAAATGCATTCTGGGAATTTCTTTAAGAAGTGGCTACAAGATATGCAGGAATAAAGATACAGCAGATATTGGGGGAATGTCCAACCAATGCCTGGCCCAACCTGAGACCCACCCCACATGAGACAGCCAACTCCTGAGAGTGTTAACATTACTCTAGTATGCTCACAGACAGGAGCCTAGCATAGCTATCCTCTGAGAAACTCCACCCAGTAGTGGATTGAAACAGATACAGAGACTCACAGCTAAACATTGGGTGGAGCACAGGGAGCCTTGAAGAAAAGTGGGAGGAAGAATAGAAGGAACTGAAGGTGGAAGAAGCTCCACAAGGCCAACAGAGCAGAATAACCAGGGCCCAGAGGGGTTTTGTGGAGACTGAAGCACCCAACCAAAAGCCGTACATGGACTGGACCTAGGCCTCCTACACAGATGTAGCAGATGGGCAACTCAGACTTCATGTGGGTTTCCTAATAATGGGAGCAGGGGCTGTCTCTGGCATGGACTCTGTTGCCTGCTTTCTGATCGGTGCCCCATGGTGCAGCTGCCTCACCAGGCCACATGGGAAGAGGATGTGCTCAGTTCTGATTCTACTTAATGAGTTGGGATTAGTGAATGGGTCTTCCCTTATCTGAGGAATAGTGGAGGGGGAATGAGGGAAGAGGAACGAAGGGTAGGACTTGGAGGAGGACAGGTTTATCGTGGATCCCACTGTGAAAGGGTACCGCCTGGCACAGGCTTTTTCTTTGTGTCTCCATGGGTCGGGGAACAGAAGGACAGGGGCTGGTTGTAGGACTGGGCTGTCACCCTCAAAATCTGCCCCTTATGTACCACATCCTCCAGGTACATAGATCCCACTTCCTGACAGTCCCATAAGAACAGAAATTCCTGTCTGGAAGTACACATTTCCCTGTAGAATTGATGGGACAGAAGACCTTTGCATGAGAGGACCTGTCTAAGCAGGCTCAATGTGAGTGGTCACAGATTCTAAGAGCATTGGCTGCGTGTCTACCGTGTCTACAGGGGATGGAACTGTTCTGCCCTTTACCCTCTTCCTTTCATTGATTTCTGGTTGAATTGTATTGTGGTCTGAAAGTGGACATCAGATAATATATGTTAATTTAATTTGCTATTGTGTTTTGTGATACAGAATACAACCTATCTGGTGAACTTGCATACAAACTTGGGAAGAATGGTAGTTATTTTCTTAGCTTAAAGTTGTCTACAGATGTCACTTACAGTCACTAAATTGGGAGTACTTTTTATTTATTTTGGTTTTACTCTCTCTTCTTTCCTCTCTCGCCCACTCTCATGCTCTCTTGCTCTCTTTCCCCCTCTGCTTATTATATTGCCTGTATGGTGGTCAGAGGTTAGTTATCTCTTCCCGCCATTTTGGTTCTGCAGATTGAACTCGGGTTGTCAGGCTTGGAAAAAAAAATCTTACTAAGAGCATTGGCTACTCTTCCAGAAGACCGAGGTTCGATTCTCAGCACCTACATTAACAGTTCACAGTCATCTCTAACTCTAGTCCCAGGATATCTGACACACTTTCCTGGCCTCCCAGGCACCAGGCACCACAAGTGCACAGACATACACTCAGGCAGAGCATCTACACACTTAAAATAAATGTTAACTAAAGTATAAAATAAATCACACAATCTTGACTTGAATGTACATGGTCCTTGACAATTAAACAGTTAGATTTCTCTTCAAACCTCTGGGCCTTTCTATTGTCCTTTTTGGAGACAGGGTTTCTCTGTGTGACCCCAGTTGTCCTGTACTCTCTTTTTACACTGAGCTTACCTCTCTGAGTGTTGGAATTACAGTCATGCTTCATTGTGCCCTGCCTGAGCGACATTTTTATAACAGATTTGTCCACAGGTTCCTTTATATTGTTGTGTAGCCAGTGGAACAGAATTCTGAAAGTCGAACACAATTTGGAAAATACCCGTATTATTGACTTGGGTTGAGAATAAACATTCTAATTTATAATTTTAGTAATTTTAATCTCTCAGCCCATTTTGTCTTATAAAAAATAATTATGGTGCCTATATGTATTCCAGCACTGGGGTAAAATCCTGGAAACAACAACTTATTTCTAAGGAAGATTTTGTTGGGGTCACAGTTTCAAAGGATTCAGCCATAGTGAAGTTGAATATCATGGCAGAAACCATCTAGTAGAAAAATTTGATCATATAAGGTGGCCTGGAAGGAGAGAACGAGTTGCTGGAACATATACTGTACAAGGGAAGGGGCCCCCGAAGCTACTGTTGTCAGATAGGTCCTAACTCTTAGAACTCTATTATCTCCAAATAATATCATGAAATTACAAATCCATCAGGGTTTTAGACATTGATGAAGTCAGAGAATTCACTGTCCAATCGTCTTCTAATAGCCCACACTAGCTTGTACTCCTTTAGCACATGGTCTTTGTGAAACATTTTATGTTTACACTAAAACATCTTTGGGATTAAAAGAAGTGACATAAGTGAGGTTTCCTGTCACCGGATACTACTACTCCCAGCCTGCCTCGGAGCCTCCCGGGCCACCTCTTTAGTTTATGAGTAGCAATTTGACTTGCTCTGCTGCATGTCTGGAGATGTCCTTGAAAGTGTGGAGACTCCCCGGGGCTTCAGGGATGGCAGCTTGGTAAGCAAGCCAGCCAAATAGATAAAACCAACCCACTCTAAGAGAGATGAGGCTGCTGGAGAGGGTGAGGAAGGAGTGGTTCGTGGTCGGGATAGTGGTGGGGATCCGCACCGCCAAGCTGGAGCTGTGGTTCAGAGTGAACGGGGGCCACTGAAGCCAGAGGTAACTGCGTCCTACTTCGCCGTTGCTTCGATATTCTTCAACAGTGGACTGTCATTAGAAACAGAGGAGCTGACCAGCGCATTGGTGCACTTGAAACTGCACCTTTTCATCCAGATGTTCACGCTTGCCTTCTTCCCTACAACAACATGGCTCTTTCTTCAGCTCTTGTCAGTCACATCCATCAACGAGAGGCTTTTAAAAGGTTTGCAGACAGTAGGTTGCACGCCTCCGCCTGTGTCTTCTGCTGTGATTTTAACCAAGGCAGTTGGTGGAAGTGAGTATGATTTGCGAGATTAAATATGAAATAGAACTACAACCGATGGATAATCAGATACGTAAGGATAATGTTTGGAAAGCTGTCCTGAAGACATGAGACTCAGTTATTGTAGCCTGGTGATTTTTGCCTGGGGAAAAAATATATTGTGCCTCAACAGCTGAAGGTCTATTCAGAAGGAAACAAAGCAAGATGGCATCTGTTTTAACATGTAATTTTGATATTTCATACATAATTTTATCCTTGGCAGAAACGTCAAAATATATTAGCTGTTTCCCATCTCTGAAGATGTGTCTACACCGAATTGAACTGGGTGGGTAGAGTTCTTGAGAGTCAGATCACTTGTATGGGAAGAGGAGGCACCTTTCGAAGCAATTCTCCCGAGAGTCCAAGCTCTGGTAAAATCAAATAAAGGTACTGCATTTTCGGGAGAGAGAGCACAGCTTAAACACTGCTGGGGGTGGTGCAGAAGTTTAAATTGCTATACTCTACTTAAATACAAATAAGACTTCTTTCACAAGATTTCCTAGTGATATTTAGGCCTACTCAAATTTTAAATAACATGTTTATGTTCAGTATTTGTGTTCTAAAAGTTTAAGCTCATCAAAGGTTGAACTGCCAAATCTAGAAACAACCATGAATCTTACTCCTATTACTTTCTCTGCCACTGTTTTAGAGGCCAGATTCTTCTAGCTATTGCATAAATTGTTATTTACATTAAAATTCACTTCCTACTAAAAAAAAGAAGTGACATATTAAATGCATTTATTTCAATGCACAAAGTAGGCCTTGAAAAATGTTTGTAGTCTTCTAAAACTTTCTAATTTTGACTTTTCAGAATAAAATTACATGGATCAGAGTTCTTGTTACTCCATGTATAACCTGGCCAGTGAGTACCATATTTCATAGTGTAGGTATATCCTGTAATGGGCTTATGGATATGCACAGGCTTTCATTTCAGGTCCAACTGAGACCTGTATTTGCTGCTGAGCCAGTGACAAAGCCACTGCCCTCAACTCTAAGTCTACACCTGTGGTGCTCTCCATGATACTAAGCATGAACCCTGGAAGTGCTACTTAATCATGCAGTGCAGTTTTGTCATTACAGACAGTCAAAAAGATACCGAAAGGTGCAAGCATAAGGAAAGTACTTCCTGTCAATCATTCAGTGTGGTTATTAAAGCCACATTCTCAGGCTCTGCATTATCCACACATGGCCATTTCTGCAGCTGTTTATGATGAAACTTTACCATTATCAGACAGTTTGCTTCTCCAGGCCAGCTCCAACCTCTCCAGCAACATTTAAAAAATTGTTTTCTCTGGCTTCAAAAGATGGATCAGTGGTTAAGGGTACTGACTGCAGTTCCAGAGGACTTGGATTCAATCCAAACACCTGTCTGGCAGCTCACAACTGTCTGTCACTCAAGGAATCCAACCAACTTTTGGCCTCCAAGAGCATCCTAGTAGTGCCAGAAATACATGGAGAGAAAACACTCATACTGGTATTTTAATTAAATTTTATTGTTGAGCATTTCCTATATGCAAACAACAGAATAAAATTATATCACCCATTTCTCCCCTCCAACTCCCACTATATCCCCCAAACATCCTCTTCCCAACTTCATTTCTTTTGTCTCATTTCTTGATGACCCACTGAGTTGTTTGTGCTGTCCATACGTGCATAGACGTGTGGCCATTCAATGGAGCATCAGAATTCCACTGGTGGCTACATTCTCATGAAAGAATCATTTCCCCTTTCCCCAGCAGTCCTCAGTTGTCGTAGCTTCTTAATAAGGGTTGGGGCCTCAATGTCATCTATCCCACCTCCACTTGACATTTTTGGCTGGCTTGATCTTGTGCAAGTGACCACAGCTAACCTAAGACCATGATGTGCTGGACACGCTTTTCACAGCAGTTGTCTCCTCTGGTTCTTACAGTCTCCCAGCCTCTTCTTCCAAGATGTTTCCTGAGCCTTGGAGATTGATATCCCATTTAGAGATGATCACCAGTGTTTTATTCTCAGTACTTTAGCCAGTTACATATCTGCTCACCCTGGCAGCTTTCTTTACACTGTCTTTGGCTCTCTGAAGACTACAAGTACCTGTAGCAGCCACACCTTCAAAGACCTCTGAAGCTCAGCAGTGGGGCATTCATTCATCTTCAGTCATCGGGATTGTTGCTGGGGTTTCCGTAACAAAGCATCAGACCATGTGGTTTACATGCAACTTGAGAGGCAAGAAATCCTCAGACCAGTGTGCAGCAGACTTGGTTTCTGACAATGATTGCTTTCTAGTTTCCAAAAAGCTGGAATATGATCACCAGGAGACCCTTAAAAAGTAGTTATATTGTTTTCTCCTTCAGGAGATCCTGATGGGATTATTTGGGGGTACAGACAGGACACAAAGACTTTTAAAAGCCAAAGTATGACTTGGAGATAGCAGGAAAGGTCCTGATGGATGATTTTTTAGCTAAATTTTGGGAGACAAATTAGCATGCCATACACTCCACACAGATATGTAGAGGACATGGAGGAACTTCAGATATTTGCCATGGCCCCAGGGAAATAAACCAAGACACTGAAATGCCCAAATTCTTTGTCCCATAGTTTGTAACTTATCTTTGGGGATATATAGATGACATGAAACCTATAAGCTGGGGTCTGGGATAAGATATTTCAAATTAGGATGTTTAGTGGGATAGGCAAACATGAAGATGATAGAAATAATGGGCTTTTGATCATCTGGTTAGTGTGGAAGCATTCTCAAACTGGGAATAGTACAGCTTAAGAGAAAAGCCAGATATCAGAATGAGTGCGGTGTAGCAGTTTTCTCAAAGGTGAAATCCTTATGTCATTCAGAGAAGCTCATTAAGACACTGGATGTTTACACAGAGGTAAAGTAAAGGTTGTTCTATAAGGAGATGAAACTTTCTATCCTGCATGGAAGCTCATTAAGATCAGGAAGTCCCTGAAACTGACCATATTCACTAGGCTTCCCCCTTCTTCCCCATATAAAACAATAAGGACTGCTGGCAGACCTCTCAGACAAGCCAAGCTGCTAGGAAGACTTTCAGGCAACTCAGTTGCCTGAGACCAGTTGAGTTGTTTAGAACAGGTTCTACCAACCGAGCCACCTGGAAAGGATACTATTGAATGTTGAGTTGCCTAAAAGTAGAACAGAGTTGAAAGTTTAAAGTTTCCAGTTTCATGAGCTTTTACCCACACTGGTTCAGCTTTGGTGAAGCAGCTGTCTTCGATTCATTTCTGCTCCTGTAAAGAACCTCTCACTGACTCTCCTAGTCAGGTTTAAACACCAAGACCAAAAGCATGTTGGAGAAGAAAGGGTTGATTTGGTTTACAGATCCACAGTTTAGTCCATGACTAAAGGAAGTGAGAGTAGAAATTCAAGCAGGGCTGGAATCTGGAGGCAGGAGCTGATACAATGGCCATAGAGGGCTGCTGCTTATTGCCTTGCTCCCAATGGCTTCCTCAGCCTGCTCTTTTATATAATACAGGGCTACTAGCCCAGTGGTGGTCCCAATAACCTTGCAACTGAATGGGTTGAGTCCTCCAACATCAAGCACTAATTAAGAAATTGCCCTACAGTTTTGCCGCTACCCTGATCTTATGGAGACATTTTCTCACTCCAACGCTAGGCTAGCTTGTGTCATGTTGACATTAAACTAGCCAGCACTCCAATATTTCTGTATGTATCTCCAATAAAACTCATTGGTCCAGCAAGTTTGTCTTTGCTGTTATCTTTGCTTTGGTTTGTCATTAGTTTCCTACTTGGGGCAAGGAAATGTTTGTTCACATCTCCCCACAACAACTAAATCATCAACAACAACAACAAAATTGAAAACTTGAACTTTTGTGTTGTAGGACATTTTATCACACTACGAATGCCAAAATTGTGTACTGGAAAAACCTATTTCTAGTTGTGGCTTGACTCAGCCCTAGCACAACCTTTAATCCATGACTCTTCTGTAAATAGGATTAAATGAAGTCAACCATAAGTTAAGAGGAAGGGCAAGCAACCAGTTAACAGGGAGTGAACATATTAAAAAAACCATAAAGTGAGAGGAAGACCGGAGTATGGATAAAGAGACACACATGAAGTAGACAGGAGGGTCACTCAGTCTGAAGCATTTCTAAAACAGCATGGAGAAGGAGAAGGGGCTTTTTTCCTTTTAGGACATTGGCTGAGTAGGAAGCCAGGTGGGTGGTTTCTCTGCCTCTCTGAGCAAGTAGGATTTCAGCCCAGCATTTGGCTCCTGAGTCTTTATTGGTAAAATTGAACATTTGGGATTTTGTTTAAAAATAACACTTATGAATACAGTTAAGTTAACATATTCATTGTATGAATCAAAACACTTCAAATGAAAGAAAAGGAACCTGGAGATAAAGCCAAGAAAGGAGTAGATTCCAAGAACAAAAACAAAGGGCTAACTAGAATGAAATGGGCCCAGAGCCATATCTTTAGCTGTGGCAGTTAGAAGAACTTGGAGGCCTCAGCAGGGACACTTTCAGCAAAGAAGTCAAACTTCAGGGAACTGTGAAGCAAAGGTGGGAAAGGGCAATGGTCAATGCCTACTTTCCAAGTGTTAGAAACTTGACTATAAGCACTGTAACACTCTTCTGTATGAAGATTTAGAGTTGCGGTCTAAGTTACAAGAAAAGAAGTGTGGTTGCTTTAATAGGGGAAACTCTATTATGTTTCAGATAAGACTCCCAAGGATAAAAGATACAGGCCTGAAGGATCCATGGTTGGAAATACAACTCCATTGATGGTTTGCTGGCCTAGCTGGCAGGAAGCTCTGGGTTCTGTTCATAGTACAGCATAAAATGCAATGATATGACGCATGCCAGCAATCTCAGCTCTCAGCACTCAGGAGAAAGAGGTAGGAGGATCAGAAGTTCCTGGTTATCCTCAGCTACATTGGGAGCTTAAGTCTAGATGAAACACTGTCTCAAAACAAAACAACTGCAAAATTCAACAAACAAAGAGGAACAAATGAAGGAAGGAAAGAAAGAAGAAAAGAAAAGAAGGAAAGAGGTAATGATATAGTGAGACAAGGGGAGGGCACAGCTGGCTATAACTCCATAAAGGAGAAGAGTTAAGTCTAGATAAGCATGCTTGAGGGTAAGGTCTTCCTGGCACAACCACCCACGTTGGGACCATCTTTTCTACCCAGGCTTAAAGGCAAGTAAGGTATATATAATGCATACATACACACACACATATATGTATAACCTGATTGGCAAGGATTGCATTTCAAAGTGATTGTGACATTCTCAACCTTAACATTTGTGTCTATGTTTAATGCATATTTAGGCTTTCTGGTTTCTCTCTAGAAGCAGAGCACAGCCACGAAGACTTTAGAATTAGAAGACACATTTTTTTTTTTTTCACGGCAACTTAGCTTGGAGTCTCTGCACTGTCACGGGGGGGGGGCGGCAAACTGTTTCATGACGAATAGGGTTGAGAGGAGCAGCTTCTCTGTGCTCTCAGAGAGGCACTGCAAGAGATGACCAAGACTGGGTGTTAGTGTTGTGACTCAAAGGCAACGATTACGAATGATTATGTGTTGTATAAATAGCTCAACAGCTACCAACCTATTCTGGTAAACATCAAAGCTCCTAAGAGTGTTTTTAAAAAGAAATTAATCACATACTTACAGATGTGATTAATCACATACTTAAATTTTTTTGAGATATTAAATCATTTCCCCCTAACCCTTCTTTCATCCACCCAAACCCTCCTATACAGTTCTCTTTGCTCTCTTTCAGATTCATGGCCTCTTTCCCCCCATTTATTGCTATCATGTGCACATGCATATACATATATGTTCCTAAATAAGTGAGTACAACCTGCTCAGTCTGTATGTTACTCATATGTATGTTTTTGGGACTGGCCATCTGTTATTGAAAAATCAGTTAGTGTGTTTTTCCCCAGAGAAGAGTATTTTTCCCACTCTCAGCATTCATTAGTTCTCTGTAGTTCTTTATGTAGGGTTGAGGATTTCCCCTGTCTAAACTGGCATGTCCTTTGTTGTTACCCTTGTTCAGCCCTTATTTTTTAAGAGCCACCATTCTCAGTATGCTGAACTTCTCTGTTGGTAAGTGCCTCCAAGAATATTTAGAGAATATTTCTGTAAAAAAGTACAGTGGATCCCCTAGCAGATAAAGGCTCTCTCATTCAGTCAATGAGATGAACTCTTCTTTGAAACTGTAGTGGCCATCCTGAGAATGAATTACCCTGCCTTCTTGTACTTTGATGGCTAGAAAAAAAAATAAGCCTCAGAGGCTAGCAAAAGAACTTTCTAACCCTCTGACCTTCATAATGGTCTTCTGAACAGAAGTGTGGTGCACTTCAAAGTATTAAAATTTTGAGTATTTTGTACCAAAACAGCTGAACTAGCATTCAAGTTAAAAACCGAGAGTAAAGTTTGTATTACAATTTAATCAGCTCAACTCCTTTAGGATAGCCAACAATCCAATCAGTAATAACTCAAAATTAAACCAGGTCTTCAAATCACTGTCAAAGCATCAAACTAAACACACACACACACACACACACACACACACACTGATCGCCTGGCTCTTCAGAAAAGTGTAGATGATTTTTTTGCAGTACAAACATGTTTATTTTTAACTTTAAAGCCTTTTCTTGTT
This sequence comes from Rhombomys opimus, assembly GCA_010120015.1. Taxonomy (NCBI): domain Eukaryota; kingdom Metazoa; phylum Chordata; class Mammalia; order Rodentia; family Muridae; genus Rhombomys; species Rhombomys opimus. The sequence goes on from REGO01000249.1 coordinate 2,554,602, forward strand.
CTTTAAAAATTTGTTTGTATGTTCTATGGCATTTGTATGGGTTTAACATTTAGCATATAATCATGTGATCAACTTTGGGGATGCATGCCAAATGCTAGGTTGCTAAACAAAACAGTTGCGTATGTCCCGATAGCAGGGTTTGTCTTTGGTTAATTTTCAAAGTCAAATCCCAACTGCCAAACTGCTCTTGCTTACTTGGTTAATTTTCAAAGTCAAATCCCAACTGCCAAACTGCTCTTGCTTACTTGGTTAATTTTCAAAGTCAAATCCCAACTGCCAAATTGCTCTTGCATACTTCCTTAATTTTTAAAGTTAGCTGCTCCTGTGTACACACAAAACACAAAGACAACACGTATGGACCTGGTAAGGAGTAAAGGTACCCACACTGTCCCGGGGTACCAAACCCTCCTAGCTCTGTCCTCAAACCCGTGTACAGGCGCCAGCGGGCATTCTCAACCCATCCCCACCCCCAAGGAGGCTGCCTGGCCAGGCTCCAGCTCCTCCCAGATCTGTGAGTCACAGACTGTTGAAGTCTGTGCATTTCATTCTGAGTCACCTGACAGGAGCTTTGCCCAGGATCAAGACGGACTCAAGTGTCCACAAAGCAGGAATAGAAGGAACAGAAGCAGCAGCAACACCAGGAATCTCCAAGATAGAAGCAGTAGGCAGACTCTCTGATCCCCAGAGCAGATACTGGCTCTGAAGAGCACCGAGGGAGAGAGGCCAGAATCCCTCCAAAGCAGAGGGAAGAGCCCAGGCGGAAGACACCTGAGGTAAGGAGGGCCGAGGGGCGACATAGATCACGTGGGTCCCGGCCTGAGCCACCTGTGCTGAGCCAGGACGTGCAGAGCGCAGGCGGTCCCGGAGTAGCAAGCCTGCTTTCTACTTCCTACTTCCGCGTGGGCGTGTTTACTATGCTGATCCTGGATTCTAGTGATTTGGGCCCCTTGACACTGTTGCTACTCTAAGCCCTGGGCTTTGATGGCCAGGAGGGAGCGCTGGAGCTTTTCCACCGGAGGTTGGAAGAAACCCCAGGGGGAAAAAAAAAAAAAAAAAGATAGAGAGTGACCTGCAACTTGCAAGGAATTTAAGTGGAGCAGCAGGCTAGTTTGGAGTGCTGGGATCACCACGCTGGGCAGAAAAACAATTCCCCTCTGCTGCACAGCTTGCTGCCTGTTCTTTTCCGTTCTCCTTCCTCTCTCCCATCTACCTTTTCACTCCACAGGCTCTTCCCGTTTTCTTTCCTTTCGTTTATATTTTGTTCATTGGGTGCTTCTTGTCAACTTGAAACAAAACTTCTTCACCTATGTCCCTTCACCCGGGTCGTGGTTGTTCTTCATCCAGGTTCCTCGCTTTCCATATATTTTTCAGTTCTCAGGCACCTGCCCCACAGCTGTGCACCTCAGGCCCTGACTGCCTCACGGGAGGACTGTTTGTCTCCTGTCATGGCCTCCTAATCTAGGTTGTGTGTCCACCTATGCTGTGGTCCACACATACCCTTTGGGTTCTCCCAGTAAGTCCTTGATCCCTAAGGTAATGATTTTTTTTTTTTTAATTTTGGTCTTTCTCTCTTCCATCCTTCGAATACTGAACATCCCATAAAATGAGGTAGGTTTCTCTGAGTGCCTCCACCATCCACAGGATCTGAACAATTAGATCTGTTAACATAGGCTGTCCTGGCGATAGGATCCCAGGGCCCCAACACCTGCTCTGGAATTTCTGCTCACCTCTTTCTTGCCCTACCTTTATTTTCAAACTGCAGTGGCTGTCATCTTACAGCCCCGAGTAAGATGACCTGGTATGCCTCCACACGTCTTAAACGGAACACATCACCTTCCTCATTCCCAACTAGTTCTTAATTGGAACTTCCTAGGACTCTTGACTCACCCTGAGTGTGCATTTAGCAGGGAGCTTTACATCGATCCTTACTTCCTCCCTCCTTCCTACTTTGCAGCAATAACTTTGCCTGACAGTTCCTACTTCTGCAGTCAGGGTCTCATTTGCATCAACAGTCACTGGTCCATGATAGTGGCCTGTCAACAGACTCCCCAGGCCCCTTCCACACCAAATAGTGAGCTGTGTCATTTCCCGAAAGCCTGACACCTACATATAACGTGTTTGTTAGAAAGCTATGTATGGATTCCAAACCACCTCTCATGTTTAGACTCATAATTCAGCAAAAGGTACTCAGCTTATCTCCCCCTGGTGTCTCACGGGATCCCACAGACCACACCCCTGAACACCACACAAACACGATCTGCTGCTGCTTTTTTTTGTACCTGCCAATCTCTCAGTCTGAATTTCCCCTTTGTACCACCTTCTGAATTCCTGCTCACGTTGTCAGAGCTCTCTTTAAGAAAACTACATGGGATTCTGTTAAGAATCTGTTCTAATATTTTGGTGGGGTTACTAGGCACAGAATTCTTGGCAGATTATCTTCAACAGAGAACCAGGCATTTCAGATTGGTTCCATAGCTATGCTCTTACATCCAACAAGAATGAAAATGTTTAATCCAGAAGACACAGGATTGTTTCTAACTAAAATCCAGGGAACAAAATGCACTGAAGGCAAAGGCTCTCTGCCAGTTTTCCTGGAGCCTCTCTCACAGTTCCCCATGACAGTGTTCACCATGCATCACTCTTTTGACCTTGTTCTGACAAACATGAAAAGAGAGTGTAGCACAAATGCTCTTAGGATGCTTTTGTTTGGCAGATGTGTGGGGGAAAGCAGGGTTCTATGCTCCCATCAGAATGGTATCACACACTCAGAGCAGAAGGCTTGGTTTTCAGAGTGTCGCTTTTCCTGTAAATCCTCTGGACAGTATTTAATTATCATTGTGCTTATTTCTTCACTTGTGTGATCATGTGGTCAGTATGTGGTGGATAGGCTATGGTATGCTACTGTTTACCCAACTGTCAGTTGGGTGTTAAAAGGAAAGAGGTCAAAGAAGTGAGATAAAGGAAGAACAGACATGAAAGAAATCAGAATTAGAAATTTGCATTTCTTTAGTGTTTCTCTGCCATTCTATATTCCTCTACAGAGAATTCTGTTTAACTCCATACCCCATTTTTTAATTGGATTACTTGATGAATTGTTTTTTAACTTCTTTAATCCTTTATATATGCTGGATATCAGCTGAAGATCCTTTCCCAATCTGTAAGCTGTCATTTTGTTCTGATGACAGTGTCTTTTGCTTTACAGAAGCTTTTTAGTTTCATGAGGTCCCATTTATTGACTGTTGCTCTTAGAGCCTGTGCTGTTGGTGTTCTGTTCAGGAAGTTGTCTCCTGTACCAATGAGATCTAGGGTTTTCCCCACTTTTTCTTCTAACCAATTTAGAGTATCTGGTTTTATGTTGAGGTCTTTGATCCACTTGGACTTTAGTTTTGTGTGTATCAAAGCAGATACTAAGACTCATAACCAAACCTTCGGCAGAGTGCAGGGAATCATATGAAAGAAGGGGGAGTGTATGACATGGAAAGGATAGGAGCTCCACAAGGACCAAATATATCCGGGCACAGGGGTCTTTTCTGAGACTGACACTTCACCAAGGACCATGTATGGATGTAACCTAGAACGTCTGCTCAGATGAAGCCTGAGGTAGCTCAGTAACCAATTGGTTTCCCATAGTAAGGGGAACAGGGACTATTTCTGACAGGAACTCAATGGCAGGTTCTTTGACCTCCCCACCCTCCCAAGGGAGGAGCAGTCCTGCTAGGCCACAGAGGAAGACTTTGCAGCCAGTCCTGAAGTTACCTGATAAAACAGGGTCAGATGAAAGGGGAGGAGGTCTTCCCCCATCAGTGGACTTGGAAAGGGGCAGGGAGGAGATGAGGGAGGGAGGGAGGGTATGGGAGAGAATGAGGGAGTGGGATACAGCTGGGATACAGAGCTAATAAAATATAAGTAATAAAAAAAAAGAAATTTGCAATTGGGAGCAATCACATGTAAAAATTGTACTTCATGCACTAGTTTAGTTCATTCTTTTGACCTGCTCAGACAAGGTAGCAACACCCACCCCCTGTACACACACACACACACACACACACACACACACACACAAACACACCCTAAGATTTTATCCTAAGGTAGGATCAAATCTGAATTTAGTTATGTTTTGGTTACATGCTATTCTCTCTTTCTTTGGTGCCACCTTCTGGTTGATGAAGGTTGTGAAATTTATTTAGGCTCTTACTTCCTGAAATGTCAGGTGAAAGTGGGGACACTTTTTGGCTGGAGGCAAGTTAGATCTTGCTGTACTCAGGCTTAATCACAACAGAAAATGTTTCCTGATGCCTACATTCTTTGGTTCAAGTGCTGAAGAAGTTTCACGATGTGGGGTCAGGAAAGAACTTCACAGTTTGTTCTATAATAGATGCCTTCACTTAAAACTACCTTGGGTGGACGTTCAAACAAAACAGTTAATAATAGAGAACTGCCTCCCACTCCCCACCCAGTCTGAGCCATTCATCTCCTCAGTTTTTGTTGCATCTGAGAGATTCAGGTGACGCTTAAATCTATGGACCCCAAAAATACTATTGCAAAGCTACCATACAAAGCTCTTTAAATTCACAATCTGTCTGTAAACAGAAATGAATGTGTGCATGGCCCCTCAGGTCTAGCTAAAGTTTCTACTGCTTTATACATTTTGTATTTGCTAATTTTCCAAATTAGGACATAATCTTGTAGGGTTTAAAAGTTCCAGTTAAAGTTATGTGTGCATCGCCACCAGGCATGGTCTTTAATCCCAGCTCTCAGGGAGGCAGAAGCAGGCAGATATTTGTGAGTTCAAGGACTTTACAAGGTCCAGGAGGGCCAATGCTACACAGAGAAACCCTGGATTGAAAAATCAAAATAAAAAAAATTATGTATGAATATGGTTGAAAAAGAACATATTTGAAAAATAGTTTATAGGGATTATAGGCAGTGACTAATTTGGTGAGCTTTAAGTATTGTAAAGATTAATAGTAAGAGTTCCTATAAATTTTAATAAAATTAAACATAAATAAATATAAAATTATTGCAGAAGACACAGTTTGCTAAGATTACAATATCTGATAACAACAACTACTAATGATCTTGACATTTTATAACAATTATAATGATTAATCAATAATGATGGGTGAATTGCAATGGTAATAATCCTGTAATGATTTTAACATTTGTAGTAAGTAATACTACTTTTCATCACTTGAAACAAGATTTCTGCCTTTGTTTTACTCTTGTTCATTTAGTTGTATTTATTTGTGGTGCTGGGTGTGCTGTGGGTTGAGGGCTGTGCCAATTTTTACTTACTATCTTGAGACAGCATCTCCCTAAATTGTCTCCGCTGGTATGGAACTTAGTCTGTAGCCCAGACTGTCTTTGACCTTGGGATCATTGTGCTTGCCTCAGTTTCCTGAGTATCTTAGACAACAGGACTGTGCTGCTTGGCCAGACCTAGACTGGGGCATTTCTATTTCCAGAACCAGGTTAATAGGCTCCAATGGATAGAACCCCTGGGTTCTTGGGGCCAGGGCTGTAAAATTGGCAGGAGGCATTTAACTTAATTTACATTTGAAAGGGTCAAAAAGCCTAATTAACAATTATAGGTTTTCTAAGTTGAACTCTTTAGAAAGAAGGAAGTCTGGGCACTAAGCAAGAGGAGCCCTGTTTTGTTTGTTCTTTTAGTTTTAGTTTAGCTTTATTACTGTTTAGTAAAGCTGAGGTGTCCTGTTCAAGGCAGATCCAAAACAGTGCTAGTCCAGTGCCAGTGATATTAGGCTTGGTTTTCATGTGAAATAAATGGGTATGAGTGCATGTGCATGAACACACACACATACACACATGCACAAGCTCACACAGGCACACAAACACACACTGGCTTGCACGCACATGCACAGCACAGGCGCACAAGCGGGTACCTACACGAGCCTCCGCAGATCTTGTGGAAGACGTTGCATCTTGGCATCACTCCGATTCATCTATTAACAGTTCACACTTCAGGTTAGACCACCATAAACACAGCCTCCAAAATAGGTGAATTTTTGTCCTCCCAGTTTTCACATGATGTGGTAATAGAAATGCACATTGTATTCGTAGAAAAATTAAGATTATTAATGATTCTTAGAACATTCTTTATAATTATATTAGAAACATCAAACTGAAAGAGAAAATAGTAATATGCTAATGTTTGTGGTGGTGTGTGTGTGTGTGACAGAGAGATGATTAGGAATGACAGGCTCTGGAATCTAGGATTTCCAGTCACTAATTACTCCAAAGAGCTCTGGAAGGGTCATCGGAGCCCTGCCTAGCCTTCCAGTCCCTTCCTCCTTGAGGCAATGACTTCACTGACCTCAATGTGCCATTTATTAGGGTTAAAGAGCTGGTACTGAGAACAGTGCCTGGAAATGTAGCCTATTTGTTAGGTAATAGAAGGACTGACTGAGAGAGAGAAGGGTTAAACTATTGGCTATTTAATAGGGACTGGCCATTTGAGGGCGGGATTAAACAGAGTTGAAGGATGTCTAAGCTCCTGTTTCAGAGTCCTGTGTTGATGGGCCACTGTTTGGGTACCTTTTTATATGTGCAGGGAATATGTTTTATTTTGATTTCATAGTGGCTCTGTATTATTTTTGTTAGACAGGTATTGATAGAAGCAATATGGAAATGTGTGGAAGGTCAGCTTTGACAAGTCAGGGGGGGCAGGGAAGGGATGGGTAGAGTTGGCAATTACTTTCTCAGCAGACTTTTAACTGAGGGTACTAAACTTAATTATCTGGGGCCAGTGCTCCTTGTGACTGGAAAGAGACTCTGAACTCTTTTTAGTCTTCAGAGAACGGTGAAAAAGAATGAAAAAAGAAGAGAAGAAATAATCACACACACTCAGTGGAAGGAACGAAGCAGGCTCCAATGAACAAGTCCCAACAAGCTTCAATAACTTCATACATACATACACACATATAATCAGACAGACAGACATAAACACATTCACACACATTTGGTGGGTGGAGAATGGAGCAAAGCTCCAACTCCAACAACAACCACGCAATGTACATACATACATACATACAGACAGACAGACATGCAGACATATATACATTTACACATTGTGTGGATGCAGCAAAGCTCCAACCACCTTACATATATACATACTGGGTGGGTGGAGCAAACTCCAATGGCTCCAACATTTTTTTACTGTTGTCATCAAGCTTTTATACCCCTAAGAAAAGGTTCTGTTTGTAAGAAGGAAAAAAATTACCTCCTAGCCACAAAAGCAGTCATAACAAAAACAGATAAATTTGTTACACAACAGGGATTTCAGGATTATTGAGTACATGCTTTTTTTTTTTTAATTAAAACTCATACCTGACTAAGCATTCTTCATCTACCTTTTAGCTCCACAAACTTATTGTAAATTCAATGCAATAGTTTTTTTTTTATTTTTATTTTTAATGTCGTAGGTTAACAAGGGTTTTAGCCAAGGAACAGGTCATCTATTTTTCCTCTTATTTTTGACGTTTAGAATAGTAAAATTAGCACTAAGCTCCTATTGCAGCTTTTATGCCATCCCACAGGGGGCTTAAAATTACTTGACTCAATTCAGGAATTCTATAAAATTATTATCAGGAATTGTAAAATAATCAGCTCATCTAAACAACATTATTTCATGAAAGCACACCTTCATGTTGGCCTGAAGGAAATTTGCCAACAAGTGGGCTAATAATACCCAGGAACAATCATACCAGACTGTAGACATCGAGGATCTTCTCATGCTCAGTCACACCACACCAGATACGTGAGGAATGCAGCAATGACAGCATGAGAAGGGACATCAGCAGCAAGAAAGCTCCCGGGGCCATGCCTCTCCAAGATACACCCATTACAGCCATGCAAAATAGTGGGCCTTCTGGAAGCTCTGCAGTTCCTGCTCAATGGCATCTGCCAGAAATGAAGAGAAGAAGATGGAGATCTCCAGGAACAGAATTGTTCTTTAATCAAAACAGATGAAGGGCCACAGTCTCTTGGGAGCACATGAGACTGTGTGAACATGGCATGGGGCTTTTGGGGTTTTACAGGATAGAAAAGAGAAACAATGGGGATGGAAGATTTCATCTCAGGTCAGTTCTCCTGAAGCCTGGAGGTGGTAGACACCAGTGGGGTTGGTGTGTGGGTCTCCTCAGCAGACACTTCCATATATGTTGTCTGTCAAGTCCACTTTCCTGGCCGGAGCTTCTCAATCCAATGAGGCTTTTAGATCATTAACCCTACAAATATTCCACAGACTTTGTGACTATAAATGATGCAAACTCATTATCTCAAGGTCCTAGAGGTTCAAATCCACCATGATATCAAAGAGCCTGTTACTGGCTCTTACCAAGCCCTCAGGGGACAATCTTGGTTCTTTGCCTTTTCCAGCTTTTTGAGGTGGCTTCATGCACTCATGGCCTGGCTCGCTGGGATCTCAGCCTGCATCTCTCTTTCTTACTCTAAACTTCCTGCCTCTCTTTGTGAGTTCATTAGAGTTTTCTTGATACTGTAGTTCAGTGTCTGTGTCTAAAGTCCTTAATTAAAATCACAAGAGTAAGGTATTTACTGCTAAGTAAGATAATAAGATAACATACAGGGTTTAGGGGTTGGGACTGGTTGTCTTTTGAGGTACAGATATTCCACCTGATATAGCTAGTGTTCTCTGATGGAGAGACTGGTGCCCATGTGACTACAGAAGGCCTCTGTTGATGTGCCTCTGTGTTGTGCCTTCACTCTAGACCCTCTCAGATGGATGAGCTCTGTGAAGCCAATGGCTCTTTTGCCATCAGCCTATTAAAAATATTGGGTGAAGAAGACAAGTTACGGAACGTGTTTTTCTGCCCCCTGAGTTTGAGTTCTGCCCTGGCCATGGTCTACCTCGGAGCCAAAGGAAACACTGCTGCCCAGATGTCCCAGGTATGCTTGCTGGAAGTTGCAGGGAGGAGTACATGGGAGAAGAACAGCAGATTAGTTTTGGCACACTGTAGCAAAGGATTCCTTTTGTTATCAGCTAGTTAGTGAAAGTCAGTGTGGCTGGTGGGTGGGAGGAGAGACGCTGTGGTGATCCTGACATGGACCAAGATAGGATGAAGGAATCATGTGGGGCAAGTCACCTCTTCTGCAGTTTACAGGGAACACTGAGTGTTAAATTATTTTATCATCAAACATTCTGGTAAATTCACATCTTTTAGAAAAATGGTAAATTAGAGTCCTATCCCCCACAAAAGAATAGAGTACAACCCAGCTTTTCTATCTTTTTCAGCTTTTGTAGGATTAAAATGCAACTATGTAAGCAGGCTTTTGTGGAATGGGTGATTTCTCAGGTGTGATTATACATAATTTGAAGAAAATGCGCATAAATGTGGAATTAGCTCTTTGTAGATCATTTAGAGGGAACATATAATCTGCTGGAGCTCAAATTGTTGTGAATACCCTTATCTACAAGAGACATAGTAGTGATACCTTGGGGACTTGTTTTTAACCATACGCGAAAGCATCACACAAATGGCCCTGTGGATAACATTTTGCCACTAGCAGAAGGGTGTGTGTAGATGATCTTATGCAGTGCACCCAGGGGCCACAGCTGAGGTCTTGTCACTGACCTCCCTGGGGAAGAAACCTTGGGGATGAGACTTGGTCAGAGACATAACTCTCACATGTTCTGGAAAAAAGAAAAAATTCTTGCCGTTTTATACTTGCATTCCCTGGTTATTAGATTCAGTTCCAGTATTTAGTTATGTTACCCAGCCATCCTGACTTATCTCATGATACTTTTCTGGGATGGGTGATTCCTGCAGGCCAGTGGCTCTCATTCAAGAGGGGCATTTCCCTTCCACAGGGACCCTTGGTAAGGGCTCGGCCATTTAGTTCTAGCAGACAGGTGCTACTGACACCTAGTGGTTAGAGGCCACAAATGCTGCCAGTGTCCCCCTCTAGGCAGCCCTGCCTCAGTGAGAGTTCTGGCTTGCAACCTTGTTAAGACAGGCAAACCTTTTACTAAAGAACCATCTCAGACTTTCATCACTTAGCCGTGTCTGTGCACAGGGGAGGTAATGGTCATGTTTAAAACAGGTTATTTATTTTATCCCTAGGTGCTTGGTTTGAGCAAAGATGAAGATGTTCACCAACATTTCCAGACACTTCTCACCGAAGTTAACAAAACTGGCACTCAGTACTTGTTAAAAAGTGCTTGCCAACTCTTTGGAGAAGAATCATGTGATTTCCTTTTGGTATGTGTTAAGAAGAGTATCCACTTGGGACCCAGAATGCACCCCCTCGCTTCCCCCCCCCCAAAAAAAAATAAGACCAAGTTCTCAACACAGCACAAAATTTAATTGGGGCAGGAATAAGGACAAATGACAAAGACAGGAGACAGAGGAAGAGGGAGAAGGGGAAGGGAACAAAGAAGAGAGGAGAAAAGAGGGCAAGGAAGAGGGGTAAGTGGTGTTTGTCCTAGAGTGGAGAGGAGCCAAATACAGCCCCTAGGAAAATGGCAGTTTAAAAGGAAGAAGCGAAAACCCAGTGTTAGGATGAGGTGATTAATATTAATTGAGCAGGTTAATTAGTGTGTCAAGGGAGACTTTGGATTGCTGGACTTTAGCACTTTGATACCTAGACCTTGCTACTGAGCCTCAGGAGGAGAAAGTGGCCACATAGGAATAGGCTTTAATGGCTAGCATTAGGAATGCAATCTAAAAGTTTTTTAGTAAGGCAGAGGGAAGGGGAGAGAAAGGCCAAGCCAGCCAGAGCCGTGCTTACCACGTTCAAGTTGGGCAGAATCCCTCCATTCCCACATTTTTGTTGTGTCATTGGGTGTTGGGTAAGCAGCTGCCATTTTTTTTTTCTGGATGCTTCCTGCTGACATTGGGGTGTTGTAGTTAGGGGACTGGAGGAAGCTGGGTTGTTGCTCAAGGCCCAGAGAAGCAAGCTATGACAGGCGACGACGTCCAGGTTCTGCTGGATCATCTGAGACTAGGGAAATGTAGTCTGTGAGTCTGGACCAGGCAGTAGATTCCACGGAAACAACTGCGGCTGACTGTGGAGCTACTGGATCAGTCTGTAGTTGATTTGAAATCTGTTGGGGCAGATAGACTAGGGACAGATAGACAGTTAGGGAGTTTAGAATTTTTTTTTTCTTGATGTACGTTTGCAACTTTTAGGTTCATGCTGGTAGTTGGGAAGAGGAATCCCAAGACCAGGGAAAAGAGGAGAGGAGCAGGAAAATGGAAAAATTTCTCCAAGAATTTGGGAACCCAAAAAAAAGGGAGAGAGATCCCATCTTTAGGAATAGGCGATAGGCAGGAAAACTTGGGCTGTTGCTTGCTTGACGTCTGTTTGAGAGCTCTTGAGAGGAGCCAGGAAAATTTAGATTAGCCATATAAGGTTAACTGGGGAACATCTATTGTCTGAAAACAGGGTGTGGTTGTTGTGTGAGAGAATATAATTTGAGAGGCTCTTGTCACATTGGAATAGTTTTTCCTGGGGTGTTCAGGTGGGTTCTGAAACTGGAGTATTTTAGGAACATGTATGATCGGGGAGGCTCTAGGCAAACAGTACAAGGTACAGTCTGTAACAGGTTTTTGGGGTTGGTGTGGAAAGGTTGAGAGAACTTGTCTTTGGTTCCTAAAAGGGGAACTTGGATGGTGAAAGGGATACTCAGTCAGTAGTGGGCGTGGGACATTGGCCCCTGTGGTGAGAAGGACTCCAACTAAGGAGGCCACTTCTTGATAAAAACCCTCCCAGAGGTAAAGCCAATATGTTATTCTCTTGCACCCATACAGACATCCTCCCCCTTTCTTCTTTACCCATGAATGGCCATATAATCTACCATGTTATAGAGAGCCCCTCATAGCTCCTACCTCTGCTTTGGGGGATGAGTCTTACTGAGAACCTCTCAGGGTCTTTTACATTTGCTCTGTCTTCTGAATTACCACTGTTGGATGAGTGCCTGCTGGGTGGGGAAACAGCAAAGTCAGAGTCAACCCAGGCTGTTTGGAAGAGACTTTTCTGTGCTTTGTGGGTGGATAACTACAGTCTTAACCTTTGTAAGTGTCTTTCTGCACAAGGCATCTTTCTTAACAGGCTGTGGGGCATCCAGTCAGGTGCACGTTTTCACCTGGCATCCAACATCTTCCTCAGGGCAGTGTAGGAGGCCCACACAGCTGTGAGGATCACATGCAACTTGAAATACAGCATCATCCTCACAGACATATAGACTAGGGAAAATGTTAAGAGAAAATACTTGTTACCACAGTTTGCAAGAACCTTTGCTGAACAGTGCCCAACCTCTGTTTGTGTCTGTAGACCTTCAAGGAATCCTGCCAGAAGTTCTATCAGGCAGGGCTGGAAGAGCTGTCCTTTGTTAAAGACACGGAAGGGTGCAGGAAGCACATCAATGACTGGGTGGTGGAAAAGACTGAAGGTACGGGGTTTTAATTTATATGGACTTTAGAGTTTGAGGAGCAGGAGAGCTGTGGTGGTTGGACTGGGTCCTCCATGGCTTTCCTCCTACAACCCAGTTCTCAGTGATGTGATGGGGTGTTTGCTGGGCATCAAGAAACAATGCAAACTAATTTAAAAAGGAACCTAATGTCTCTAGCCCTCTTCCATAATTTCTTTTCTCCATTTTTTTTGTTGTTGTTGTTAATCATCCTTCCTTTCCCTATTGCAGGTCTATATTTCTGATCTTTAGGAAGCCTCTGCTTATATAAATCTGATTTGAAGATTAGTACTAAGCAGTGATTCTTTTTTTAAATTTTTTTAATTTTTTTACTATTAATTACACTTTATTCATTTAGTATTCCCCCATAAGCCCCTCCCACCTTCCCTCCCGATCCCACCCTCCCTTCCCCTTCCTCATGCATGCCCCTCCCCAAGTCTGCTGATAGGGGAGGTCCGCTTCTCCTTCCTTCTGATCTTAGTCTATCAGATCACCTCAGGAGTGGCTGCTGTCATCTTCTGTGGCCTGGTAAGGCTGCTCCCCCCTCAGGGGGAGGTGATCAAAGAGCAGGCCAATCAGATTATGTGATTCTTAAACAGGATTTTTTTTTTCCTTTCAAATGTCACGTCACAGTGGCTGAGGGTATTTTTAACTATTGAAATTGAAGAAAATCACTAGCTAAATACCTTATAATGCACAATAGAGACTAGCCTCAGCCAATAATTAATTCCAAGTCAAATGTCCAAAACAGTGTAATTGAGATTGATAGTGCTAAGGCCAAGAGAGCATTGTTAGAATCAACATATTTATTTGTTTGTATGTTTGTTTGTTTGTTTGTTTTAGTGTAGCTAACTGCCACCTTTGTGAACTTGGCAGAGGTTCAAAGAAATGCTCAAAGGATAAGCCATAGCACCTCCACCTGCTTTAAAACTTCTGTTCACTCACGGCATGTAGGTACATACCTGCCACATCAGCCCTAGTGAGAACGATGAAGGCGGAGACTGCGAAGACACCTCTGCCTCATAGCAAGGTTGAGGCCAGTCTGTGTTATGCAAAAGATTGTTTTACGAAGAAAAGAATAAAACAGGTTATTGTTTAAGGACAAATGATGCATATGATTATAAGAGGATGCTTATTTTTCTCTTTTCCGTAAATCACTATAGACTTCTCTTACATCGTCAGCCTTCTTTTCCTTCCTTTTCATTTTAAATCTTTTTATGTTTTCTGTAGGTAAAATTTCTGAAATTCTGAGTCCTGGAGCGGTCTGCCCACTGACTAAGCTGGTTCTTGTGAACGCCATGTATTTTAAAGGGAAGTGGAAGGCTCAGTTTGACAGGAAGTACACGAGAGGCATGGCCTTCAAGACTAACCAGGTAGCACAGTGTTTCTAATACACTGTTATTTTCTTAAAGGAGCAAGCAGAAAAAGATGATGGATGGGAAAAGGAACAGCTTATTTTATAGTATTTTGATTCTTATTCTGTTTCTGAATGAAACTAATGCCCCCTTTATATCTTTAATTAGAGTTAGAATGGGAAACTAGAATAATGTGTATACTGATAGATTTGTTTTTTCTTTTCTTTTCTCGTCTTTGGTCAATTGCATCTTACCTCTCTGGTCAAATGACTGTTGTTGCAGTAAGATCCTGCCTAAGCCATGTCACTGTGTCAATATCATGTCATCAGTGTAGTTGCTTAGATATCTTATGCCACCTCAATGGTAGATATGCTGACCTATTGCTTCAGAGTTTAGCATTACAGGATCTTTAATGAAAAAATAAAAACATGTTATCAGATGTAAGTGTAATTTTAAATAAGGTTTTCTACATTCCCTCTAAATATGAAGTGGAATTTGACTTATGTTATTTTATAAATACACCAAGATATGATTGTAAAATGTATTGGTATAGCTTTAAAACTACCTGACTGTATATGTCATGTCATTGTCCTCTCCCAAGGAAAGCAAAGATATAAAACCAACTCTGCAACTGGGCAATGCTTCAGAACACAAGTGTATTATTATTATTATTATTATTTGGTTTGGACCTTGTAAACAAGTCCTTTTACCCCGATGGCTGAGTGGCAGTGAATTCCCTCTTAATTTGGAGAAATAATGCTGAACTGTAAACCTATGGAAGTGCTTCACTGTGAGTTTTCTCAGGAACAATCACTATTTCTCCAAAGGCAATGTCATTTTAAGTCCTGTTCCATTATCAAACTGTCCTTTTTTTTTTTTTTTTCTTTACTTAGTAATACCTCATCAGAGGAACAACAGTCCATTCAACTCGATACTGCAATGTGCGAGTAAAGATTTTGCATTTAACAGACTAAGTGCATTTCTGACCATCAAGGATTGGATATAGCTTGGTGTTAGTAAATTATATTTATTGTTTTGGAAATCTCACTTTCTTTTTGTTTTTGTTAGGAGAGAAAAACAGTGCAGATGATGTTCAAGCATGCGAAATTTAAGATGGGGCATGTGGATGAGTTGAACATGGACATCCTGTCTCTGCCCTATGCAGACGAGGACCTGAGCATGTTAATTCTGCTCCCTGATGAAAACACTGATCTCGCTGTGGTGAGTCCTGGGCAGTAAATGTCTGCGGATGCCAGCTGAGCTCCTTTTTCTAAGTCCATCCCAGTAAACATTTGCAGACTTTCCAACTTAGGTCATTCCAAGCACACCCAGGTGTGCCTTTTAGTGAACATGTGTATGCATTTTTTAAGTGTTTAGGAGTAGACAAGTTTTGATAAATCTAGGATGAGAGAGTTACAAAAATACAACAGCATTTTTTTTAATTCAGGAAGGCGGGATTGGTTGATAGCCAAATAATTCTTTAACAGAGACCCTGGAAGAAGGATAGCATTGAGTAATGGTGATGTTTCTCACATATCACCGTGATGATGAGCTCCATGGGAAATATTTTAAGAAATGCAGGTTCTAATCCAGCAGATAATGGCTTGAGGTTTTGGTTTTTAACAAGATTTCAGATGAAGCAAGTGCAGTTGACCCATGTACCACACTTTGGGTGTGAGGTAGAGGTATGTTTGGGAGTGGTTGTTACCTTTGATTCTCCTCAAGATAGGAAAGGAACAAAGTCCAGGGATTTACAGAGTAGGAGGTGTATGACCAACAATGTTCAGTTAAGGCAGCTCTCCGTTGGGAAGGCCTGAGCACAGCTGACTGTAGGTGACCCAGTGCTTCCAGTCAATATGAACCAGCTCTAGCACTGGTGCACAGCATCGACAGTGAGACCACGGCATTTTACTGGTTTTCCTATGTAATCAGAAAGCTGTTTTCATAAGTCAAGAATGAGAACTGTCATGGCCGCCTGAGAAGAAGTTTGGGAAAGTCTAGGACTAGAAGCAAAGTCAAGCAGCTGCCATTGGATGAGAGCACTCCTCTCTTGGTAAAGGGAAGAGGAAATGCAAGTGCACTAGCCTACTGCCCTCCTGATTTTAAAATTCGACCCCTTGTTATTCCAGGTGGAAAAAGCACTCACGTATGAGAAGTTCAGAGCCTGGACAAACCCAGAAAACATGACAGAAAGCAAAGTTCAGGTTTTCTTCCCCAGATTAAAGCTGGAGGAAAGTTACGACCTGGAATCTTCTCTTCAGAGTCTGGGAATGATAGATGCCTTTGAGGAAACCAAGGCTGACTTTTCTGGAATGACAACTAAGAAGAATGTGCCTGTGTCCAAGGTCTCCCACAAGTGCTTTGTAGAGGTCAACGAGGAAGGCACTGAGGCAGCTGCGACCACTGCAGTGATCAGGAATGCCCGGTGCTGTCGAGTAGAACCAAGGTTCTGTGCAGACCGCCCATTCCTCTTCTTCATCTTGCACCACAAAACCAGCAGCATCTTGTTCTGTGGCAGGTTCTCTTCTCCATAAAGCCAGGAAGAGGCTGAGGATTGGGCTTAGTTTGTAGAGTGTCTGTGCAGCAAGCATGAGGACCTGAATTCAGCCCTAAGCACCCTATAAAACTAGGTGTGGTGGTGCCTGCCAGCCATCCTAGCATTTGGGAGGTAAGGGGCAAGGTCATTCTCAGCTACATATAAAACTTGAAGCCAGTCTGCTATGCAGAAGTTCTTGTCTCAAAAATTAAAACAAAAACAAAACAGAAAAAAACAATCCGCCAAACCCAAAATAACAATAACAAAACAAAACAAAAAACCCACCCCAAACAAAAAATACAAGAGAGTGTGATGTGTGATTGCCTTGCACACCATTCTTTGCCATATGCCCAAATTAAAATTCCTTGTTACCAGGTTGGCAAGGTGATTTCAATGTAAAAATAGAAAAAAATAATATGCTTAATAGTTGATGAACACTTTTGCTGACAGTTCCGATGCCCTGTGTGGGAGTTTGGAGCTGAGAAGACCATGCTTGGTTTGGAGTGTGAGAGGTGATTCTCATTGTTTCAAGTTTTATTCACAACCCTCAGCTCCTAAGGTGCTGTACCACTCTGCTAACATCTTTGAGCTGTGTCGCCCACCACCACTGACAGACTTACCAGGTCCCCATTCACCAAGCCAAGGGTGAAAGCTATAATATAACTGCTCTATCTGCCCTGTGTCTCCCAAGTAGCTGAGACAGTATCTCACTTCATCAGTGTTACCCAATAGTCTTCTATGTCCCATGGTTCAGGCAACTCTTTCCACAAGTTTCAAGAAGAAGTTCAGGCACTCAGCAGCAAGCATCAAAGCAGAGTTGGGAGACAAGGCTCAAAAGTGTGGTCCTTATCTCCCCCTACTCTTTCCAATGCACACAGCTCCAAAGAAAACTTCACTGAATGATTCTTACAAACACCTCTCTAGTTATCCACACGCTCAGATGTGAATCAAATGCTCCCCTGATGACCTAAATGCATATACATGCCAGTACCATTACTCATCAGGTTGTATTTATACAGGTATGTGTGTAACAATTAAAGAAGTCATGAATGTAACAGGGAATGAGGGGGGCACAGGAGGAGTTGGCTCAGAAGTGAGGGGTGGGAATGTAGAGTACTTGTTTATGAGATTCTAAAAATAAAATTAAAAATTAAATAAAATGAAGACAATTATATTTTTTGGGTAGATATAATTTCAATATGGCAGAAAATGGGAAATTATAAGAAATGTACAAAGAAAATTTAAATCATCTGCAAGTCCCTTGCTCAGAAATTGCCACTAATATGGATATGCATTGTCTCCTTTATGTGTGTGCAAATACAAATTCATAATATTTTAGCACAGGATAATGATCATTTTGTAGCTTATTTTCACCCTTAGAGTAAGTCTTGCTCAAGACAATTATCATTCAATGTCAATATCTTGAGGTGCATTAATTTTCAGAATGAGGAGGCATTTTTCTATAACTGAACCTACTTAGACAATTTGGAAAATTAAGCATGCATTGCAGACTACTGTGTTGAATATTCTCAATATTTGATCAAGCTGTTAATTTCTGAATCAATATTACTAAAATGATAATACTGTCAGCGTAGTGTTTAGCTATGTGTTAAGACATCCAAATTGCTCTCCAAAATGTTGAGCTGGCTTACTCTCCCACTTCGGCTTTCATTACAGTACACTAACTATTGCCGTTCCTATTAATGTTTAATGAGGGAGACTAAATAACGGTGACTCCTGACTCTGCTTTATTCTCAGTTGACAGAATCGTGCACAGTGTAATTCTTCATTAAATCTCACCAAGCTGTTCAGAAAGTGTCCTCAGGCCACCTTCAGCTCAGGAGCTATGCTTTCCAACGCAGGTTTGGCCACAGCCCAACCAGAGGACTAGGGAGTATGACTCCGTGAACTTTGATCCGATTTCCATCTCTAACTTGGAATTACAGGTTTCATGAGGTAGAGTTGGAATAGAAATAACTGAATGTGCAGTTCAGTAAGTTCTGAAGCACGTGCCCCGATGCCACCGGCACAGTTAGCACACAGAACATGGCCCTCACACCTGCAAATTTTCTCTGAAAACTTCGGGACATTTTTTTTAAAGACTTTAAATTTTTTTCATTAAAATACAACTTTGTTAATTTTTTTTCCTTTCTTCTCATCCCTCCTACTGTTCCAAAGTCCACCCATAGTTTTTTTTTTTTTTTTTACATAGTCATATAAATGGATCAGCATACAAATGCAAACTGCTGAACCCTGTTCAATGTGGTGTGCGTGCATTTGTCTCTAGGTCTGACCACTCAGTTTGAGATAACCAGCCCTGGGGTACTTCCCCGGCAATGACTAATTCTTCCTCTCTCAGCAGTTGCTAATTGTTTGCAGCTTTTCGTCTAAGGGTGTGGCCCTATGCAAACTTTCTGTCATTAGGGTGTCAGCTATTGCTGGAATTTAAAAGTTTTGTAGGTAGGCATGGTGTTGAGATTTCACTGTTTCACCTACCTGTTAGAGAGAGAAGGCACCATCTCACAATAGATTTCCTGGTCCTCTGGCTCTTACAGTCTTTCTGCCCCTCTTCTGTGATGTTCCTTGGGCTATGTACCCTTTCAATTCATCCCCTGTGTTCAGTTTCAGCCACTTACCCGCCCTCAGGCAACCGCTTCCTAATTAATTTATGTTGTGAAATACTGTGTATTATTCCTATAATTTCCTGAAAATATTTTTAGATTTTTCTTCATTACATTATACTATATACATATGTTACATTATGTTATATATATATATGTATATATATATATATATATATACACACATCAATAGTTTCTTTTGTTTCTACTTAACACGTCATTGTATAGACATAATACAATTTGTTTATCCATTCATAATCGTATGGATATTTGCATTGTTGTCAGGGTTTGATTACTGTAAATAAAGTTTTTAAGAACACTCATGTTCATGTATGTGTTTACTAATGCTTTCACTTCTTTTGACTGACTACATAGTATGGGAACGTCTTAGTTATATGGGGGGGGTTGCACACATAACATTAAGAAACTGCCAAGCCTCTTGTGGTGACACTTGTTTAATCCTAGCACTCATAGAGGAGATGAAGGCATCTCTATTAAATAGTCTGTTAGAGCAGAGTGTCTGAGGCCAGCCTGGACTACACAGTAAATTCCAGGCCGGTAGGAGCCATTCAGGGAGACCCTGTGTCAGAGAGTGAGAGAGCAAGAGAGAGAGACAGAGAGACAGAGAGCTTCCAAACAGTTTGCCCAAGTCAGTTTTATTATTTAATATCTCCAACAAAGATGTAATTGCTGTACATGCTAAACAAAATGGGGCTGACCATCAATGTTCTTTTATATAAAGTGTCGCAAGTTATAATGGTTTTAGTTTGAATTTATCTTAAAAAAATAATCATGTTCAGCATTTTCCCACCATGGGAAAATAACTTTTGAAATTTCTCTCCCATATTATGCCTGCTTATATTATTTTTATTGAGAAATAAAATGAAAGCAAATTATCAGATTTGTGGATTGTAAATAATCCATGTCGTGGCCTTTTCTTCTCATAAAAATACTTTTTATTTATTTATTTTTATTAATACAGTTTATTTACTTTATATACCAGCTGTAGCAACCTCCCTCATCACCTCCCAATCCAACCCTCCTTCCCTCTTCTCCTCCCATTCCTCTCCCTCAGTCCACTGATAACAGAGGTCCTCTTTCCCTTCCATCTGACCCTCGCCTATCATGTCTCATCAGGAGATTGTCTTCCTCTGTGGCCTGGTACAGCTGCACTCCTACCAGAGGGAGGTGATCAAAGAGCCATTAAAGGTTTTTTAATTTTAATGAAGTACTATGTATTATTTGGTTGATGGATGGTGTGTTTGCTATCAACCTAGGAACTTCATTCAACCCAATGTTTCAAGAACTAGCTATGTGTCTTTCAGAAGTGTTAATAGTGTTCAATTACAGATTTAGGCATAGGATCCATTCTGTGTTGTTGATATTGGAAATGTCCATTGTAATAACTGCATGCGTTTCTATGTTGAAAGTCAGCTGATCATGTTCATGTGGTTCTACTTTTGGGTGGCTGTACTTCATTGATCTGCCTGTCCATCTTGATGGCAATAATACCACATTAACATAATTGTTGTGGTTAATACTGAACTCTGAACACAGTTAAGTCTTCTAATATTATGCTTATGTTTTCAAAACTGTTTTTCTTATTTTGAGCCTTGTGAATTTCTCTAAGTGTGAGATATACTTTGGCTACTTGTATAAAAGCTTGTTGGGACATTTATTAGGTTTGCCTTGTTATTAACAGAAATCTAGAGTCAGTAGATATATGTATCTTTCAATCTATGAACAAAGCATGTTTGTCTATATTTAAGGTTTTTATCTTTGCATTCTATTTATAGCTTTCAATAAACACTTTTTTCACAATTACTGTTATATTTATTTTTCAGTATCTCTTATCCTATGCTATCATACTATTACATTTTTAATTTCTGGTTATTTGTTGCTGGTATATAAAATATATTTAGCAGTTGAATTTCAATCTTGTTTTCTGCAGATGTGGTAAAAATCAGTTTTAGTAACTTACTACTTGTCTCATATCTTTGATGAATACTGACATAATATTATACAACTTAGTAGACAAAATTTTTATTTAGGCTTAATTTAGGGAGGCCTTGCCCCTTTACAGTGAGGAAGGCAAAACTACCCTGTCATAATGAAGAAGACTTAGTGGGAGGAAGATGAAATATATCTTACATGGTATATTTGTTTAACTTTCAATAAATTTTCTTCAACATGGGGTTGGAATTCTGGGGAAAGTCCCAGTAGATAAAAGGTTATGATGGTGGCTTGGGAAAGTACAGATAACAGGAAAATGGAGGGTGAGCAATTTATTTTGTAACAATTGTCTTTTCAATGTACATTCTGCTTCCACATGGAATAACTTTTATAAATAATGCAGTCTATTTTTTTCTGTTACACAGAGCAATTTTACCTTATTATTACTGGATTCTTTGGAAATCATTCTCGGGATATTTTTATCTGAAGTATTTTGATGCGACTTCATGGTTTTCCCTTTTCTTAGGCTTTTATCTCTATAGGTTTCACTTTCTATTTCTCTCTCTCCATATATATAATTTTCTTTAAAAATGAGTATATGTATCTATGTACATATATATACACTCATTTATGTATATGTATATATATACACACACACATATACTCATTTTTTAAAGAAAATAATGAAATCAGCATAGCTGGAAGGTAGATTGAGCTATATAGCTCCAAAGCCCTTGATACTTCCTAAAACATGGCTGTTCAGATTTTCTCATTTATTGACTCATTCTGAGCATTTCTCACATTAATTGCCAATGTAACAATCTCAACCTCAGCCCTCATCTTAAAAGGAATAAGAGATAGTTTATTCTGGAGTCACCTTGAATGACTGTGATCATGGACCGGAATTAGGTTACTCCTTATTCCCTGAGCCAATGTTGAGGAAGTTTCATAAAGTTATATAGTTTTACAGAACAAAAAGTCATAAATCAAGGCAAGTTCAAAATACATTTGTTTCAGAGGTGGTTATAGCAAGATAGGAAAAGCTTTTCTATACGCCTGATGTTATCTGATGATATTCTTAGCTTTTGGATTGGGAGAAGCCAGTAGACAGCCAAGTTAATAGATTTCAAAAGGTTCCTATCAATTAGTCAGAGGATGTTGCTTCTGAAACAGAGATAGGCACAGAATATCTGTTCCCGAGGCTAAAGTTAGCTTAAGACAAGGTAAATTAGACTATGGAGCTGTAACCTTCAAATGTCTCCATAGCATTGAACTTCAGATAAGTCAGTCAGTCTCTGACCCATCTCTTTTCAGGAGTTCTTGTTCACACTATACAGAATCTGAAAAATGTAAATATTTTACCTTTATGCTTTTATGTATAATTTTTCCTGTGGTATTCAATCTCTAGGATGCACTTTTCCAACTCTCTGGACTTTTTGCTTGCTCTTCTTTGGATACTACTTTGTTCTCTGTTCCTGTTGTCATAGGTCAGCCTACACTAACTGAAGAGGGCAATCATCTGCACAGTTGTGAGCATGGTAATGAGGTAGGTCTCTGCAAGTCACTGGTTTAGTGCTCATAACATGTTTCAAAGAAAGAAAGACAAATATTAGGTCATTGCATCTGGTGAACTTGAACTACAGTCCTGAGTAGGGTTCTCTCAATAACCGAGCAATGGTGGATTTGCAGACAGAAGCCATCAGAGTCTGGCTTCATCTATCTCTCTATCTATCTATCTATCTATCTATCTATCTATCTATCTATCTATCTATCTATCTATCTATTTATATGCGTATATATACATGCATATATATACATGCATATATATATATATATTCACTCACACATATATTCATGTAGGCAGAAAAGAATGTGGCTGCTAACAATTCTTAAGTCAGTAACTAGTTACATGACCTTGAACAAGTTAGGGAAAGTTCTTTGTGTCCAGTTTCTTCTTTGGAACATGAAAGGGTTTGCCCAGATGATCCCTAAGTGGCTTGAGCCTCTGACATTCACTAAAAAATGTGCAGCACTAGACTATTTTGGGACCATACACTTTACTTTCTGCATTGATATTTTTTTTTTTGCTGCTTTATAAGCTTTTGTTATTTCAAAGATGAATTTTGTCGTTAAAAATCTAAGTTGGCTCCAGTGTGCTGTTAAATCGACACCTTTTTCATTTCAGTTAAGGACTTTGATGATAGCTTCCAGCCAGAGCTTGCAAAATAAAACCATGTTTTCTGTTCTAACATTTGTTTCATCTTCATCTTTTGTCAGCAGAAATATTGCTATTTGTCATTTCAACATTTTCCAGCGACACCTCTTTCCTCATTTGGGGCCTTTGAAGTTTCTCTCATCAGAATGAAGACTTTTGCTAATAGATCTCCAGGGCTGCTCCTTGTGTCAGGGAAAGCCTCCTTCAGTGCTAAGCAAGGTCTCTAGCTGATCTGCTCTGCTTCCTAATTAGAAGAGTGACATTCAAATAGAGAAAGGAGCAAATTTAAAGAAAAAAAAACATGCCACTGGATTATGTGGCTTATTTTGCTTCACTGGTACAGTGCTGTTTCAAAATGTGCTCCTATAAGAACACTCTCTGCCTCTTCCCCAGCAGAGTTCAGTGACCCAACAATCAGTTCCCCGGAAAAAGCCCCTGGATTTGTGGCTGTGGAACATAGAGCTTTAACCTTTTCTGAGAAGCAAGTGGTGAGTGGAGATGCCCTACACTCCTTCATCTGGGAAAGGCTTCACTTCTCTGCTGGGTGACAGAGCTGTGCAGAAGACCAGTACAGAGAGGTTTCTAGCTCTCTCCACTGAGGTTACTCACATACATCCCATGCTATCCCCTGAATAATCCAGAGTTTGGGCACAATACAAAGGCGATTTTAGAGGTAAGGGTTTGGAATCAGGATTGTTCTATAAAACCCAGAGACTGATAATTTTACTATCAAGAAGAGGATAAAGTAAGTTTGATCCCTTTTTCATTATGTAGACAAATAGTCGTGAGGGTGAACCAAACTCCTGAAAAGAAGTTGTGGCTGCAGAGACTGTTTGATTAGGGTATCAGTCATATATATTATATAATATATAATGTATAATATATAATTTATAATGTATAATATATTACTGAATGTATAATATATACATATTATATATTGCTGAATATGAATATTATTCAGTGATAGATATTGTATATATTAATAATATATTCAGTAATATAATATAATCTATGGTTGCAAAGTTGCAGTCCAGAGTCTAATTGTCTTACCTTGGTCAACTTCTTGCCCTCTGGAACATACATTCCTTTTCCACCTCTGGTCAGAACTAACATATTAAGACTTATAGAAATATTTGTAATCTATTAATTTAGGAGACTACCAGCTTCCACTAACCCAAAACCAAAAAATGTCACATATATCATCATAGATCTATAGAAAGACTTCCATCAGCCTGTCTGATGTGCTCACCATTGTATTTTAAATTTGCCTTGATTCATGTTTTTCCTTGTACTGTAAAACTATACAACTTCAAAAAAACAATCTTCACCTTGGATCATGAAATTACGGGTAACCTAAATCTATATCCCCAGGCCATGAACACTCAAGTGACTTCAGAATGAACTATATTCCCTTTTAAATGAAATCTATTGTTTTTGTATCAATGTGAGGTAAAGTTATACAAAATTCAATACTGCAAATAGAGATAAATTATTAAAAAGGATTTTACTGGAAAGTTACAGGAATGAATATTTGTGTAGTAAGTGATTTAGGGGAGTAATCCAAATGCCATTTTTATGTTATAGAATCTAAGACTCAAGTTTGCATGGCTTGCCTGGCACCGTAGCATATGTTCTCATTTATTAGAGAATTTTATTAAATATGTTTGGATTGTGTTTATTATAATCATTATTGCTAGTGGTAGACCTGAGCTATAGGTATTGAATGAATAGTATTAAACCTTCATTTAAAAGTTGATGAGAGGCTGATGTATGATGGCATATTTACTGATATTTGATAACATATATCAGTTATCTTAACAATTTAGACTAATGCAAAAGTATCGTTTATTTAAAGTTATTCCAATCCTGCCCTCTGAAATACCTTGCAAGTATGAGAAGTTCTCCATTGAAACACAGATAAAAATAAGACAAGAAATTTCAGCTATCTAAGTCTAGTAATAATAGACCCATTGTCCAGTTTTGTATCCTTCTATAACTAGCTTGCATCACAACTGGACTTTGTCCTTTACAACAGTGATATTTCCTGACCCAACTAAACCAATAGGTAAAGGGCAAAAGTCTTTTCATAGGCCAAATGTTATTTAAACTAGGTTTCTCAATGGTATTACCCTTTTCATTTCTTTTTCACAAAAATCATAAGATCAAAACAGCCTCATCTGATAAGTGCTATTGATTATGATAGTGTATAATATTACTTTAATATTTCTTTCCCTGGTTCTTCTAATAAAATAAAAGCCTGGAGGCATTTTACTTCTGTGGCCAAATCTCAGGGGGACCACATGGATTCTCACCCTCCAGGTGGGTATATAATGAAATAAAATATTTTTACCTTTTGTCTCTCTATTCACTGTGCCACATGATTTTTTTCCTTCCAGAGCTATCTCTTACGGAACATGATACTCCAACAGGAAGCCTCAGAAGTTGTCCTGACAAACAGGATATGTTCGACCTTTCTGGGATTTCTATCATCACCATCACCCAAGTATTTCCAAGTTGAAGGTCAGGGCTTATACCAAACCCCTTTCTACAGATTAAAAAAAAATTATGTATCAAGTTTTGATCCTTATGGCAGTTAAAACCCATTCATTCAGACTTTTGAAAGCTTCCCTTAAGTAATATTCTTTTTGTTTTAAAAACCTTATTTACTATATGAATACTTTTGTTCAAAGATCAATGGCTGTATGCTGGTAGTTTTATGTCAACTTGACACAGGCAAGAATCATCAGAGAGGAGGAGGCTTCAATCAGGAAAGTGCCTCCTTATCAGTTCTGTAGGATGCTTTCTTAATTAGGGGTTGATGGCCCATTGTGAATGGTGCCATCCCTGGGCTGGTGGTCCTGGTTCTATAAGAAAGCAGGCCAAGCAAGCCAAGATGAGCATTCTAGTAAGCAGCATCTCTCCAAGGCTTATGCATCAGCTCCTGCCTCTAGGTTCCTGCACTGCTTGAATTTCTGTCTTGGCTTTTTTTCTATGATAGACTACAATGTGAAAGTATGGGCCAAATAAACCTTTTCCTCCCAGGTTGCCATGGTCATTTTTTTTTTTTTATTGCAGCAATAGAAAACCTAACTAAGACAGGCTGATTTAAAAATGTTACCTTTTTTGTGTCCTTGGAATTCCTTTCAGGCTGGAGCAATCCCTGTTTCTCTGAGAAGACAATGGATTGTCAGAGATGCTACATTATCAAACTGGAACTTTTGGTCCCATGTCTCAGATCTGGATACATTAATTAAAATGCAGGAACTGCTGTTTCCGTTGTATGCATTTGTACTCAGGTCACTTTTTCTCTCACAATGCTCCTCTCAGTCTTCTTTCAATACATGTGTCATTTCTCTTATGGCACCTCTCCAGCTATAGGTGAAGTTTCTATGCGACCATGCACTTATGCTTATATACATGTATCTTTAAATGACCCTTACCCTTTCATTTACACATGCATACCTGCCTTGAGCCACACATGCTGTCAAGCCCTGTCTACCTTTCCAGATCTAGCTAATTTAAATGACCCATAAAGATACTCAATCTTTTTATTTTTCATGAAATCACAAGCAAATATCTTGAATTTGGGGTTTTAGCTTTAGTTCTGCAATTCCAATAAGTCTATCGATGGGCTTTATGGAACTCAAATCAAATGAAGTTACATTATTAATTTTATGAGTATTTTTCCGACAAGATGGAATGTTGTATCTGAAAAGTTGAACTAGATGTGTCTCAAGAAACACCGATCTTAAGAATTTTGTACATAAGGTTCATCTAAGTTCACATGTAATCATCTCCCTATTTTCTAGAATAATATCTGCTTTACAATATTGAATCTGAATTTTGAAATTCTCTGAATAAGGTATTTTTAAACTTTCATTAGTGCCTCATATTCTGAAATAGTATTCATTACTATTCAACCTCTTTGTCTTACTGGAGAATTTACTTTCTAATTCCGTAAATAAGCTTTAAGAAAAGCAGAGGGAAAAGGGCATGTATGTCATGAGGTAAGGAAGAGCTAGTGTGAGCTCCCATGAGCCAAACGTACTAAGCCAGAACACACCCAAATATATTTATATACATTCCTACTTACATAATTCCTTAGCCCATAAATACGACCTCTCAGTCTGTATAATGTTAGTTGAATATACAACCTTTAAGTGATAGCAACTTAGTGTTCATCTAAGTTGCTATCTAAGCAACTTAGATGAACAACTGGTGTGTTCCTCCTTGATTAAGACTTTTCTTACTCTCAGAATTCTTTAGCTACCTGTAGGTCTTTGTCTAGGATTGAGGCCTCAGGAATACCCCCTCCCCATTTATATTAACATGTCAGTTAGTATTGTCTTTGCTCAGCTCATGTTTAGGCTGCCATGCTGCTGAGGCTTGGTGGATGCAGCTCCTGACAATCCCAGGAGATACAATATTACAGCCAACTCCCTGGTTCTCTGGTTCTTACAGTCCTTACACGTTCTCTTCCACGATGATAGGTGATTTGCGCAGGAGTCATATTTTAGATGTATTACTGCTGGAACTGGCCTCAGTAACTATGCACTTTGTTTGGTTATGGCTGTCTGTAATGGTTGGTGTTGCAAAGAGAAGTTTCTCTGATGAGGGATGAGGACTGTACTTACCGTGGGTATATGGGCAAAATGTAGGTAGGCATTATAGTGGTTTAGTAGGTTGCCCTTCAAGATGCATGACTTCATTAGCTCTAGACAGTGCCTAGGTTTCCAGTACCGGCCATGATTCCGCTGTTACTGAATGGATCTTAAATACAATTAGAGAGCTGTTGATTACTGCCACAATATTCTATTACTATTATGCTATTACTATTCTCTTAGGGTTATTATGCCATGCTGGGTATTATTGAGGTTCATAGACATGAAAGCTGGGTAGGATTGTTGGTTGGTTGCTTTCTTCCTTTGGAAGCTTAAATTGTGTCTTCTGGTACCACAAAAGCTAGTCCTCAGAGCGGAGGCTTTGAGGTCAGTTCCAGCTCCTGGGTCTCTGTGCCCTGTATGTGATGGACATGGTGTCTTCAGCAATAGACAATTGCTTGGAAACAATCAAGGATGGTGAAAATGTCTACAATGTTTTGGGAGTCTCTTGGAAAACCCTGATCAACAATTCAATAGACAGTTTCTCATGCCTGATGATGGTATTTTTGTTAGATGCTGGATGGCTCTTGGAGAAAACATTATCATCCCAGCTGGGAACATTTCATTTAAACTATTTATGTGTTATGCACCGATTTAAGTGTATTATAGAAATTTTTAGGGAGAAAGTTAATTTTGTGCTCCTAAAAAAAAAGAAAAGGAATTTTAACTTAGAAGTTAGAACATGATGAAGGATTGATGTGATCACCACTGGCAACCGATGTTTCTGTAGCTTTGGAAGTCATTCAGCCTCTTTCCAAAAACATAAGCAAAATTAATTACTTTGCATTTACCGTTTTTATTTACACATTAATCACGGTTGTCCAAATAGAATATCTTATTTGGCTCTGTTCTGTGCTGGAGAGAAAACTTTCACTAATGAAGAATTAGTTGAAATTATACTTTAAGAATTTCAAGATAGATTATACACCATGCTGACCACAATCCACAAATGTACCGTGTTGTAATTATTTTCAGAATCTGCTTTAAAACATTTTCAACAGATACCACTTGGTGTCACTCTAAGTCCGTATGTAATGGACTAAGGCAAGTCCTATCGGCTAGACAAGTGACAACATTTCATTTTCTGAAATAACTGAGAATGGACTAAAGTTCACCCCACATTCTTGCTATTTGCTTTTTTCTTGATAAACTTAACAGCGAACAACTTTGGGTTTATTTCAAAAGACAACTTTTTCCAAACAATTGTTTTTTTTTTTTTTTGTTTTGTTTATTAAAAATATAAAGACTCAGTTGCTGCATCTAGATCTCTTGATACACTGGGTGGAAACAAAGGGACCCGAATTCTCTTGGAGAATATTGTCAAGGTTAAATCAATCTAAAATGAATTAGTGTGTTTAGAATTGATCTTTTTTACAACTTGTAATTTGATTATTATTACAGACACAGTTTCATTCTTCAGAAGATATTAAAAATACTTAGATCTATTAAAGTGGGTATAAAATAATGCATATTGAATACTTACAGTGTGAAGATGTGTTATTCACTGTGAAAATCATTACGATTGTTTGTTTATTTGCTTTTGTTTAATGTTTCAGAGCTAACTTTTATCTTATTATCTGATGGGAGAGATGAAAAATGATAAAGAAACTTAGGCAAGTCAGTGGCAACAAAAGAAGCACAGGAGAAACGTCTGTGACACGTACGCCCTATCGCTATGCTTCTATAAGTGTCTCTGAGCTTACTAGCCACATCTGGATATTTAGCTGAACATCTTCCTTGTCCTCACCAAGCATATGCCCACTTCATGGACTAAAAAATACTTTAAAACAAGTAACGTCAAAGTGAAAAGAAATGAATTTCTTCAGCTCTTGTAGTTCTAAGGACTTTAACTTTCATTTAGGATCAAACACCAGCTGGATGAAAAGCTGAGCAGTATTGCTTTGACATCTTTAGGCTGGTACAGATTTTTCACCTGATGTCTAGACTTGTGTGGAAGACCACCCAGTGCAGTCATCTTCCGAATGCTTTTTGAATTTCAAACTCAGCACACTTCCACTTGAAGACATTTTCCAGCCCAAATCAGCTGCATCGGCCCCTGTCTGATTTGCCTCCTACGAGTCCAGTCTGAACTAATGGGGCCGTTTTTCACCCAGTTCCTTTCTCCAAGCAGACTGTAGTCAGCTGTCTTCTCCTTTCTCTTGATTTCTGCATTCATTCACCCCTGCAGCCCTGCCTGTGCTTTCTCTGTACATACAAAGCCCTCTAGTCTTTTTCAACTCTTTATCCCCATGGTCAGTGACCTGGTTCAAGTCTTCACTATCTCTCTCTTTGAAAAGGGAAATCATTTCTGAACTCTTTTTGTTTTGTGTTTGAGATAGGACCTCTCTTATAGAGACTGACCCCCTTCCTCAGCTTCCCAGCTGCTGGGATTATGGGTATGCACCATCACACCAGGCTCATTTTGATCCTTTTGTTACCGAGTTTCCCTTTTTGCCGTCCAGTTTGTTGCCACAACCAATCACAAAAATCTAATAGAGCAGAAAGCTTGCTCAGAATTCACTAGTAGCGACGCAGTGTAAAATGCTCTTTCCTGTTATAAAAGGACAACCTTCAGTGTGTGCTCTAAATTTAACATTACAGAAACTTGGTTGTCAGGAAAGTTCTTGGTATATTGGTTAAACCAATGAAAATAAGTGAGAGTACACAGTGGGATTAGGTGGCTGATAAATTCCTACATCTATCAGCCCTCACCTGCATTGTCACCTCACCACTGATAATTTCTTCTTTGTTTACTAAAGTTTCTATTTAGTTCACAATTTTTTGAAGTTAGAGTATGAAAAGCCTTGAGAATCAGGAAGAAGTTGAGGAGGAGTGGATATGATAAAAACATAAAACTCTCAACCAACACTTAAAAAAAAAGCTTTGTGAAAATTAAGCTCTACTTGTTAATACGTGTTTTGTGTTAACCAGCTAATTAGCTGCTTTATGTCAAGACAGATTCTATGTTTGGAGTCCTGGGTATAGCTGGAGGATGCTGCTGATGACCTTGTGCTTCATGAAGCAGCTTGGAGTCGTGCTGCAATGAACTTTGTTGTGTAATTCTGACTGCCACCGGATAACCTTGGCTAAGTTATTCTACTCTAGTTTTCTCCTAAGCAAAGTTAAAGCGGCAACATCAACCTACCCCCAACAGGCATGTTAATAAGTATATTTTCCCCAAAGTGCAATGTACCAATTATCATTCGTCATAGCACTACAATAATAGTTAATTGTCCCTGGTTTTTCTTGTTATTCACTGCTCACTCAAGCAAACGATGTTACTGGAGGGACTGCAGGGTGAAAATTGCAAAATATGCTGATGTACCAAATTAGTTGCCAAGAAAACAATAATAAAAAAGTAATCAGAGTTGCAGGAGCCCTTCCGGTTTCAAACCCATCTAATCTTTAGCGATTCTATTGCAAACTAATTTTCTTATTCCTTATCTCTTAGTCAGATCTTCTGCCAATACTTATGGACTCAATTTATCATCCTCCACTACACAGGAGCCTGGCCTGCCAGTGTGCTTTAACTCTGAACCTACCCAACTGATTTACAGCAAAATCGATCCCGACTCACAGTACTCATGCTTTCAATTTTCAGCACACATGCCTAAATGTGAAATAACAGAAGATTAAACACCCTTACTATATGCGTGCAGCCTTCGCCTTCCCAATCATTTCTGTTGAGTGATTAATGCTATCTTTACAACCAACCAAATGTATTGTATCACATTAGTTCTCTCTTTCTTCAGAATACAAAGAAGAAAAGATAGGACAAAGAGAATTTTCATAAGAATTATCTTTAACATATGGTTTCTTAAGCTTTTTCTGCTTGTCACCCCTTTTACTCAAGAAACTTTAATGTGACTCTAGGAACATAGACCTATAAAATTAATGATATGAATAGAATATTTTACTGATAATAATTCAAAAAAATTTATTTCAAAAATTCTTGATATACACATGATTTTACCACTTGTTAATGATGAAAGTAAAACTGTATAAAAAAAAAGAAATGGATGTGCTTGTTTATTTTTACATAGCATTGAATTTTGACTGAATATTTAATACAGTAGGACACATAGCATCATCAACACTTTTCAAAGTTCATCAGTATTTTTATTTTATAATTGGCCACAGTGAAAATGTGATTTTATGTATTCTATGAACTAGCTCATTTTAGGTCAACTTGGCACAAGCTAGGGTCATCAGAGGGGAGGGAGCCTCAACTGAGAAACCGCCTACATAATAAGCCTGTAGGGCGTTTTCTTAATTAGTGCTTGATGTGGGAGGGCCCAGCCTATGGTGGGCGGTGCCACCCTGGGCTGGTGGTCCTGGATTCTATAAGAAAGCAGGCTGAGCCAGTCATAGAGAGCAAGCCAGGAGGCAGCACCCAGCCATGGCTTTTGCCTCAGCATTTCCTTCCAGGTCCCTGCCCTGTCTGAGTTCCTGGTCCGAGTTTCATCAATGATGAACAGCAATGTAGAAGCATAAGCCAGATAAACCCTTTCCTCCCCAAGTTGCTTTTGGTCATGGTGTTTCATCACAGCAGATAGTAACTCTAACTAATATATTTCACATAAATATTGCAGAATGGCAGAAATATGTGCATTGCACTTCAGAAATGGTTGAGGGATCTTTTTTAATATTAAGTCAAAATTTATTTAATTTTTTAAAAATTGAATTAAAGGTAACAACTTGAAAAGTAACATTTAAAAATTTTCATGCTGTGTGTGAGTGTGTATGCACAGAGGTATGTATTGGGTGTCTTTCCTCTATTGCTCCCAACTTTTTTTTAAACATAATTTTGTATGTTTTATTATTTTTTAAGTTTTTTCATTGCAGCTAGTCCTGAAGATACCTGATAAGCTAGGGTCAGATGGAAGGGGAGGAGGACCTCCCCTATGAGTGGACTTGGAAAGGGGCAGGGAGGAGGTGAGGGAGGGAGGGTGGGATTGGAGGGAATGAGGGAGTAGGCTACAGCTGGGATACAAAGTTAATAAACTGTAACTAATATTAAAAAATAGTTTTTTCTCTTTTATTACAATTTATTCACTTTGTATCCCAGCTATAGCTGCCACTCTCATCCCCTCCCAATTCAGCCCTCCCTCCCTCTTCTCCTCTCATGCCCTTCTCCCAGTCCACTGATAGAGGTGGTCCTCCTCCCCTTCCCTCTAAAACTAGCCTATCAGGTCTTGTCAGAACTGGCTGCACTGTCTTCCTCTGTGGCCTGGTAAGACTCCTCCTCCCTCAGCAAGAGATGATCAAAGAGCCAGCCACTGAGTTCATGTCAGAGACAGTCCCTGTTCCCCTTACTAGGATCCCAATTGGAGACTGAGCTGCCATGAGCTATATCTGTGCAGGAGTTCAAGGTTATCTCCATGCATAGTTCTTGGTTGGAGAATCAGTCTCAGAAAAGACCTCAGATTTTTTTTTTTTTAATTTAGGGCCTTGCTCACACTAGCTATGGGTGTACCACTCATAGCTATACTATACTTCAAGCCATTTATTTTTATTTTCATTTTTTTTATTTTAAGATAAGATACTTTCAAATTGCTCAAGATGGCACTGAATTCACTCTGTAACCCAGATGGCATTTAAATTTATGTTTTTGTCTCCTCCTTCTTGAGTAGCTGAGAGATCAGGCCTGTGTTCTTGGCCTGATGATTTTTTTTTTCTTTACCTTCTCAAAATATACTTATAAGTATTGATTATTATTGAGTAACTTTTGGGCCAGTAGCACATATGTCTCTCCCCCACCCCCACAGGCATGCAATCTTGTATTTCCATCTTTAGGTCAGTCTCATCTCTGCAACATGTGGCTCTACCTTTTGACATCTTATTTACCAATATCATTTGCAATATCCTGATAATATTTCTTCTTTTTTCCTTCCTTTGGTGTTAATTGATTGGAAGTTATATGGATATAGAATATCTACGATGTACACCTGTAGATGGGAGAGCTAACATGAGCAGTGATTTCTGTGAATAAAGGATGGGTGTGTTTGACCCTGGTCTCCTTACGACATGAAGAGCTGTTGTTGATCCTTGGAGAAAATCCAAATTCTGTTGTGTATGTATAAGACCATTTGAGATTTAGTTTCTGTAGAATGGGGGAAGAGTAGTTAAAGCATTTGTTGCATGAGTAATAAAACCTGAATTCAGATTGCTTCTACCCACTTTAAAAATGCTGATTGAGAGTGGAAGGCTATATTCCTAACCCTACAGCTTGGAGGCAGAGGCTGGAGGATCTCTGTGAATTTGAAGCCAGCCTGGTCAACAATGAACTGCAGGACTGAGAAGGCTACACAGTGAGATCCTGTTTCAAAACAAATCAAAACCAAGAATAATTAAAAGATGCCATTATACCTAGTCACCCCCCTCTTTAATATCACATAATGTACACATGAATCTCCAGTTCACATTACCAAATCGAAAGTATGCACAACTCCAGAAAACCATAGCAAAAGTCCCCTTTGGAACTTCACAACTGTTCTGTTTGGGTTGTTCTCTCCATGAATGTCTTTTCTCACCATTCTAAGTTTTATACATGATTCTATTCTTATCTTAAATTCTGATACACCAGGAACATTCCTTGATGCTAGACTGAAGTAAGTATGTGACCTGATTTTGTTTGTTTTCTCTTTCAGAGTGATTCGATCTTCATTTTTTTTTTACACAGAAGTGTAACTTTCGACCCCTCTAAAATACAAATTTTTGAGCAGAGAAATGTTGTACTTATCATTGGATTTTTGGACCTACTATAGTAGCACAGAACAATAAATATTTCTCACATGATCTTTGTGTGTGTGTGTTTGTGTGTGCTCTCATGCATGCATGTATGAACGTACGAATGTGTACATACAAACATGACCTAACCATCTTGATGGGAATCACTAGTGCATGTAGCATGTCAGAATTTGTGAATGTGGCATGGCTCAAGAAATCTAATATTTACCATCATCTAACTGAGATATAGACATACAATGATACAAAAATGTCCAAGATAGAGGAATAGTGGACCAAGCTGGCCTCAATACTTTTCATTTTTGTTTGTTCTGGTAGAGAAAACTTTTTTTTTCTTTCAGCTGTCTGGAAGTGAGATGAAAGCTAATAGCCATCTTGAATATAAAAGTGACCTCCATAACTCTCAGCATCTGCTTTGATACCCTGCAAGGTAAACTCTTTCAGAGGCCCTCTGTGGCAGGTTCCTGTCCTGTTCCCTGTTTTCACCCTCTTCTGATATCCAGCCTCTTTGCCTTTCTGAATGGGGATTGAACATCTTAGCCAGAGTCCTTCTTCTTGATTACTTTCTTTAGGTGTACAGATTTTAGTATGTTTATCTTATATTCTATATCTAATATCCACTTATGAGTGAGTATATACCCTGTGTGTCTTTCTGCTTCTGGGATACCTCACTCAGGATAATCTTTTCGGTTCCCATCATTTACCTATGAATTTCATGATTTCCTTGTTTTTGTTTTTGTTTTTTTTTTTCATTGCTGAGTAATATTCCATTGTGGTGTAGATGTACCACAATTTCAGTATCCATTCCTCAGTTGAGGGGCATCTGGGTTGTTTCCAGCTTCTGGCTATTACAAATAAAGCTGCTACAAACATGGCTGAGCAAATATCCTTGTTGTGTACTTGAGCATCTTTTGGATATATGCCTAGGAGTGGTATAGCTGGATCTTGAGGAAGTGCTATTCCTAATTTTCTGAGAAAGTGCCAGATTAATTTCCAGATCCTGAGACTTATAGCCAACCTTTGGGCAGAGTGCAGGGAATCTTATGAAAGAAGTAGGAAATAGTAAGACCTGGAGAGGACAGGAGCTCCACAAGGAGAGCAACAGCTCCAAAAGCATCTGGACACAGGGGTCTTTTCTGAGACTGATACTCCAGCCAAGGAGCATTCATGAAGATAACCATGATGTTTTCTCCATAACATCACATGCACAGATATAGCTCATGGCAGTTCAGTGTCCACGTGGGTTCCATAGTAATGGGAACAGGGACTGTCTGTGATATGAACTGATTGGCCTGCTCTTTGATCACCTCCCTCTGAGGGGAGAGCAGCCTTACC
Source organism: Rhombomys opimus (assembly GCA_010120015.1). Taxonomy (NCBI): domain Eukaryota; kingdom Metazoa; phylum Chordata; class Mammalia; order Rodentia; family Muridae; genus Rhombomys; species Rhombomys opimus. The sequence goes on from REGO01000249.1 coordinate 2,590,473, forward strand.
AGGCCACAGAGGAAAATAATGCAGCCCATCCTGATGAGACCTGATAGACTAGGATCAGAAGGAAAGGGAGGAAGACCTCCCCTATCAGTGGACTGGGGGAGGGGCATGGGTGGAGAAGGGAGAGGGAGGGTAGGATTGGGAGGGAAGGAGGGAGGAAGCTACAGAGGAGATACAAAGTGAATAAATTGTAATTAATAAAAATAAAAAGAAAAAGAGAAAAAAATTAAATTGGAAAAAATAAAAATTACCTCCAAAAATGCAGTTTAATATTACACAGGGTGGAACTGTCTAAATCCCTTTACTCTCTGTGTTTAATTTTTCTTCCCAAGAATGTGACATAGGCCAGTGGCTATCTCAAACAACCTGAGGGTGGTTTCACCACATCCTGACTTCTCTATGGCCTGTAGTGTGTACATGCAGATCAGTCTTGCACCAGATTGAGGACAGGGCGCCTCTCCATAGGTCCTGTGCGTCTCTCTCGTGAATAATTTATTAGGTTTGCAACTGGCTTGGAACATCCTTCTTCTACTGATCACTGCCTTTTATCCACTCATTTATCTTCATTAACGATTTTGTTTCCCTTCAAACACTTGTCTCCAATTCTCCCATTTAAGGCAGTTTTCCCCTGGCTTCGAGATTTTAGATAGACTATTTTTCTACCTACTCTAATACTAGTCACAATTCCCGGTGCAATGAAAGCTTAAATCCTAAAATTACTCTCGCTGTTGAGATATAATCAAGGGTTGCAAGCTTGGTCTTGACATCAATAGAAGGGTATGGACAAAAGGAAATTACCCTTCTGGTCCATGACTGTGATCCTTCATCACAGGCTCATTTTATATGAGGATAATTACCTGTCTTCCCTTGCCAAAAATTAAGTTTAATTTGCACAGCTTAGCTTCTAAACCAATGGGTTACAATTGATCAGGGTGTGAAATGGTTGAGTGTCCACATCTTTAAATTATATATATATATCCTATATTCACAGTGAGAAATCAGTTTTCATAATTTTTTATATATCTGATGTTAAGACAACAATAATATTTTTGTTATGTGTGCTTTATTTTTCAAAATGTGTTCATGATTATTGTGATGCTTTTGTCACTTTTGGTCATGCATCAAGTATCTAACCTTATAAATTTAATGATTAGCATGATTAGTGGGAGAATCACCAGCTGGTGATAGCTGAGCTCATTCTTGCTGATCCTCTTTTGAATATGTGTACCGTGCTGCAGATACTCAATCTGCTATAACAGTTCTGAAAAATAATGCCAAGTTAATTGAGTTTCTTGATTAATTTCTTTAATTGCCGATAGCATTTGTCATTTAGACCTATTTTTAATATATGATCACATTTCCCAAACATTTTCTCACTTATTTATTGTAAATAGCAATTTTTACAAAATCTTTATTAGTTCTTAATTGTCCAAATTTATCTTCTTCATTATACCTAAGGACCAATTTTAAAACGAGTTCATTTTCTTTGCTACTTTAGAGTTGCTATTGTATCTCATCTATTTGTTTATTACAAGATTTCGATTATCCTAGTATTTTTTGCTTTTAGTTTGGGAAACAGCTTAAAATATCCTTTGTATTTGTTTAGCATATTCCCTACTAACTAAACATAAAGCATTTTGAGAATGAAAGTTGTGGGGTTTTTTTCTTCTGCTCTTTAGAAGTGTTTTGCTGAAAGGGTTCACCCACAGGTTCTTACACAGGGATTGCACTGACTAAGCTTGTCTGCTAAAGCCTGTGACCCAATAAGGTTTTCTGGTAAACATATCTTACCACTGTGAAAGTGAGTGTGAAAATTCTCAGTACCCCACTCACGGAATCTCAAGTCTTTAAAAAGCCAATTAGTCACTGTTGATATTGATAGAAAGTCTTTGATGTTTTATACTTTAGACTTTTTTTTCTGTAAATTTTATCTGTAACTTTTACCGTGTTAACACGTAAAATTGGACATTTTTAGAGTATGGTAGTTCATATGGTAGTTCAATACATGTAAACATTGTGTAACCTTCAAATCAGGTAAAATATCTATGCTTGAACATTTATCATTCCTTTGTACCGAAACCATTGAGAAGTCCTCTCTTCTAGTTTCTTTGAAGTGGCTGTTCCGCTCTGCAATAATACATTATACCTTACTTGTGCTTGTATTTCTTCATTCTGTATCCACATAAATTCTAACACAGTCGCTGTAAAATCACTGTACGTTCTTTTTCTCACGTCAGCTTCACGTTGCAGAAAGCAGAGGCCGAATACCCTTGATTTTCACATATGATAGACTTCTCCAGAGGAACCCTTTGAGAGCTAGTGACCTGATAAGGCGTCAGAATGTCTTTGCAGTGTCAACAGAAAGGACCTCTAATGCCATCGATGCCAGAGGGAGAGAGAGCTCAAGGTCATGCTGGGGAAATTACTGAGATCTTGTTCAGAAACAGTAAGTAAAAAGGTAGCTGGAGATGAGACTCAGTTAAGCGGAGTCTGCCTTTCATGCAGGGAAAACTGAGTTCACTTCCCAATACAAGGGGGCGGGGGCAAGAAGGGCTGTAAGCATCAGACCGCAGAAGGTCGGACACATGATTATTACCCGGAGAGGCTGCTTGCTGTTGACTAGTTTCACTCCCATTTATTATACAAGGAGGTATTTGTTCTCACCTTAAATATCCAGTCTCAAGCCTGCCTGACTGTGGTGAATTACAGGATCTGGGCTGAAGTCAAAGGCAGGTCTTCTCAAGTGTGTGTGTGTGTGTGTGTGTGTGTGTGTGTGTGTGTAACTGTGTGTCTGTGTTTGGGTGTGTCTTTAGGTGTGTGTCTTTATGTGTCTGTGTGTCTGTCTGTGGGCATGTCTCTGCATGTGTCTGTGTGTGTCCTCCATCTGAGCTGTCCCACGTTCACCTTCCTCCCTGATCCCTCCCTTCCCCCGCCCACAGCCTGCTGGCAGGCCCAGAGTCCACCCATCCCTTCCATCTGGCAAGCTGATTCCGCTCCCTCACAGCTTCTCTTAAAACTGACAGTTTCCCTGAAAACAACCTAAAAAGTTCCGAACTGCACACAAAACAAACAAATAAGGCAACTAATACTTTCCTGAAGACATAACAGCAAGGACGAGTGTTTTTTTTTTCCACGCGCTGGAACTTTGTGTGGTCCTTGGAGGAGGCACAAGGTCTCCTCAAGTGCCAACCCAGCCATCAGAGGCCCTGGAAGCCCCATTTCAGATTTCAGAGTGAGCGCTGGCAGGTCCCTTCGCTGATTTTAGGCTGAAACATTTTCTTTCCTTAATTTCTCATGATTGTGCCCAGGCCAGCGGCGTCTTCCAATAGTACCCCTCTTCCTTTCCAGCACAGCACAGCTCCCTCATCTCCAATGGTCCGATAGCCCTGCCAGGGATCACTGCCTGGCTTTCTCGTCTCATTCTCAATTTGCTCTCTAAACGTGGAAGCAGAAATTTCGGGTGGTGCTTTAAATCACTTGTATCACATCAGAGGGTTTTGCCCTGGGAGCTCAAAAGACCCCACCCCCATAAAGGAGGTCTCCCTCCATTCTGAGGTGCAGGGGCTTAACTCATTCTCACCAAGGTTATTTGTCTACAGGGATCAGTGTTTTAATTCTCACTGCTTTTTATTCAGCCTCAGAGTGGTTCACGACTGCGCCAGTCTTTCACCTCACCACAAAGAGTTGTGCAGTCTGCGGAATCCTGAACGCCTGTTGTCCAGTAGAAATCAAACCCGGAGTGGAAGACAGCAATGATTTCTTCGCACTTTTACCGCAGAGAGGCTGGGAGATGTGTTATCTCCACAAATACCACGGGAAGTGGGCGAAGTAGTTTTTTTCTGCACACGCAGATGCTGTCCTAAAACAAGGAACCGCGCTGTTGGTGGTGAAGGATGAAGTAGCAGTTGATGCAGGGGTTAGGGCTGCCAGGTCTGGAGTTCGGAACAAGCTTCTCGTAGACAGTCATCGGAGTGAGGAGATGGCGCAGCTGCTTGCCGTACAACCACCAGGATCCGAGTTTGAATCCTCAGCACACATAGTTATGAAACCTGGGTGGAGACAGAAGGGAAGCTGGGGCTTGCTGGACTGCCTAGCTCCGGGCTCATTTGAAGGACCCGGTCCCAGGGGAATAAGGCAGAGAATGACAGAGCAGGACACCTGGCATCCTTTTTGGGCTTTCAGTCATAGGCATGTGCCCCATCCCATGCACATCCACTACACACATATCCATGCTGAACACACACCTGCTCACACATGCGTGCATGCACACACTCACCTATTATATGTATTGCCTAGGGAAACATACAGTTCAAAGGATTAGTTGTATGTGTGGCCGTCTGTTGGAGGCTGCTGAGAAGGGTTTCAGTTAATTATAAGCCCATCTAAGCCTTCCTCCACCAACACACACAAGACTGTACTTCTAGCGAGCCCTACTGCTGTCACTTGTCAGTGACGGGATGAGAGCTGACTCTGTGAGTCTGGCAAGACGACTCTCATCTTATGGAAACTTAGCCCTGAGCAATCTTTGGCCCGCAGTCAAGTGTATTCAAATCCGGTGACGGCAGCTTGGCGTGCCTCAAGTAATCGCTGTGTGTTTATAAGCAAATGTGTTGAGACTCTGGAACATTCTGGAATTGGAAGCCCATACCTATGGGGCAGCTCAGTGACAATGCTGAGCATCTCCCTGAGAATTAAATATCAGTCTTCCCATCCTGCAGCTGGAGAAGTGATCCCCAGGCACTGTGAGGGTTTTAATTGCAGTAATACCTGAAACTGCCAGCAACACATATTGAGAGCAAACCCATAGTTAAAGAGGGGGTGATACCTGGCTTTGCATAGACTCTCACTTTTCCTGCCTCAGAGGAACCTGAGATGCAACTGACCATGGGGATGTGAAACAACCTAAAGAGGGTGTTTATTTGTTGAGAAAAGCCAAATGCTCTCACCAAGAAGGAAGTGGGATTCCACACAGTTAACCTCTTCGGTAGAAAAGCTGATAATTTATTGTTTTGTTCAAGATATCAGTAGAAAAAAAATCATTAGAACAAGGTGGTTGGTCTTGACGTTTTCTTCATGAATGGTGTTTACTTTATATTATCGGGTAACTAATGAGATTAATGCTTTTGCCGCTCACCCTTTCTCTCTGTCCTGTCTCTGTCTGTTTGTCTTCCTCTTTCTCTGTGTATAAGTGTGTGTGTGTGTGTGTGTGTGTGTGTGTGTGTGTGTGTGAGTGATATGTGAATATGAGATCAGATTTATTTATTGGCCATAGGAGAAGATAGAATCCCCTGGAATTGGAGTAACAGGTGGCACGGGTGCTGAGAATCAAATGTCAGTATGCACTCTTAATTGCTGGGCCACCGTCTTTTCATCCCCTTGTGAGGTTATCATTTCAGTATTTTGTGCTGGCAAAGCACATACTGTGAGTATACGTCCACAATGGGGCCTTACTATCAAAATCTTTACCAAGTTGTATTGCCATACGAATCTGGGACACTTAGCTCTTCCCTGCTCACCACAGGAAGTTGAAACAGATTCCACAGAAGTCAGTGTTTCTTTGTCTCTTGGCTCTGACTTCTGTTGGGTAGCCTTTATTACAGATCTTACCTTGTGGCACCCCAACATGTATTTCCAGAGAGAAATCACTAGATATGAGATCATGATTATTTTCTAAAATGCTCAGAAAAAGCAATTTGAGGTCCACAACTGACTCATACACGCCTCCCTTTACACATCATTGATAATAGATGTCTGTGTTCTGGTAAGTTGGCCTTGATATACATATTAACATCGATACCTAGGAAGGAGGGAATGTAGTTTCTCCAGAAACATTAACAATATTGCATGAAACAGTAGAAGAAATGCATATGGAAAAGTGTCCTTCAACTCTCAAGAAAAAGAAAAAAAAAATGCTTAACAATTTAGCACAAAATAAAATTTCTCTCCTTCTATAGAGTATGACATTAACATAATAAATAAATAACTATGGTTAATATTCAGCAATAGATATGTTTATAGGTCTTCAAAGAACCACAGATAAGCAGGAAGTGCTATGTGCCCCCATCTTCCTTAGCCGGCAGCCAATGCTGGCCAGTTTAGGTATCCTCAGTTTATCCTGAGGTTACAAAGCTATAGGCAGTCTATGGCCTGAGCCCACTGAGAAAAATAGGGAGTATCAAGTTCCAAGAAAACACTAGATAAGGCTTTATGTCCTGAGCCAATATGATGTCAAATCCGGCGGCAATCCACACACTGGGTAGGTTGTACTTTCTGAAGAACTCCACCAGTGAGAACTAGACAGGGCAGGGAAATACAATTAGGGATATAAAAACAACTAGATTTGTTGCAGATCCATACAGGAACCACCTTTGTCTTTTCTCCACAGTAATGCCCAGCTTTGCAGGGATGTGAAATAAACTGCTTCATTTCACTGCTCCGAGTCTTCAGTACCTATATTATAACGTGGGGATCATTGTTTCTACTCAGAATGAAACAACTTTTACCACCTGCAGTTCTGAAAGAAGTTTATTATATAATAAAAAAATAAATAAAATAATTTTATTAAGTAGCTTTTAAAACTTTGAGTCTTTTGGGTTATTTCAATTTGTGTAACATTTCAGTGAATCACGGTGTAAAATGAAGTATAACTGTTAGCATGTGTGCTACCTAACACAATACAACTTTTCAAAGCCAATTGTACAAGAACATCACATGACTAATTTTCATAATATAACGGGGTTCAAGTTATGCTTCACCTACCTAATTATGGAACAATCCCAGGCAGGAGACATAACCTTCTGAACTTCAGGTTCCTATGTATGAAAGGAGGACTAACTATATCCATCTCCAAGGTCTGGTGGTAGTCCCAGATACCAAGTGACATGAGGCTAAGACTGGGATATTGCTTCCCTCTTGTTTCTCATTAGTTCTTTTTTCTGTAGTGTGTGTGTGTGTGTGTGTGTGTGTGTGTGTGTGTGTGTGTGTGTTTTATAACAACTAGACTATGCCTCATTCTTTTTCTCTGTGATTGGGATAGCACTGGACATTAGCCAGCTTGAGGAGGTCCATCAAATGACATGTTGCCATCCTCATGTCATGCTCCTGATAATAATGGTGGCAGTCTCTCTTCTTTACTCCTTGTTTCTATCTGAGGCAATTTCATATGCACAAATACTTAAAATCAGAGTATTAAATGTCTCCATTGACAACTATAACATGACCTGTGAAAAGCAAGATGAAAAGTTCCCTTTTATGGTTTACATGGGCATTAAAGTCTCCAAAAGTAAATTTTTTTAGTAGATTTTTATGACTTGTCATTGAATCTGTTGACATTTGTGTCAGAGAGGACATGAAAAGTAATCTGGCCAGATCAGAAAAAGGAGGCTAGGAAGGAAAATAGATTAGTGTCTTATGGGGCACATGTTGAGAGTTAAGGATGAGATCAGAATCTTAATTTTTTTCCAATTAAAATATAATTACATCATTTTCTCCCTTCTCTTTCTTCCTTCCAACCTCCTCTTACTCCCTTCCTAATGCATGGCTTTTTTACTTTGTTACATATGTATTGCATGTATGTGTGTATATATGTATATATATATATAATATACATAAAAGCATATTATGTATATACATTGGATAATAAATTAGGAGGCTCATCTCCAGGGAAGAGTCTTTTTTCCTAAGTAGACCTAATGTGCTTTTAGTTCTTTATTTAGGGGTGGGGTCCCATGAGATTCCTCCTGTCTGCATTAGCCTATGTATTGATGTTGTTATTGTTCAGGTACTGTTTAAGCATCCATATTGTTGAAGTTTCATGAGTATTTTCTTTCATTCCTAAGAGAAACAACCACAGAGTAGACTTCTTGGTCTTCTGGTTCCTACAGTCTTTTTTGCCCTCTCTTTCCTGGTGTTTTCTGAGCCTTAAGGGCAGGAGTTGTAGATGAAGCTGTAGATGTGTTGTAGATGAAGCCATTATTTCTGAACAGCCCGTGATCAGTTGTGAAACCCTCCTTCCTGAAAACCAGCTTTCATAGGGTCAGAAGGTAATATAAAAACTGCCAAGATACGAAGGCAGCTAGTGAGCCTACCCAGCGGTGACTCCTAGGAACCACAACAGTGACTAGCATGTAGATATCCCTACAGGTGCAGCAGCGGCACCCTTGTCTTGGCAGTAACTTATAACTGTCTAATTGAACTCAACAGTGCGGGAATCATGACTGGTACTGGCAACCCAATGAACTTCTCGAGGTTAGGAAAGTCATGGATCTTGGATGAGAACTATTTACCTTCCCTTTACTAAACGAGCATAATTTCCCAACTGCATTCTAAATATTTATCTTTATAATCACAGACAAATTTGTCTCTCAGCCTTTGTCAAAAAAAGCTTCTCTTTCCAATAGATGGTGACCATTACAGAAAATCATAACTGATCAAAATATAGAGAAAAACTGGGATCAGAATCTTGACCTAGCCACTTATTTCATGATCTTAGGTTTAGCAACTGTGTGGAAGACCCTGTTTTTCACTTGGGGTCACTTGTAGGTCTAAGTGATAAGATAATAAATATTTATCTTTCCTTGGTTGGGTTTCATCAATGAGTCGGTGGCTTGTGGAGAGGTTACTCCTTACTCCGTACTCTTTTTCTCCCCCTACTTATTCTCCTCTTTAGGTCAAATATCAGGTAAATAGGGAAAGTAGCTGAAAAGAAGGCTTCCGGCTCTGGATCTTCTGATCTTTCTGATAGTCTTGATAGAGATATTGTAGGTTTTCTCCAGAGATAAGTTACTATCTCTTCATTAACCTCCAAGCATTGGTTTGTCTTTTGTTAAATACTAAGCATTATGTCTAATTGATGTTCTTAAAATACACAAATGATAGACCTCACTATGTACTAAAAGTCATAAAAGCTTTCAGAAGTGTCAATGCTGTGTTGGTGTCTTAACAGATCGTACATCCTTTCCACACAAGAGAAACCCACTTACTAATTTTTCAAAGGCAAAATCTGTGTACTACTGAGCCTGAAAATGTGGAAAACAGTGTTTTGGTCTAAACATCTCCTTTTACACCTTGACTTGCTTTCCTCCACTCCTCTGGAAAGGAAGAAACAAAAACAGAATAACTTCCACCTAGCACCTAGGTGATTGGGTTTTGGTACAATATCAAATGGGACTATATGTGACAAAGGATTCAGTATGTCTGGTCCTTCCCATATGATTTAATTTGTTTTTCACTCAGTTCTAATTAGACAATTATTATGTTTTATTCTGTTCCACTTTTAAACATTATCGGAGATAAAATTGAAGAAGACTGACTTTATAAATGTGGTAAATTGAAAAACAAAACAAACCTGAACCAAGTATAGCAGGGAGAAGCAAGAACATGAGTTAAATCCGACAGCTGCCCTGGAGGCCAGCAGCTGGCTTTGATGGTCCCAGCCCTGTTTGCTCTGCCCCAGGCAGAGAATAAGGAAAGCTTTTGAAAACTTCTCTTCATACACAGCACATCTGCCTGCCTGAGGGGCCTCTGTCCATGGGAAGCAGCTCTGACAGGTTCTTCTTATGTTTCCCACTAATGGAAGGGGGTACATTATTGCCTCAGGAGGAGTCCTGTCATGGAAGCTTGTACCCCCTGAGAAAGACTCTTGATGGGAGCAGTTTTTGACTGCTCATTCAAAACTAAGATCCAATCAGGACAAGCATCTTTCATGTGCAGGTGAGTGGTGGGATCAGTGGGCCACACAGAAATGAAGATGTATGTTTCATGTGACTGCTCTTAGCTATTATATGTGAAGGACACCAGAGGAAAAGCATTGCCATGAGAATGAACTGGTGTTTACCTCTCTCCCACACCCACACAGTCTTAGAGCATGAGCTGTGCACAAGCAGGTGGTTTAGCTGCTACTTTCTATTAAAAGAAGAGTGTGAGAAAAGTCTAGACTTGGAGACTCTGTGCTGATTACTGGGTACAGAGCAGACCTGAAGAACAGGACTCCAAAGGCTAACTTGCTGGGTGACTGTCTATCAGACTTGTACTCATAGGCCTGATGTCAGCTTCCAAAATATATTTATCAGATTTTATCAGGCAATTGCTAAAGTCCCTTCAATTGTCCTCAGTGATCTCCTTGGCTTTACACACGATCCTATTTTATTCTCACTTAAAATATACAAGGTTTGGGTCATTACGACTCTTTTCAGAATTAGAGCGCCGGATCATGAGAAGTTGGCACCTAGATTACTTGGCCGAGGCTCCTTGAGTACAGAGTGCATGGTGCATATATGGAGTGACGCAAAATCCCTGCTGACAGTGGATTTGATATTCAGATTTGTACACTGGCCAAATTAGTCAAAGTAAAATGCAGTCCTGTAAATATTTCTTTTAAATTAGAAATAGTTGTCCTTCATAAAACACTTAGAGCTTATCTAGACAGGAAAATCATGTTACCTCCTTACTTACTACATGCTTCACTTGTATGTGTATTGGTATGTGATGCTTGCAAATGTGTATGTATGTATACATGTGCACACATGCATGAGTGTGTGTGTTAATGTGGAGGCTTGAAATTTCCGGGACATGCTTTTTCTGGATCACTCTCTACTTACTTGCTTATTTAGGTGGGGGGTATCTTGCTGAACCCAGAGTTTGCCAATTTTAGCTAGTCTGTTTACCCAGCTTCTCTGATGAATACCCCATCTCTGCTTCCTGAGTGCTGGGATTGTAGACAGCCACCATAACTGGTAGACCCAAATTACAGCCCTCATGCTACACTGAAAGCATTTATCTACTGGGAACTTTATCCACTGAACCATCTCTGAAAACTTATTCCATGTTCTGACTATAAGAATTAAAGTAAATGAAATCAGTGTATGGAAACTGTTGGATCCAAATCAGCGTCCAATTCCCCAAATATTAGTGTCACTGACAAAATCCTAAGTGAGTCGGGACTCAGCTTAGGCTGGACTCTGACAGGGTAAACAGAAGGATTGCTACTGGATAAACAAAAACCTAAATTCAGCATTCCTCAGAAATCTTGTGAAGGGGTTTCTGTTTGTCAGGAAAGGCCGGTTACTTCCTTATCCACCCTATATAGGCAACTATCCCTGGCAATCAACATCTAGTTCGTGATTAATCCAAACAATACTGCCATTAATCAAAGTCCCCACACTAGCTGCTCTGGCCCACACTCCAAGCCTGCTGCTCTAATCCTTAGACTGTTCCGGCTCACACACCGTCCCCCCCCCCACTAACTGTCCTCCTAAAACTCTCACTGTTTTTGCTGTTCTCTGCTCCCCACCCCTAGGGACTGGAATTTGAACCCTCAGTTAACCTTTCTTCAGACGTGTTAAGTTCTAGTTCTGTGCCATCATTGTGCTCTTGCTTACAGAAATTACTCTCTAACTCGCTTTCTTTATATCCTTCCTTTCAGTACTAATTTAGGGTTAAATCCACTGCCTAGCATGTGCTAGGCTAGTGCTCTACACTGACTTAAACTTTGTTTGGAGACAGTTTCTTGCTGTGTTGTCAGTGCTGGACTTGAGCTTTTCTTCCTCCTCCCTTAGCTACCTAAGTAGTTGTGGTTACAGGTGCAAACCACAGTGCCTGCCTGTTTGAGTTTTCTTGATTAAACAAGGATTAGAATTCCTATCAAAGAAGCTACCGCTTTGTGGTTGCCATGCTGAGCAATTTTGATTGGGGTCTAGTGATATTTTATTAGAATTTATTACTGTAAACACCTAGGCCTTCTAACATTTTGCTATAAAATGAAATGTGGCATAGAGAAGGTTTGATAATTAACAGCAAATTCTCTTCTGAGGGACATATTTATTCACAGAAATCTCTTAGAATACAAGGAGAATTTGTTGGAGGAAGCCAGGGATGTCGGTTCAGGAATATAAACAGCTTTCTAATTTATGCTTTTCAAAGATGAATATATGGTCTCAGAAGACAGAATCTTCTGTCACTCTGTCTTCAAATGGCACAGGAAGTGTTAGTTGTTGATTGGGGTTCTCCCAAAGGCTTTTAATAACTTCTCAGTGTTAACAGTCTGTATTTAGAGGTTCTCTGAATCTGCTAAGATTTAATGGATGCTATCCAGGAGCCAAATAACATGATCCATTTTTATTTTTACTCATTTATTTCACTTTTTTAATGTGAACTTGGCCCTAGTATAAGCACTAGGGATGTAAGATAAGCAAGATATATTCTTCTAAGTGAGCTAATGGCATAACAGGGGAGAAATAAATGTAAACTGGAAGATGTGATGAAATATGACTTTCTTTGTATTAGAAGACAGCAATAGATGTAATGGAATGCATAAAGGGTAGACAATCAGTGTTTCATCTGTTGGGTTTAATAATTTGCTTTTCTTTGTTGCTTTGCTCTAATCTCTCGGTTTTGAAAGTTATGGCTTGGAGGCTGATGACGTAGCTCAATGACGGAGTGACTGAGAAACATGTGAAAGCCCTGGCTTCAATCTCTAGCATCAATAAAGAAACAGAACAGACAAACAAATGTAAAACTGATTTTTTTCTTTAAGCTCTGAAAATTTCCTTCTGAAATTTTCAATCAAAGGAAAACGACACTCCTCAACAGCATGCAGATAGAACTGTCTGTTTGGATACAGGCTCTTCAGTCATATCATATGGATGGAATTTTGTATCTTAGAAATGTAGTTAGTAGTTGATGAATGAAAAGAAAAAAGAAATAAAAAAGGGGACATTACTGCTTCTAGGTATGACTGGAAGAAATGTTTAATGTAGATAAAAGGGAGAGCAAACCTAGAGGTATACTGAGGGTTCAGGGTTAATGAGACCTATAGCCAAGCCTTATGAGGAGATAACAGAGGAGAGTTGAGGGGAGACTAAGCAGACACAAGGGGAAAAGGGAAAAGGGCCAAAAGAAGCAGCAGAGCCAATATTACTGGATTATATAGGAAAGAACAGATAGGGGAAGGGCAGCTTAACCTCTGGGCTGGAGAGTTCAGGGTAGCTAGTGAGGTATGCTAACAAGGAGGAGCCTGTAACAAGTAAAGAACTGAAGCATGCTGGAAAATCTTGGCAGCCAGGTCCATTTTGCTATGTTAATAGACATCTAAGTTAGCCAATTTGTCCTGGGTTTGAGACATAACAGTTGGAATAATGAGAAAGGCTGAGACAGAAGACTAGGAGATAACCAATGAATAATAAAGAACTTCTGGTCAACCCCTGCCTATAGGTATCACTGTTTCAGTTTTCACCGATAAAATCAAATCATGTACTGGCTATAAAATGATACAGTTTTGGAGATGCAAATTAAATTCTCAAGCCACTGTTCTCAGTGTAATGGAATTTTTGAAAAGGATCTGGAATGAACTGTCATCACATAAGCTGAGTAAGTTACTGTCGAGACCTTCCAAGGTGATTACAGAGGAGACTTTATAGGTTAAGCTCTAGTTCTGTATCGCATTATATTTTAGGCAAAACTTTTACCCTTTCAATATTTTGACAATATTCTGTGAGAGAAACTCAGTTTTGGTTACCTGGTATTCATTAGGCCCTGGACACTAGCATAGTTCTGTGAAGCTATATTAGCCTTATCTTTTCTCGATGTGTTTCTAGGTTAGATCCACACCTATTGCTCAATGAACAATTCAGTTGCATATATATATCCAATGCTTGTTTGTTTGTTTTTTTCTTTCTTTCACCCTGAGTGCTTTTCCCAACTTCAGCCCCATCTTATAGAATCAAGTCTGGAAGAGATTTTACTTTCTGTTTTTCCTTAAATGCCAGGGAATCTTCATAATTGCTGTATCCTCTATGTTCCAGCACATAGGTTCTGACCTTTTCACTTGATTATAATCTCCTAGAAGACTATAACAGTAATGTTTAAATCTGTCATCTGTTACAGTGCCTACAAATAGATATGCAACAGGTACTTAATAGAAAAAGATAAATATGGATTTATCTGTGAAGCTAGTGACATCCTCAAAGTATAGCCAAGATAACTGTTTATCTTTTCTCAGAAAAGCATCATGTGATGGTCCAACTGCGATTATGGAAAGAACAGTGGTGCAAGCACTTATAATTATTGCCACATTCTTTTTCTTCTTGTTCAGCAAGCTTCAGAAAGTCAGTTAACCTGAGAAAACTTGTTAAAAACAAACAAACAGACAAACCCAAACCACCATAATTTTTCTTTTCTTCCACTCACTTAAAAATTCCAGAATCCTTAAAAGTGCCCCATGGTGCAGCAATAATGGACTATACTGATAAGTGTTCTTCTAGAGCAGCATGGATGGACCTGAGATGGGAACTCACATTCCAAATCCAAAGAAATGGCTGTGTAACCCTGTGTAAATCACTTACTATTTCACTGTCAATGGTGTTAAAATTGGGGATGAAATGATTAGTTTACCTTGGGACTATTACGAGAATATGTTACCAGAATTCTTTTTTTTAAATTTTTTTATTTAACTTTTATTAATTACACTTTATTCATTTTGTATCCCCCCATAAGCCCCTCACTCCTCCCCTCCCGGTCCCACCCTCCCCCCTCCACTTCTGCTTGCATGCCCCTCCCCAAGTCCACTGATAGGGGAGGTCCTCCTCTCTTTCTTTCTGATCTTAGTCTATCAGTTCTCATCAGAAGTGGCTACATTGTCAGGGTTCTAGGTTATCTCCATGAATAGTCCTTGGTTGGAGTATGAGTCTCTGGGAAGTTCCCTGTGTTCAAATTTTCTTGTTCTGTTGCTCTCCTTGTGGAGTTCCTGTCCTCTCCAGCTCTTACTATTTCCCACTTTTTACATAAAATTCCATTCACTCTGCCCATCAGTTGGCCATCAGGCTCAGCATCTGCTTTCACAGCTCTGCTCACTCATATAAACATACAACAGAATAAACCCACTAAAATCTGTACATCTAAACATACTAAGCAAAAAAGAAGACCCTTACTAAAATGTTCAATACCCATCTTGAAAGGCAAAGAGGATGGACATCAGAAGAAGAAGAAAACAGGAAACAACCTAGGAACCTGCTACAGAGGGCCTCTGAAAGCCAGAAGAAGAAAACAGGAAACAACCTCGGAACCTGCCACAGAGGGCCTCTGAAAGCTTCTGCCATGCAGACCAGAATTCTTTTGAAAACACATTTTCTGTTATTAATAGATATTAATTGGGACCTGTATATAGCAACTAAAACAGGCCACCTTCATCTCTCATCCTACTTTAATAGTCCAATGTTAGTACTGTCTTTCTCTACCAGGCCTTTTGGCCGTCCTTCTTACTTGTAGAGGAACAAATTAAGAACTATTGTAGTCCATAACCTGTTCTATGAATGTTTTATTCTTACCATTCCCAGGTTTCAGTTCTTCAGACCTACTAGTGATCTCTTGCTTACTGAGCCTATGTTATATTGCTTCTGTCTGTGTGTTACCTCTGGACTTTCCTACTGTGAGGTTCCTCTCATCAGTCTTATTTTTCTTTAAACATTAGAACGCTCCTGTACTTAGCCTATGTCAAGTTACCTCAAAAGACACTGTATTTTCTTATCCCTAAGAGTAACCAACATTGACTCATCCAAAGATACTCAGACATTAGAAATTATAAAAATTAGACCTTTTGTAGGTTTTTAAAAATCACATTCAGATGTTAACCCCATTCCATTATCTTTTTGACATTTAATTTTAAACTTTTTGCTTTTTTAGACAAAATCTATTAAATAACCCATGCTGAATTAGAACTGAAGATCTTCCTGCTTCAGCCTCTCATTCTGGGATAACAGGCATACTCCATAATGCCTGGCTCTTCTATCACTTTTACATTAAAAAGGTTGAGTTCTTTCAGGTGTGCTCAGGAAATTTTTTTCTGATATAGCTCCACTGAATCACTGTTCATCCATCATTTTATATGAGTAGCAGACTTTGCAATTTAAACTGTCTTTTCTTTTATACAAGGCATAGGCTATATCGATAATTAAAACATAAAAGGGCTATAATTGGCGAGGCTGTATTTTTTTATTCTTTTATTCATGGTTTCTATGTGCAGTCTACTATGGTCTTGAATATGCAATTCTCTTGACTCACCTCCTATGATGATAGAATTCTATCCTCTATGGCTTACATTTTCAACTTAGAATAAAACTCCAATTTTTTACATGACTGAAAAACGTATGTATTAGTCCTTGTCTTACGTCTTTAGTGTTCAATATGGCATGCCTGGCTAACTAATTCCATTGGCAAATGATTATTGTAAGAAACGGTATATGCCAAGGACCCCTAAGACCAAGTTCTCAATACAAAGATTTATTTGCCCCAGAGGTATAAATGACAGTGAATAAGACACAAAGACAGGAGGTAGAGGACAGCAGAAAAGAGGGAAAGGAACAAGGGGAAGGGGGCAGGGATATTTGTCTTAGAGGGACAAAGGACTGTCTCTGGATAGAGAAGAGTTAGACACGGCCCATAGGGAAATGGTAGTTTATAAAGGTAAAGGGGAAACCCCATGTTAAGATGAGGTGTTAAATTTTAACTGAGTGTGTTAATTAGGTGAGCCAAAGGGGTCTTTTGATTGGTGGAATTTTATACTTTGATAGATGGACCTGGTAGTCAGCCTCAGGAGAAGAAATTGGCTACATAAGGGAGTAGGTCTTGTTGGCTAGCTTTAGGAATGGTTTTTAGTAAGACAGGCAACGGGAGATGGGCAAGGCCTGCCAGAGTCATGCATATCACACTCAAGCTGGCCAGGGTCCCTTCAACTATGACAAAGCTTTAATTGATTTACACAGAACAGATACATTAATTCCTAATGTTTAAGTCTTTTCAGAGTTAAGGAACAGTAAAAGTAGTTTTAAATTAATGGGTGACCACCGGATAAGCAAAGGGTACACTCTACCGGTTTTAACAGGTTACTTGTAACTATGTCATCTGTATCATTGAAAAGGCCAATTCTAAATTTAATTGACGTCAAAGATATACACTTTAATTGCATCTGTAATTTTCATATAAAATGTCAGGTAAGGAAAATCATTTAAAAGCCACTGCCACAGGTTAGTACTGTATATTTCTCAAATTCAAAGACTCCATTGAATGTGAGATCTCACTCTTGCACAGGATGAGGTGAGCAGTCCTTGTTTTTGTGTTGAAGCACTCAAGGTCTGTCACAGTTTACACAATATGCCCCTGAAATGAGAATACCATAAAACAGTCTGTTTTATAGGTGAATACAAATCAGATGGTATGAAAATGGACAGTGGCCTTTATCTTCAGAAGCAGCTTTATACCTTACAAACGTTTCTTGGAGTCAGTTCCTCTAATGGTTCGAGATTCTTTCTGATGAGGAACTATCAGTCAGCCAGTGTTTCTCAATCCTTGTTCATTTGTGGTACAAGATATAGTGGATCGGAACTATGTAAAGAATTTAAAACTTGCCCTTGAAAAAGGTGGGCATTGAAACTGTTCTTCTCATGGTTTTCTCCAGCGTTAAAGTTTGTGCTGGTTTGTTGGCATGAGTGGAAAACACTTAGCACTGACTGAGTTCACTTAGAAACTGTAATCAAAGGGGATGCTGCAGTTGGTTTAGAAAGAATAATTTTTCAGAATGTCTGGAAATTCAGATTATGAGTTTTTGCTTCATATATTGGCGGATATTGTTATGGTCACCACAGAAGGTATAACAAATACCATTAGCACAATAACCACCTAGCATGGTAGGTATTAACTTTCTTTCCAATGACCTAATCTTCATTGTTGTCAATTGAATGTTTCTGAATAAAACAAAGCCATGTTCCAAATTAAGTCTATAATCTTTTCCTTGACTGACAAAATGTATAAGTACATATCCGTTTTTAATCCACGAATTTTTCATGTTTTAAAATTTAGAAGTGTTTAGGACTGAAACACGGGGCCTTTAAAGGACTGTACTCACAAAGGACAGTTTCAGAAGCTTTAAAAATGAAACACAAAGTTTTTGTGAATTGTACTGGTTCACTTTAAAGAGCCCAAACTTTAATTTCTTATTGAAAGTCTCTTAAATAGCAAACAATAAGATTTAGTTACATTCAAACATAGACTCTATAAATTTATTATGTACATGAAATTGTAAATACCAGTCATGCAGAAAGCTAATATATATGAAAAATAATTATTCTTTCATTTTCTAGGAAATAAAAAAGCACCAAGAAATATAATCAATAAAAATTTAATGAATATCTGTTTGGAAAGCTCACTTTAGAAGTTATTGGAAGGAAACAATAAATAATAGAATCATTGTCAAAACAAGAGTTTCTTAATCATACATATATACACAACAATAATAAATTATTCATTCATGAAGTACTTACAGAATACCTAAAAGGTACTAGAGACTGAGATGAACACTGGAGAGCACCAGCAACAATGGCGAAATTATTAGTGATGAAAAAATTTACGATGTATCTGGATATACTGGTACTATATCAGGCATTCTCTATTCTGTATCCAGAGGACTGGCAAGCAAATGCAAGTCATCAACACGAAAGTTAACAAATAGTTCACATTATGGTGCTAGAGTTTTATCTGTTTGACTCAAAGGAGGTGATGATATGCATTCTTACTTGTAATATGAGTGTCAGCTCTTTGTATGCTCACAGATAGGAAGATGGGCAAGGGAAGATAAGAAGAAAAAGCCATTGGACCAAGGGAACTTATGCAGCCTTTGTATAGGATGAATTTGTAGGATGAAGAGGGAGATATGCTGGAAGGATAGAAAGCTGAAATGAGGAATGATAGTCATATTTTTTCAGTTTGTACTTTATAATGCAAGCAACAAATAGAGATTATACTTGATTATTGACCCACTTAAGTTTTTCCTGAAAATTAGTTACCTTAGAGGTGGTATGGGAAATGAATAAGAACACAGAGAACAGACTCAAAATTCTAAGCAAGAGAGGATAAAATACTTAGCTAATATGATTACAGGTAGACAGGGGGAATATCTAGCAGGTGAAATGAAGGAGGCCACTGAAGGAACCTTCAAGTCAGTATGTGTCCTGTTCTGTCTGCTGTGACATCAGAATAAGGCAGTGTTAAAAATTCTTGGGAAACCAGAAAAGGAAGGAATTTTAGAAATGGGCAGATGGGCACACAGTTTAAATATGCTGAAAGTAAGTCTTAACAGAGCATATAGATTCATAAGTTCAGCGTTAATTAGGAATTAATGGATTCTTTCAGAAAAGAAAGATTGGTGGCATTATAAGAAATATAGGTGATGAGTCTCTGAGGAGGAGCAGACAGGACTAGATTCTATGCTTGAGACTTGCTCAAAGTAGCAAGCTGTGGCTTTTAAGGCTTATTTGATTGATTAGAACTTCAGTGATGTGGAGAGGCTGAGATGTTTTAGTCCTGTTCCAAATTACAGTAGGCATTTTTAACCTTCTTAGTAGTCACTTTCTGTCTTCCTCTGTATGTGACCACCAGGTCGGCCCTTTGGAATGTGTAAACACACCTCTACTTTCCACCATCTGAGGGCTGTAGTAGAGTCATTCTGGGTGAGGGTAAAGGGCAGCTCAAAGCCTGGGAAAAGCTTCATAAGACTGAGGATACAGCTAAACTTAGATAAACCTAAATTGATTGTCGTCTATCTACGCTGTTACAAGGTTTGCCTCCCAATGTTGCTTCCTTATATTTTTGAAAGACCGAGCAGAAAATGGCTAGGTAACCTGCATGGCCAAATGGAAAGGCAGGTGAGGTGAGACTAGGTACAGCAGAAACCAAGAGATGCTGGCAGAACTTGAAGCTAGGACAACTGTGAGATCTCGGCTAGATACAGAAGTACACATGGGAATGACGCTCTGTGATCTGAATTTCTACATGTCTTTAAGCAAAGAATGTTGATAGCTTTATGGGTGATTGTTCTTAGTTATCCTTGGGAAGACATAGAAAGTAATGGCTTCCAAGAAAGATACAGAGTGATATATTCCTGGAGTCATTCAGGGTGTACAGATGGGATGCTTCCTCATTGCTAGTGCCTTCTTCCTAACAGTCTCCCTAGATGAATGTTAGGTTTGCTAGTGCCTCATCCCCTACATGAAGATCTGCTTCTTCTCATCTTGGGCATGTATAAAGTGTGTGTGCTATCAGGCTTGCTCCTGTATATGTGGCTGACAGGACTGCTTAACTCATTGCGGTCAGACTATGAAGCTACATGTACGGCTAAGATTCATTGTGTCCTTCGTGGTTGCAGTGAAAGTTTTGAGCAACCTACTTTCAATATTGTTTTTGCTGACTAAGGACCGAGAGAAACGCTGCTAAGATCAGGGTGGGGGCAGTTATGGAGAAGGTTTGTAAATAGAAAAGGGATCTTGATGGGAGTGAAGAGTAAGATAGGTTATAGTGTATGACTAGTTGTTATTTAATAACTGGAAAGTACAGACATATAGTAAGACTGTGTGGAGGGAGTGATAATTATATCCAGTCTTAACTGGATTAAAGGAAATTACACCCAATCATTTAATGTGATCAAAGCTTCTCCAGAATGAGTGAGTGAAGACTAGACATGGATACAGCAACTGGAATGAGGGAGAGAAGGATGCATGAAAAGAGCATGGCAGAAGAGTTAGTAGGAGTGAGCTTCAGGTTAGCTAGGATGAAGCACAATGTGGTGGTGTGAGGAATGGCCGAAGTGAGTTCAGTTTCGGGACTGCAAGTGAGGTTGGGAGCCCAGTGCATAAATGATGGCTTAAAAAGACTGAGTCTGACAGTTCACACCTTTTAAGACTGTCACTGTTCATGCTTCTGGAACCTTCACACGGAAAATGGGAAGTATTGAGCCATGTTGCGGGAAAACTCACTCATAAGGTACAGGGCTCCATCTGAGCTGGGCTACATGAGGAAAAACAAACTCTAAACAAAATAACCGTTCAGACATTTGGATCTTTATAGAGATGAAAACGTGGTCAGGAATTCAGGTTTGTAACGAAGCTTCTAATGCAATGAACTTTTAATGACTTGGGAAACTGCTTTAACAGTAAAAAAAAAATTATATTATTTTTGATTGAACAGTGACTCTGTAAAGTTTCTTTTCTTATTTCATCTATTTATTTTGGGAGAATAAAGATTTTCCTCCTTATTCTCTGTACCTTTTCTAATTGGAAAAGTCAAATAAGTGTTTTGAGAAATTTCTTGTTGATTAGGTAAGTAGCAAGCAAGTATATTAGAGATGTTTTCATATTTTATTTTAATATTTTACTTTCAACCATGATTCAGAGAACACCTGTATGCATGTATGTATGTACGTATGTATGTATGTACGTATGTATGTATGTATGTATGTATGTTATGGCTAAAATATTTACTGTAGTATAATTCTTTACTTCTTTTTTTCACCTCCTGAAATGTCATTATCAGAGAAAGCTAAAAGGCAAATAAAGATGTCTTGGGAAGTGAATTGCCCTCAGACTTGAAGTTGAATAAATTATAGAACAAGGCTACTCTCTCAATTAAGTGATGTCTTGGGAGATAAGCAACCACTCTCTAAATAAAAGCACATTTGAATTTTAAAAATATTAGTTGTATAAAATGTAATGCTTTCTTTCTGCATCTCAGTTTGGGCTAAAGATGAAGTGCACTAAGCTAGTGTGGGAGTAGAAAACAGTCTCACTTCATCATCTGGCCTACGAGAATTTTGTAATAGTAACTACAGACACAGGACAACAAGAACTCAGACACACACATGCTCACATACAAACACACTTGTTCAACACTTATGTAATATTTTCCTTTGATTGTTTTATTGCTGTCATTTCAATTTATTTCCTTCACTTTTTTATGTGTTTTAGATTAGCAGTAATTCTATTAGTTCATCCATTTGAGAGGAGAGGATTTAGTGAGAGAATCTTAGGAGTTTCTGTTCTTTGGATGGATGAAGAAGATATTTTGAAGGTTGTAAATTTCTGAATGTTTTAACATTTAATTTCTCCTGAAGTATATCTACTCCCAGTAAGCAATTAATTAAACAGAAAAGAATTTTTAAAGTTCAGCAATTGAGTTTCAACTATAACAATACTTATACTTGAATGTATATACCTATACTATTAAAAATCTTAACACAGACCCTAAATGAGTAACTTAAGTTATTCCATTCAAAAAGTTTTGTTTCAGTAGTTTTTGTTACTTTAATGAATATAATCTCTAAAACTAATTTTATTTTAATGTCATTTGTGGAAATACATTTTTAGTAATATAAATAATAATCTTCATTTAGTCTGACCCACTGGCTTAAGAATAAGAAATACGGTATTAACTTGTGTAAAAATGAATTGACTTCACTATGAAATAAGGCTTTTGCAATATAAACCCCACAGTAATATATTGGTTATGGCTAAAATGTATGCCCTTGCTTACCCTAAAACATACAGGCATTATAAAGCTGCATATTGGTTTCAGTAACAATGTATTCTTTCCAGTGGATTCATGTGGCTTTCAGCAAGAATGTATTGATTCCATTAAAATGTGCTCCTCGAGAAAAACAAAAATTCAGTTAAAATGCATTGCTTTCTGTTAAAGTTCATTGACTGAAGTGCAGAACATTACACTGTTATTGGGTAGCCTCGGGGTTTGCTAAATACTGAACAGAGGAGCATACATAAGTAATAATAAAGGCCAGGGAAAACAATGATGTTATAAACCATACGAAGATATAAATATTCAACAAGCATTATTAGATTGAATTTTCTCACAAGCTCTAAGAGTTGACTCAGGCACTTTCCACAAAGTCACCTTAACCTATTCTGGACTCATAGGAATTCAAGTAACTTCATGGACAGAAATTGTGTTCTGTGCTGTGAGATGCCTATGAAATGTCTGTGACAGATTCATGTTGAGGGCCTTGTCATTGTTTTGTGGCACTAACTTGGTAGATCTTTTAGAAGATAGGTGGGTATGACTTTGGAGGTTATAGCACATTCTGAATAAATGGCCACCATTACATGGAATGCTCTGCTTGACCTCTGGCCTCCCTGGATGGATGGTCTGAAACCACTGAAAATGTGAACTCAATTACTTCCTTCATACTGTCTTTTCCTCCCTCAGATATTTTGTGACAGTGATGAAAATTCTAGCACAGAAACTTGACATTAGATTGTGGCTGTTGCTGTGACTTTACCTGAGTAAGGTGGTCCAGAGCTTTGGGGGTTGGTCTTCAGAGAGAATTTGGAGAAACTCATAGAAACAGACTTGAGAGGCCTATAACACCTTAGGGAAGGTTAGTAGATGGCTCAGGTGAGAGTTCAGAAGACCCAAACATGGAGAGCAACGTAAACTGTAAGCTCTACTTTAAATGTTACATATTGGAAATAAATAACATAACGAGCTGGACTTGTTATGGCCATGAAGAATGAGTGTTATGTTGTCTGCACTGCCTACTTGTGGATACTTTGTCCATACCCTAGCATTTTGTTGGAGTCTGAGTTTAATGGTGACATTTAATATGACAGAAAAATCCCAAAGCACTAAACATTCAGGCTGTGGCATGATTAGTCCTAGCTTCTTTTAGCTAGGATTATGATGATCGCTGATGGCATAAGGCACAGTAGGAAGATGTGAAAAACTTGTAATTTGGTCAGAAATGCACAGCATTGGGGCAGAGGAAAATGTGGCTGCTGAAGAAGTTTGGGCCAGTAAGGAAAAGCTGAGTACTGTGCAGTGGGATGATACAAAAGATGTCTAGAGGGCATCTCAGGAACTGGCTGGACCTGTTCATTACATGCTGCACCTTGTAGAGTATAAACCCATTTGAAAGATGTTCCCTTGAGAAGTAATGGCATTTGAGGATCCTGTCTCCACACATGAAAGTGGTTCTCTGTGTTTGGTAATTTAGATAGAGATGATTTGGCTACTGCCTGAGCTGCAAGAAGACCTAGACATTGTCCAGGTGATGCTCACTTTACATGCAACTTCATATGAGGGTTATGAGGTCACACATGAGTACTTTTCATGCTTTAAAAGAAAGCCCTAAAGCCTATGTGTGCCTGTGTTAGCATCCCTGCCAGAAATCTCTGAGAGGGTCAAGTGCGAAGTGATAAGTTGACACTGAAGATAGAGTTCACTCAAGCAGTTAGATATGCCAGGAACATAGAATGTCTGCCAAGAACAGACATCACTGGCACCAATAGAAGGGTCATGTTGGCTGCAAACAGTAGGCTATAAAACTCTTATTCAAGCCCATTATAGCTCATATCATGACACTATCCACCAAATGCCTAACATGGATCTATGTGACATAATATTTGCCTTGTTGACTTGTAATTTAACTTTAAACTATTGTGCTTTCTCATTTTCTCTTCCTCTTTTCTCAATGGGATGCTTACCATATGCTATTATATCTTAGAATCATGTAACTTTTTTTTTTTTAAATTTCACAGGATGATACAGCTAAGAACCTGGTCTTGATTCATAGGAGATAATTTGTAGTCGGTGTTTTTGGTAATGTTACAGCAAAGACTCTGGGAACTTTTGCAATAGGTTTAAATATACTTTGCATTATAGAGTGTCCTTCAGTCTTTAGGTCCATCAGTCTTTAGGGGACAGAGATGGAATTTATGGCTTGAACATAAAATATCTCCTTTAGGTTACACATCAAACATTTGTTTCAACCTGGTTCTGCTATTTTTGGAGGTGCTAACAACTTTAGAAAGGACCTAGCTTGAGGAAATGTCATTTGGGACATGGTTGCAATGTATGTGCTCATTCTCTCTTTTTCTCTCTCTCCTTCTTGGCCACCATGATCTGAGCTGCTCTGCTCCACTATACTTTCCCTTCCAGGGTGGAATGAAGCCATGTGCAATAATAACACCTTTTACTCAGTCATTCTTCTAGCTACCTCCAGCTGCCAAGGTAATACAGTCCACAGTTATCTGAGAAAGTCCCAGTTCAGCATCGTCTCTATCAGACTAGCCCGTGAGCAGGTTGGCAAAGTATTTTCTTGATTGCTAATTGTTATTCAAGGGCTCACCCATTTTGGGTAATGCCTCTCTGTGGCAGATGGTCCTGGGTTGTATAGAAAATCTGACTGAGCTCAAGTGGACCAGGAAGCAATGTTCTGCCATGATTCCTGTTTCAAGCTCTTGCCTTACTCCCTGTTTTGACTTCCCTCAATGACAGACTGCCTAACCTTCTAAGTGAAGTAACCCCTTTCTTTCCCAAGTTGCTTTTGCTTATGGCATTTGTCATAGCCACAGAGTAAGATGTTCTAAGCTCTTCAGTTTAAATTTCTCCCTTGGAGGATGTTAAATATTTAACATAAACATAAAGTCTGAAAATGTTACTTGAACAACAGAGGCTTATGCTTCAAAAGTTACACTGACATACAGTCTCACATATTAAAATTTTCACACATTGGCGATTTACAGAATTCCATTTGTTCAAGAACTCCTTCATTTCTCTAAGCAATACCTTGCTCATAAACTCCCATGTGAATGCCTTGCATATATTTTATTGTGCCTAATCCTTAAATTTTTGTATTTTCAATACTTTTAAAAATAGTGTGTCTGAAAGTTTGTTTCTTGTTGGTACATACAAAAGCAATCTCAATCTTACAAGCTTTACTCGAGAAAGCATTTGTTAATTATTGTGGCTTATCTTTAGATTTTGTACGTTAGTGTACCATCTTTAAGTAATATTGTTATTTCTCCCTTTTAAATCTTTATAATGTAAGTTTTGCATAGAGTTACTGATGTAGACAGAGTTTTCCATCACCCTGTTTATTATATTTCTTAGATCATCCAATATGTTTTTGAATCTGAGTGATGACAGGATGCAAACTTTTTGCATTACCAGTAATGAAGAAAAATCTTGTACCTTTTTAAGGATAACATTTATCAGACTAAGAAATGCCTCTTCTACTGTTAATTTATGTGGAGATAACTTTTTAAACTATGAAGAATGTTGGATTTTATTTGATTATTTTTTAAACAATGTGAGACTATGTGATTATTCTTCTTTAGTCTGTAAATGTAGCCAGCTGAAAGGATTCATTTTCACACATACACCTCTCGCGTAGCACACGCTCGCACACACCGCCTTTTCAGATGGTCACTTTCCTGAGGTGGGGGTCACATTCTCGCACACGCTGAATACAAGCATGCCACCCTTCTTTCCAGTCGTGTTTCAGAACAATGAAGGTTTACATGTTAAAAGAGCAGAAAACAATGATAGGACAAGTTTTCTGACACAAACGCTCTAAGAAAAGAGAAAGGTCAGGGGTTACAGATACAGCAGCCTGCCCAGAGTTCGGTCAAGCCGTGGTGTGTTTATGATGGAGTACAAGGACAATAGTAAGGAATCTAGGGGTGTTGCCAAGCAGGCCAGGGCAGGGCAGGGCAGGGCAGGGCAGGGCAGGGCAGGGGCTGGAATGTAGGTAGCAAGAAATCTGCCCCCCTGTGAATGATATATTCTATATTCTTTACTCCAGTAAAGAGCTGCAAATACAGAGCCTCCTTTAAAATATTGTTAATGCAACATGTAAGTATAACGGGGATGTACCTTATCTCAGTAGTCCTTTCCAATAGATTTCTCATGAAATCTGCTACCAACTCTCTGCCTCTAACTCTCACAAAGTAGGTGCTTTAATTGAAAGACTCTAACTGGGAAATAATTGCCCTTAAGTAAGCCTTGCAGATTAAATCAGTACTCTGTTAGCTGGAGTGCTTTTCTGCTTAGTGTTAAGGGTCTGGGATTTCATATTTTGCTTAGAAAGTTTCAAGCATATTAAAATAGGGCATGCTTATTATCAGATCTATGCTCTAAGTAGTCTTAGGGGAAGGTCATTAGAGAAGAGGAGCTAGGCTTGCACACAGAAATGAAGACACTGGAGAGGTGAATACACAGTTCCATGCATGGGACACCTTTTTTCTTACTACTGAAATCTTCTTATAATATAGTTTATATTTTAGTAAAATAACCTCAGAATTATGGAGTGTCTGCATTATGTAAAGGTAAGATATGTGGAAAGAGTGATGAGCTCCACCCTGTCCCTTGTACACTCCATTCCCTGGCCCACAGCTCTGCCTGCATCCATTGATGCCTGCTGCCACCTGGGACAGTGAGATAAGACCCCTGTGCCCCAGTGCCATGTCTGCTGGGTCCTCCTAGGCAGGTTCCGTTTTGGTGAGCTTAGCCTTGTCCCCTCTGTACTTCATTTCCTGGCCTGTAGTCCTACCTGTACTCCCAGAGGCCTGGTACCTTCAGGAGGTACCAGTGAGCCTCCTCCCCCATAATCCCCTGCCTGTTGGTTCCCCTAAAGCACTTCCAATAGTGGCAAACTGAACCTGTTATCCTGGGCTCCATGTTCTGGCCCACAACTCTGCCTGCATTACCAGAATCCTGCCAATGCTGAGGACTACTAGATGGCTAAAGGCCAGCATAAGAACACAATCAACAAGAACCAGTGAAATATGGCATCCCCAGAAACCACTTATCTTATTACAACAAGCCCTGGATATCCTAACACAGCTGAAACCCAAGAAAATGACTTTTATGAAGATGATGGCAGCCTTTAAAGAGACAATTAATAAATACCTTAAAGAAATAGAGGAAAGGATCCAAGGTGGCGGCGCCCGGAGGACACTTGACCAACAGCAGAGCAGGATCTGCACAGTGACCAGCAGATGGAACTCTGGGTCCTAACATACCAGCAATTGTGTTTCCCAGGTGAGAACAAACCCCACGATGTGGGATTCAATCAGCTTCAACTCACCTGGGTAAACCATGGAAGAGGTCCCGGTTCCACCAGGCACTTGGGCACAAGCCCAGAGCCACACAGCAGCGTGCTCTGATCACTGTCCCAGACTGAACTGTGGGGGCCCACAACACCAGAGACTAGGATTTCCAGCTGAGAGAAAACCCCACGGGGAAGGAAACGATTCCTGCCCAACCTTAGGTCACCCAGACAATCCCTGGAAAAGACCCGGGGTCTGGTGGGTGTCCAGCAGCCAGTCCAGAGCACACAGGCACCAGCACAGAGTCCTGCCTGTGTGCCTGACTCATTGCCCCAGATAGAACTGCGGGCCCCAGGTCACCAGAGACTGAGTTTCTCTGTTGAGAGGAAACCTACAGTGAGGGGAACACTAGCTCTGACCTCAGAACACTCAACTGACCCCCCCCGAAAAAAAAAAAAAAAGTTATCAGGAAAAGTTACTGAGTTTCTGCAAATTCTCAGGTGCCCAATTGCCAGCAAGGCTGAGCCACACGGGCCTGTGCCTGGGTGTTCTACTTGCCATCCCAGATAGAACTGAGGTCCCCAAAGCACAGTCTGGGTGTCCCTGTTGGGAGGAAACCCCACACTGGGGAAAACATCAGGTCCAATGCTCAGGTCACCCAGCTACAGAAGACTTTCTGGGTTCAAGCACACTCTAGGCTCTGGCCTCCTACAGTAGGCATGAGTGCCCTGCTCACCTGCCATTGATTACCGCTAGGGCACAGGGGAGCACAGCTGCAACCTCAGACCTACAAAAGCCTGAGAGCCATTGGAGCAGCCCTCAGAAACTGCTCTAAAGTGCAACCAGTTACCCCTAGCTAAACTGACAAAACTGCGGGACTCCCTGGTTCTTCAAGAGGGCTGCACCCAAAAAAATAAACCTTAAGAGCAGCAGCAGCAGCAGCTCACTAAATTCAGAGCAAGAAATCCAACAGCAGGGCAGCCATCTCCAGGACCTCTCCTGATGAGAGGAGAGCCTTCCTGAACACCACAGTTACCACACAGGTCCATAGGCCTGAGGTGAACTGTGACAATTCCTGAGAAGCACCACTATTCAGTAGACCATATCCAAAGAGCTGAGGAGATCTCCTTCAGAACCTGCCAAGGGGATTGTCCCCACCCAAGGACCCAGCAGTCACCAGAAATTAACAAATAACACCTGAGACAACAAGATGGTTAGAGGCCACCATAAAAGCACAACCAACAAAAGGCAAAACAACATGCCATCCCTAGAACCGAATTATCCAGGGGCAAGTATCCCTGGACACATAAGTGAATTTAAGAATATGACCTTAAATCTATGCTTATGAAGAGGTTAGTGGAAGAAGCAAATAAAATGAGTAAAGAATTAGAGGAAGATAAAGTAAAACAGATTATGGCCACCCGTAAAGAAATACAGGAAGTTGCAGCCAGACAGTTTGTGGCTTTCAGAGAGGAAATTATGAAATCACTGAAAGAAATAAAAGAAACAAAGGAATGTTTAAACAAACAGGTGAAGGAATTGAAGGAAAATATAGTCAACAACGGGAAATCAACAAAACGGTTCAAGATCTGAAGATAGAAAATTAAAGAAAACACAAATGGAGGAAATCATGGAGAGGGAGAGCCTAGAAAAGAAAACAGGAACTACAGAGTTAAGTATAACCAACAGACTACAAGAGATGGAAGAAAGAATCTCAGGTGTGGAAGATACAATGGAAGAAATCAATTTATCCTTCAAAGAAAATAATAAAGCTAAAAAATTCCTGACACAAACCATTCAAGAAATCCAAGACAATATGAAAAGACAAAACCTAAGGATAATAGGAATAGAGGAAAAAGAAGATTCCCTCCTCCAAGGCCCAGAAAATATTTTCAATAAAATCACTGAAGAAAATTTTCCCAACTTAAAGGAGAGGCCTATAAGAATACAAGAGGCCACATACAGAACACCTAATAAATTAGACCAGAAAAGAAAATCCTCCCACCACATAATAATCAAAACAGTAAGTATACAGAACAAAGAAAAAATACTAAAAGCTGCAAGGGAAAAAGGTCAAGTAACATATAATGGCAAACCCATCAGAATCATTCCTGACTTCTCAACAGAGACTATGAAAGTCAGAAGGGCCTGGACAGATATCATGCAGACCTTAAGAGAGCACAGATGTCAACCCAGGCTACTATATCCAGCAAAACTCTCAGTCTTCATAGATGGAGAAAACAAGATATTCAACGACAAAAACAAATTTCAACAATACCTACACACAAATCCAGTGTTACAGAAGATACTAGAAGGAAAAATACAACCCAAGAAAACTAACTACTTTCTTTTTTTTTTATTTTTTATCAGTTACATTTTATTAATTCTGTATCCTAGTCGTGCCCCGAACCCTCGTTCCCTCCCAGTCCCTCCCTCCCTCATCACTACTGTGCCCCTTT
>REGO01000249.1:2621557-2698868 GCA_010120015.1 Rhombomys opimus
GAGAAACACTTAAAAAAATGCTCATCCTCATTAGCCATCAGGGAAATGCAAATCAAAACAACCCTGAGATATCACCTTACACCCATCAGAATGGCCAAGATGAAAAACTCAAGTGACAATACATGCTGGAGAGGTTGTGGAGAAAGGGGAACCCTCCTCCACTGCTGGTGGGAATGTAAACTGGTACAACTAACTACTTTCAAGAAAACACAGGAAATAAATGACTTCGCTACAGCAAAACAAAAAGTAGCCAAGCACACAAACACACTACCATAGCCAACATCAAAATCAAAGAATCTAACAGCCACCGGTGTTGGTATAATATTCTTTTTTTTCCTTTTTTTATTTTTATTTTTTTAATTTTTTATTAATTACACTTTATTCATTTTGTATCCTTCCATAAGCCCCTCCCTCCTCCCCTCCTGATCCCACTCTTCCTCCCCTTTCTGCATGCATGCCACTCCCCAAGTCCACTGATAGGGGAGGTTCTCCTCTCCTTTCTGATCTTAGCCTATCAGTTCTCATCAAAAGTGGCTGCATTGTCCTCTACTGTGGCCTGGTAAGGCTGCTCCCTCCTCAGGGGGAGGTGATCAAAGAGCAGGCCAATCAGATTATGTATACACCTTACCCTTGTTCATTCAAACGCTGATTTCTCCCCCAGCAACACACACTCTCTGGTTTCAATGTGGATATTGCATTGTGATACTTATTCTAAGCATCCTGTATCAACTTTGTGTAAACAGGCCAAAATAAAGCAACTAGCCATAATGTTGAGCAATGGGAGAAGCCAGAGGACAGGAAAGAGGAAAGGAGCCAGAGGGCAGGAAATGAGTGGGAGGAGAAAGGGTGAGGCAGAGGGAGGAGAGCTGAAAGGGAGAGAGGTCTTGGAATACCGTGGAAAGAGGGACTGGACCTAAGATTTCACAAAAAGCAAGTTTAAGTGGTGAATATAAATGTTAGGAAACTATGAGGGCTTGGAGCTTTAGGATGGAGTAACTATTGCCCAGCATTGTGTTCTAGGTTAACTAAAAAAAACCATAGTCTCTGTGTGGTGATTTGCTTATACAGCTGTTTAGGATTAACAACAGCTTTACCAGAAGATATATCAATAGTAAATATTAATCATCACCTACAACACACTGGTCATTAAACTCTCTCAACATCAATGGACTCAATTCTCCAATAAAAAGACACAGAATAATACAATGGATGTGTAAACAGGACCCAGCAATCTGTTGCATACAAGAAACACACCTAAGTCACAAAGATAGACATTGCCTGAGAGTAAAGGGCTGGAAGATGGCTTTCCAAGCAAATGGACCCAAGAAGCAAGCAAGAGTAACAATTATGTTGTCTAATAAAATAGACTTTCAACCAAAATTAATCAAAAGAGATAGGGAAGGACACTTCATACTCCTCAAGGGAAAATTCCACCAGGAAGATATCACAATTCTGAACATCTATGCCCCAAATACAAGGGCACCCACATTTGTAAAAGAAACATTAATAAAATTTAAACCACACATAGATCCCACACATTAATAGTGGGAGACTTCAACACTCCACTTTCAACAAAGGACAGGTCAACAAAACAGAAATTAAACAAAGAAACAATAACTCTAACATAACAGAGGTCATTAATAAAATGGACCTAACAGACATCTACAGAACCTTTCACCCAAACACAAAAGAATTTTACCTTCTTCTCAGCACCTCATGGAACCTTCTCCAAAAAAGACTGTATAGTTGGTCACAAAGTGAGCCTCAACAGATATAAGAAGATTGAAATAATCCCCTGTATTATATTTGACCACCATGAACTAAAGCTGGACCTCAACAACAATGGAAATAGCAAAAAGCCGACATGCACATGGAAACTGAACAACTTGATACTCAATGACAGCTGGGTCAGAGAAGAAATAAAGAAAGAAATTAAAGTCTTCCTAAAATTCAGTGAAAAATGAAGGCACAGCATACCCCAAATTATGAGACACAATGAAAGCAGTGCTAAGAGGAAAGTTCATAGCTCTAAGTGCCTTCAAAAAGAAATTGGAAGCATTTCATTCAAGCAACTTAATGGCTCATCTGAAAGTCCCAGAAGAAAAAGAAGCAGACACAAGAAAGAGGAGTAGACAGCTGGAAATAATCAAACTCAGGGCTGAATTCAATAAATTAGAAACAAATAAAACACTTCAAAGAATTAATGAAATCAAGGGCTGTCTCTTTGAGAAAATCAAGAAGATAGACAAAACATCAGCCAAACTAACTAAAAGGCAGAGAGACACTATGTAAATCAACAAAATAAGAAATGAAAAGGAGGACATAATGATAGACACTGAAGAAATCCAAATAATCATTAGGTCATACTTCAAAAACCTATATGCCACAAAATTTGAAAATCTAGAAGTAGCAGAAGTCAAAGTGACTTAAACCCACGGTGGATCCGCCACACTTCCTCAAGATCCAGCTGTACCACTCCTAGGCATATATCCAAAAGATGCTCAAGTACACAGTAAGGACATTTGTTCAACCATGTTTGTAGCAGCTTTATTTGTAATAGCCAGAATCTTGAAACAACCCAGATGTCTCTTAACAGATGACTGGATACAGAAATTGTGGTACATCTACACAATGGAATATTACTCATCAATAAAAAACAAGGAAATAATGAAATTTTCAGGTAAATGGTGGGAACTGGAAAAGATCATCCTGAGTGAAGTATCCCAGAAGCAGAAAGACACACAGGGTATATACTCACTCATAAGTGGATATTAGACATATAATAAAAGATACACCTATTAAAATCTGTACACCTAAAGAAAGTAATCAAGAAGGAGGACTCTCACTAAAGTGCTCAATCCCCATTCAGAATAGCAAAGAGGATGGTCATCAGAAAGATAAAACAGGGAATAGGACAAGAGTCTGCCACAGGGGGCTGCTGATAGGCTCTACCCTGCATGGTATCAAAGCAGATGCTGAGACTTATGGCCAACCTTTGGGTAGAGTGCAAGGAATCTTATGAAAGAAGTGGGAAATAGTAAGACCTGGAGAGAACAGGACCTCCACAAGGAGAGCAACATAACCAAAAAAACAGGGCCCAGGGGTCTTTTCTGAGACCGATACTCCAACCAAGGACCATTCATGTAGATAAACCTAGAACCCTTGCACAGATGTAGCCCATGGCACTTCAGTGTCCAAGTGGGTTCCATAGTAATAGGCACAGGGACTATCTCTGAAATGAACTGATTGGCCTTCTCTTTGATCACATCACCCTGAAGGGGGAGCAGTCTTACAAAGCCACAGAGGAAGACAATGCAGCCAGTCCTGAAGACACCTGATAGACTAGGATCAGAAGGAAGGAGAGGAAGACCTCCCCCATCAATGGACTTGGGGAGGGGCATTCATGGAGAAGAAGGAGGATGGTAGGATTGGGAGGGGAGGAGGGAGGGAGCTACAGGGGGGATACAAAGTGAGCTCCACAAGGATCAAATATATCTGGGCACAGGAACTTTTCTGAGACTGACATTCAACCAAGGACCTTGTATGGATATAACCTCGAACCTCTGCTCAAATGTAGCCCGTGGTAGCTCAGTAACCAATTGGTTTGCCATAGTAAGGGTAACAAGGACTATTTCTAACAAGAACTCAATGGCTGGCTCTTTGACCTCCCCCCCCCCAAGGGAGGAGCAGTCCTGTTAAGCCACAGAGGAGGACTTTGCAGCCAGTCCTGAAGATATCTGATAAAACAGGGTCAGATGAATGGGGAGGAGGTCCCCCCCTAACAGTGGACTTGGAAAGGGGCAGGATGGAGATGAGGAAGGGAGGGTGGGGTTGGGAGGGAATGAGGGAACGGGATACAGCTGGGAAACAGTTAATAAAATGTAACTGATAAGAAAAAAATAAAATTAAAAAAATAATAATAAAAATTAAAATAAAAATATAAAAAAAGAAATAGAGGGAAATACAATCAAATGGGTGAATGAAATGAATAAAACTGTTTAATACCTAAAAATGGAAATAGGAAACATACACACACACACTCACATACACGCACACACACACACACAAATTGAGGGGATTCAGGAGATGGAAAACATAGGTCGGAGAACAAAATTTACACACTAAAACATCACCAATAGAATAAAAGAGATGGAAGAGAGAATATGAGGCATAGAAAATATGATAGAAAAAATTGATAGCTTGGTCAAAGGAAATCTTAAATCTAAAATGTTTCCAACACAAAACATCAAAGAAATGGGATACTATGAGAAGACCAAAGCTAAGAATTATAGGAACAGAAGGGAGATGCCAGCTCAAAGACCCAGAAAATATTTTCAACAAAAATCATAGAAGAAAGTTCTCTAACCTTAGGGGGAAACTTCCTATAAATGTACAAGGAGCATACAGAACACCATATAGATTGGACCAAATTAGAAAATACTCCTACCACATAAAAATCTAAACACTAAATGTGCAGAACAAAGAAAGAATATTAAAAGCAGTAAGGGAAAAAGGACAAGTAACATATAAAGGCAGACCTAATAGAATTACACCAGACTTCTTCTTCTTCTTTTTTTTCTTTAAGGAAGAAATTATATTTAATTATTGGCCCAGTTTGCAGTGTACTTGGGTAAGGCTTAAGAATTTGTAGCCCCAACAAGTAACTAATAATCTCAAATGTCAATAGCTCTTAGACTGAGAAACACTGGTCTGCATCACTGTGATCTTGAGTTTGTAGGATCACATCACAAGGTGCTGGTAAATGCTTTAATCTCCAGCAAGCATGTCATGTAGTCAAAGTCAGTTTCTGTTCTTCTGTCTGCAAAGGAAGATCTTGCATCAAAAGCAAGCTGCCATTTTAGCTGTTCCTTGCTCAGCTGGGCTTCGTTTCAATAGCCACCTATTTCTTCCTTGACAGTTTCATACATTGACAGTGTACCTCCAATAGAGCCAATGCCAACTCCCTCTGGACAGCCCCCACGTGTCTCCCTCTCACCTTCATGTTCTTACTTTTTTTTTAATCTACTCAGTAAAATTAGTGCTTCCTGCTAGAATGTTGACCAGGCTTGACTTTACCTTGTGTGAGCATTGTACAGGAAACTATAACTGCAGTGAGTTCATGTGTTAAAGGGCCATCCTATCCAAAGACAGCACCTTCACAGCACTTTTGCTTTCTTTCCAGCTATTATCTTTCTGCTTCTATTCTGTGATGTTCCCTGGGCCTTGAGGGGGTTGATGTAGATGTCCTATCTAGGGCTAAGCATTCAACAGTCACTTATTATCAGCACTTTACACCAGACTTCTTAACAGAGACTTTCAAATTCAGAAGGGCCTGGGAAGATGTCTTGCAGTTTCTAAGAGACCACAGATGTCAGCCTAGACTATTATACCCAGCAAAATTTTCAATCACCGTAGATGGAGAAAACAAGATATTCCATGACAAAACCAAATTTAAACATCTTTCCATAAATCCAGCCTTACAGAGGGCTGGAAGTAAAAGTCCAACATAAGGAGGTTTCCAAGAAAACACAGGAAATAAATGATTTCAAACCAGCAAAACCAAAAGAAGGGAAGCATATACACACACACACTAGCACCAACAAGATCAAAATAACAGGAATTAACAATCATTGATCATTAATTTCTCTCAACATCAATGGATTCAATTCCCTAAATAAAAAGACACAGGCTAACAGAATGGATAGAAAACATTATCCATCATTCCTCAACACACAAGAAACTGACCTCAGCAATAAAAATAGAAATTATCTTAGAGTAAAGGGCTGGAGAAAGATTCTCTAAGCAAATGAATCCCAGAAGAAAGCTGGAGTAGCTATTTTGATATCTAATAAAATAGATTTTAAATCAAAATTAATGAAAAGATAGGAAAGAGCATTTCATAATCATCAAAGGAAAATTTCACCTATATATTAATAATATATTAATTTCACCTATATATTAAATTCTGAATATCTATGCCACAAAAGACAGAGCACCCACATTAGTAAAAGAAACATTTCTCAATCTTAAATCACACATTGAACCACCCATGTTAATAATACTGTAATACTTCAACATCCCATTATCACCAATGACTGGTCATCTAGACAGAAACTAAACAGAGAAATAATAAAAACTAACATGTTTTGAATCAAATGAACCTAAAAGATATTTACTGACTATTTTGCCAATCACAAAAGAATATACATTCTTTGCAGCATCTCACAGAACCATCTCCAAATTAACCATATACTCAGCCACAAAGTAAGTCTCAACAGATACAAGAAAATTTAAATAACCTCCAGTATCTTATCAGAGTACTATGGATTAAAACTTCACTTCAACAACAACAGAAAAAAACAAAAAGCTTACAAACCCATGTAAACTCAACAATTCTCTACCCAATGACCACTGGGTCAAGAAAGAAATTCAAGATTTTCTAGAATTCAATGAAAATAAATGCACCAATGTACCCAAACTTATGGAACAGAATGAAAGCAGTGCTAAGAGGAAATTTCATAGCACTAAGCACCGTCATAGAGAACTTAGAGAGATCCCACACTAGCAAATTAACAATACACACAAACACAATAGAACAAAAAGAAGCAAACATCCCCAAGAAGAGTAGAAGACAAAAAATAATCAGACTCATGGCTGAAATCAATAAAACAGAAACAAAGTGAACAATACAATGATTCAATGAAACCAACAGCTGGTTCTTTGAGAAAAATCAACAAGATAGACAAAACCTTAGTCAAACTAATTAAAAGTCAAAGACACATTATTCAAATTATAATATCAGAAATGAAAAGGGGGACATTACAATAGACACCAAGGAAATGCAAAGAATCATTGTCTTACTTCAAAAACCTGTATGCCACAAAATTGGGAAATCTAGATAAAATGTCTGATTTTCTTGATAGATACCACGTATCAATCTTATATGAAGATCAGGTAAACAATTTACATAAATCTATAAACTAAAAGGAAATAGAAGCAGTCATTAAAAGTCTTCTAACAAAAAAACATACCTTAGGACCAGAAAGTTTTAGCTCAGAATTCTACCAGAGCTTCAAAGAAGAGCTACAATCAATGCTTTCTAAGCACAAAATAGGAGTAGAAGGAACATTGCCAAACTCATTTATAACCACAGTTACCCTGATACCTAACCCATACAAAAGCTCAATAAAAAATGAGAATTCAGACCAATCTCCCTTATAAATATTGATGCAAAAAAATACTCAATAAAATACTCGCTCACTGAATTCAAGAACACATCAAAAGCATCATCCATCATGATCAAATAGGCTTCATCCCAAAGATGGAGGAATGGTTAAACATACAAAATTTTATCAGTGTTATCCACTATATAAACAACGTGAAAGAAAAAAAAAAAACATGTACACACATGATCAATTCATTACATGCTGAAAAAGCCTTTGTCAAAATCCAATACTCATTCATGATAAAATCTTGGAGATAGCGCTATTCCCAATATTCAGAGAACATGCACCAGATTGGTTTCCAATGTGATTTAAAAGTTTTCTTTTAAAAGATATTTATTTTTTTATTAATTACATTTGATTCACTTTGTATCCCAGCTGTAGCCCCCACCCTTGTCCCCTCCCAATCCCACCTTTCTTCCTTCTGCTCCTCCCATGCCTCTCTCCCAGTCCACTGATAAGGGAGGTCCTCTTCCCCTTCCCTCTGACCCTACCCTACCAGATCTCATCAGGACTGGGTGCATTGTCTTCCTCTTTGGCCTAGTAAGGCTGTCCTGTTCCCTCAGGGGGTGGTGATCAAAGAGCCAGCCACGGAGTTCATGTCAGAGACAGTCCCTGTTCCCAGTACTAGGGAACCCACTTGGATACTGAGGTGCCATGGACTACATCTGTGCAGGGGTTCTAGGTTATCTCCACGCATGATTCTTGATTGGAGAACCAGTCTCAGAAATATGGGACCCCTGGACCCATATTTTTTTGGTTATGTTGCTCCCCTTGTGGAGTTCCCATCCCCTCCAGGGCTTTCTATATCCCCTTCTTTCATAACATTTGCTCAACCATGTTTGTAGCAGCTTTATTTATAATAGCGAGAACCTGGAAACAACCCAGATGTCTCTCAACAGAGGAACGGATACAGAAATTATGGTACATTTACACAATGGAATACTACTCAGCTATTAAAAGCAAGGAAATCATGAAATTTGCAGGCAAATGGTGAGAACTAGGAAAGATCATCTTGAGCAAGGTATCCCAGAAACACATGGTATATGCTCACTTATAAGTGGATATTAGACATGTAACATAGGATAAACTTACTAAAATCTGTACATTTTAAGGAAGCTAAGCAAGGAGGGTCCTAGGTAAGATGATCAGTTTCACTCAGAAACGGAATGGTACAGACATGGGAAGAAGGAGAAAAGAGGGATTTACAAGTTTGCACTCCCACCAACAATGGAGGAGTATTCCCCTTTCTCCACATCCTCATCAGCATGTGCTGTCACTTGAGTTTTTGATCTTAGCCATTCTGATGGATGTGACATGGAATCTCAGTGTCATTTTCATTTTCATTTCCCTTATGACTAAAGACATTGAGTGTTTCTTTAAGTGTTTCTCCATCATTGGTATTCCTCTGTTGAGAATTCTCTGTTTAGCCCTGTACTACACTTTTTTTAAAATTGGATTATTTCATTTGTTGGTGTTTAATTTATTGAGTTCTTTAGATGTCCTCTGAAAGAGTCCACCCATCAGGGGATTGAAGCAGATGCTGAGACTCACAGACAATCTTTGGGCAGATCACATGGATAGAAGTACCCAGAGAGGACAGAAGCTCCACAAGGAGACCAAAACAGTCAACAAATCTTGGCCCAAGGGTTCCTGCAGAGACTGACACCAACCAAAACCATGCATGGAGAGGACTTATACAACCTGCTCAGATGTACCAGATAGACAGCTCAGTCTCCATGTGAGTCTCCTAGTAATGGGAGCAGAGGTCGTCTCTGACATGGACTTTGTTGTCTTTGATCACTTCTCCCTGGTGGGGTTGCCTTGCCAGGCCACAGAGGAAGAGGATGCAGACTTTCCTGATGAAACTTGATAGACTGGGCTCAGATGGTAGGGGAGGTGTCTCCCCTTTTTGGGGGAATCTCCTCTTTTCTAAGGTAGGGGGGAAAAGAGAGGGAAGGTGAGACTAGGAGGAGACAAGGGAGAGCGCTACAATTGGGATTTAAAGTGAATAAATTATTTAAAAAATTAAATTTAAAAGGAAGAAATAAAATTCTTGGAGAGATCAGGGATACATGCGCGTACTTAAATATAATAAAGGCAATACACAGCAAGCCAGCCAAAGCTAACATAAAATTAAATCAAGAAAAACTTAAAGCAACTTCACTAAACTCAGGGACAAGACAAAGCTTACCACTCTATCCATATCTATTCAATATAGTAGAGTAATAAGACAATAAAATAAGACAGCTAAAAGAGTTTAAGGGGAAACAAATTGAAAAAGAAGAAGTCATAATTTTGTTATTTGCAGATGATAAGATAGTATACATGAGTGACTTCCAAAATCTAGCAGAGAATTCTTACAGATGTTAAGCACTTTCAGCCAAGTGGCTGAATACAAAATTAACTTAAAAAAAATCAGTAGCCCTCCTTTAAACAAATGATAACTTGGCTGAAAAGAAATTAGAGAAACAAAACCCTTCACAATAGCTACAATAACCTAAAGTATCTGAATGTAACTATAACCAAGCAATAAAAGACCTGTATGACAAGAACTTTAAGTCTTTGTAGGAAGAAATTGAAGATGTCAGAAGATGGAAGGATTTCCCATGCTATAGAACTGGTAAGATTAACCTAGTAAAAATGAAATTTTTCCAAAATAAATCTATAGATTCAATGCAATTTCATTAGAATCGCAACACTTTTCTTTTACAGACCCTAAAATAACAATTCTCAACTTCATATGGTAAAGCAATAAAACCCAGGATAAGTAAAGCAATCCTGTACAATAAAGGAATTTCTGGAACTATCTCCATCTCTGATATTAAGATGTACTGCAGAGCAATAGTAATAAAAACTGCATGATATTGACATAAAAACAGATAGGTTGATCAATGGACTCCAATCAAAGACCCAGAAGTAAACCCATACACCTATGAACACTTGATTTACGCGCAAAGCCAAAACTATAAGATAGAACAAAGAAAGCATCTTCAATAAATCGTGCTGGCCTACCTAGATGTCTGCATGTAGAAGAATACAAATAGACCCATATATATTATCCTGTATAAAACTCAAATCCAAGTGGATCAAAGACATCAACATAAAATGGGATATACTAAATCTTATAGGAGAAAAAATTGGGAATAGTTTTAAACACAATAGCTACAGGAAGTAATCTTCTGAATAGAACACCAACAGCTCAGGCACTAGGTCAAAAAGTTAATAAATGAGACATGAAACTGAAACGGTTCTGTAAGGCAAAGGACACAAGCAAAAGGACAAAATGGTAGCCTAAAGATTGGAAAAAGGATCTTCACTTACCCTATATCTAACAGAGGGCTGATATCCAAAATATATAAAGAGCTCAAGATATTAGACAACAACAAACCAAACAAACCAATTAAAAAATGGGGTACAGAAGTCAACAGAGGAATCTTTAATGGCCAAGAAGCACTTAAAGAAATATTCAACTTTCTTAGTCATCAGGGACATGAAAATCAAAATGACTCTGAGATCCCATCTTACACGCATCAGAATGGCTAAGATCAAAAACTCAAGTAACAGCAACTGCTGGCAAGGATGTGAAGCAAGGGGACCATTCTGACATTGCTGGTGGGAGTACAAACTTGTACAACTTCTTTGGAAATCAATCTGCTGGTTTTCAGAAAAATGAGAATAGATCTACCTCAAGACCCAGATATACCACTCCTGAGCAAACACCCAAAAGATGTTCCTCCATACTACAAGGACACTTGCTCAACTATCTTCAAAGAAGCTTTGTAATAGCTTGAAACTGCAAACAACGTTGATGTCTCTCAACTGAAGAATGGATAAAGAAAATATTGTACATTTACACAATGTACAAGCCATCAAATCAGTGACATCATAAAATTTTCAGGAAAATTTGTTGGAACTAGAAAAGATCATCTGGAGTGAGATAACCATGACCCAGAAAGACAAACATGGTAGGTACTCACTTATAAGTGGATTTTAGCTATAATGTACAGAGTAACTATGCTACAATCCATAGACCCAAAGAAGCTAAGTAACAAGAAGGATGCTTGAATCACACTGAGAAGGGGAAATAGAACTGACATCTGGGGTGAATGGAGGGAGGTAACTGGGTGGGGTGGGAAAGAAGAGGGAAGATGGTGGGAGAGAGACCTGGAATCAGTTGGGGGAGGGTACATCTAGGACAAGCTGGAAATCTAGGAATGGGAACTCACAGGAATACATGAGGGTGACCCCACCTTAGATTCTTAAGAATAAAGCATATGGAACATGAAACGGTCATCTCCTTTAACCAGGCAAAACTTCCAATGGAGAGATGGTGATACCAACCCAGCTACAAAACTTTTGACCCGCGATTAATTTTTTCTGCCTTTAAGAAGTGCATAGATAAAGAGGGAACAGAAAGTGAGGGAATGGCCAATCAACAACTGGCCCAACTTGAGTGCCACCCAAT
Organism: Rhombomys opimus; assembly: GCA_010120015.1. Classification (NCBI taxonomy): domain Eukaryota; kingdom Metazoa; phylum Chordata; class Mammalia; order Rodentia; family Muridae; genus Rhombomys; species Rhombomys opimus. Next base: position 2,633,249 of record REGO01000249.1, read on the forward strand.
GAGAGAGAGAGAGAGAGCCCATCCCCAACACTATTAATATTATTCTGTTCTACTTGCAGACAGAGGCTAGCATAACTGTCATCTGAGTGTCTTCACTTAATATCTCATGAAAGCAGATGCAGAAACCCCCAGTCAAACATTAGGAGGGGCTAGGGGAATCTTGTGGAAGAGGGCGAGGATGGATTGAAAGAGCCAGAGAAGTAAGGAATACCATAAGAAAACCAACATAATCAACTAACTTGGGCCCATAAGGTCCCTCCACTCTTCTACAAAGCTCCTTGTGCTCAGCAGAGTTTTTTGGCTGTGAGTCTTAGCATCTGTTTCCATCATCTGATGGGTGGAGCCTCTGAGAGGACAGCCAGGCTAGGCTTCCATCTGCAAACATATCAGAGTTGTCGTTAATAGTGTCAGTGGCTGGTTCTTTCTCATAGGGTGGCCAGGCATTTGTTGGCCATTCCCTTAACCTCTATCTTTATTGCTGCACATCTTCTAGGCAGGGTAAATTTTGGGTTGAAGTCTTTGTGGGTGGGTTGATGTTCCCTTCCTTCCACCAGGAGTCCTGTTTTGTTAGAGTTGACCTCTTCAGTCTCCATGTTTCCCCAAAACTGGTGGTCTAACCTAGAGTCAGCCCCATATCCTCCCAGGAGCCTACACTGTTGTAGGTCTCCAGTTTTTTTCACAGATGCCCTGTCCATGGTTTCATTTCACTCTGCAATCCCTCTGTTCTCTATCCCCCACTTTCCCCACATCTGATCTCCACCCTCATTTTTCTCAGAGCTTTCTCTCCTGTTCCCTATCTTCAAGCATTTCCTCAGTCTATTCTAGTTCCTCTTCTCAGTGAGATTCAAGCATCCTCCCTTGAGCCCTCCTTGTTACTTAGAGTATTTGGGTCTGTAAATTGTAGTACGGTTATCCTGTACTATATGGCTAATATCTGCTTAGAAGTGAATATATACCATGTCTATGTTTCTGGGTCTTGGTTACCTCACCCAGGATGACCTTCCTTAATTCCATCTATTTGTCTGCAAATTTCATGATGTCCTCATTTTAAATAGCTGAGTAGTATTCCATTGTACCACAGGTTGTTTTGTTTTGTTTTATCCATTCTTCTGTAGAGGAACATCTAGGTTGTTTCCAGTTTCTGGCTATTACAAATACAGCTCCTGCTAACATAGTTGAACAAATGTCTTTGTATGGAAGATCATCTTTTGGATATATGTCCACGAGTGGTATGTCTGGATCTTGAGGTAGATCTATTCCCAGTTTTTTGAGAAACAATCAGATTGATTTCCAAAATGGTTGTACACGTTTTCACTCTCACCAGAAATGGTGTGCAATCACATACAATTATTTTATGACTGAACTACATCCCCAAACTTTCTCATATTTAAAACACAAATTTCTACTTGATACGTTGAAAAAGTTTTTCTATGGGAAAGTTTTTAAAATATTAATTATTTTTATTAATTACAATTCATTCACTTATAATCCCAGCTGTAGCCCCCTCCCTCATCACTTCCCAACCCACCCTTCCTTCCTTTTCTCCTCCCATGCCCCTCTCCCAGTCCACTGATAGGTTTGGTCCTCCTTTCCTTCCATTTGACACTAGCCTATCAGTTCTCATCAGGCCGGGCTGTATTCCTCTGTGGCCTAGTAAGGCTGCTCCCTACTCAGGGGGAGCTGATCAAAGAGCAGGCCACCGAGTTCATGTCAGAGACAGTCTCTGTTCCCATTACTAGGGACCCTCTTAGACACTGAGCTGCCATAGGCTACATCTGTACAGGGGTTCTATGTTATATCCATGAATGGTCCTTGGTTGGAGTATCAGTCTCGGAGAGACCCCTGTGCCCAGATTTTCTGGTTCTGTTGCTCTTCTTGTGGAGCTCCTGTCCCCTCCATGTCTTTCCTCTCCTCCTTCTTTCATAAGATTCTCTGCACTCTGCCCAAAGTTTGGATATAAGTCTCAGCATCTGCTTCAATACCTCAGTCAATAGAGTCTTTCAGAGACCTTCTGTGGTAGGTTTCTGTCCTGTTCCCTGTCTTCTCCTGCTTCCGATGTCTATCACGTTTGCCCTTCTCAGTGAGGATTGGGCATCTTCCTTAGGGTCTTCCTTGTTGTTTAGCTTCTTTAGGAGTATAGATTTTAGTATGTTTATCCTATATTATATGTCTAATATCCACTTATGAATGAGTATATACACTGTGGGTCTTTCTGCTTCTAGGACACTTCACTCAGGATGATCTTTTCTAGTTCCCACCATTTGCCTGCAAATTTCATGATTTAATTGCTGAGTGGTATTCCATTATGTAAAAGTACCACAATTTCTGTATCCAGTCCTCTGTTGAGGGACATCTGCGTTGTTTCCAGATTCTGGGTATTACAAATAGAGCTGCTACTAACATGGTTGAGCAAATGTCCTTGTTGTATACTTGAGCATATTTTGAAATATGCCTAGGAGTGGCATAGCTGGATCTTAAGGTAGCACTATCCCTAATTTTCTGAGAAAGCACCAGATTGATTTTCAAAGTGGTTGTACAAGTTTACATTTCCACCAGAAATTTAGGAGGGTTCCTCCTTTCTCCACATCCTCTCCAGCATGTGCTGTCACTTGAGGTTTTGATCTTAGCCATTCTGATGGGTGCAAGGCGGAATCTCAGGCTTGTTTTGATATGCATCTCCCTGATTACTAAGGACATTGAACATTTCTTTAAGTATTTCTCTGCCGTTCAGTATTCCTGTATTGAGAATTCTCTGTTTAGCTCTGTACACCATTTTTAATTGGATTACTTGATTTGTTGCTTTTTTTAACTTCTTGAGTTCTTTATATGTTTTGGGTATTAGCCCTCTGCCAGATATACGGTCTGTGAAGATCCTTTCCAAGTACGTAGGCTGTCATTTTGTTCTGATAACAGTGTCCTTTACTTTGTAGACCTTTTCAATTTCATGAGGTCCTATTTATTGATTATTGATCTTATAGCTTGTGCTGTTGGTGTTCTGTTATTCTGTTCAGGAAGTTGTCTCCTGTGCCAATGAGGTTCTTTCCCACTTTTTCTTCTAATAAGTTTAGTGTGTCTGGTTTTATGTTGAGGTCTTTGATCCACTTGGACTTTAGTTTTGTGCATGGTAACAAATATGAATCTATTTGTATTTTTCTATATGTAGACATCCAGTTAGACCAGCACCATTTGTTGAAGATGTTCTCTCTCTCTCTCTCTCTTTTTCCACTGTATTGCTTTGGCTTCTTTGTCAAAAATGAAGTATCCATAGGTATGTGGCTTTATTTCTTGGTGTTCTATTCAATTCAATTGATCCCCACGACTGTTTCTCTGCCAGAACCATGCAATTTTTATTTCTGTTGCTCTATAGTACAGCTTGAGGTCAGGGAGGGAGATACGCTCAGAAGGTCTGTTATCTCAGAAGGTTGTTTTAGCAATTCTGGGGGTTTTGTTTTTCCATATGAAATTGAGAATTGTTCTTTCAAGGTCTGTGAAAAATTATGTTGGTATTTTAATGGGAATTTTATGCATCTTTTTTTCCTTCTTATTTTCACTGCACTTCCTCTTACACGTAGATGACTTAGATTCTCTATTGCTTAATAACTTGTGGCCAATGTAATAGTTTCTGGAAATCATTAATTAAAAAGACCAAATTGTTATACTATAGTATAAGTCACAGATTTAAATAAAAACAATTGTATTTTGTTTCTTATTTAGACATCTAGTAAGACGAGATGGCTGTCTGATCAGACATGACTAGCATGAATTCATAACATGAATACATTTACTGGAGTCACTAAACTGCAAAGCCATGCCTTAATTTGTATATGTGGAGTCAAAAGCTATTATTTTCCAGTCCTTTAAAATTTAATTGAAAAATTATTTTATGTTAACTCTTTTACTCGATTACATATTTGTATTTATTTGAGTTACTGCCTGATGGACAAAATTCTAAAGTTTCCCAATCTAGTATGCACAGCTTAGAGATTTCTAGTGCAACTCATGTTATAGCAAATGGTTGTGTATCTGTCTTAAGTACTATTGTCTATAGTGGGTGACACATGTCAAGAGTTTCAGCCTGGTCATTGTAGGCCGAACAGCCTTCTTTTGTTATGGAATCCTATGCATGAGAAAAAGAGCACTTCTGCTTTGCTGAGATGATGACAATTATCTACTCTGTGAAGCTGGTCTCTCCATTCACCCACTCAGTCAATGAATGCCTTGTTGAAGTCACTTTGTGGTGAAATTCTGCAACTGGCTGTCTGTGTGTGTGTGTGTGTGTGTGTGTGTGTGTGTGTGTGTGTAGAAGAAAATACTGCCAGGTAATGAGGACTCTGTGTACAATAGAAGAATTCTGTGCAATCTTCTCAACCACCCACCGCCTCAAAGAACCTTTATCTTTGTGCACCAGAATTCCAGCAGAAAGTGCATCAGGAGCTAGAAACACTGAATTAATGTTCTTAGGACAGGAGCATGAGCGACAACCAGAAAGGGCACAAGGGACTAATGGGGGTTCAAGCTGTGTGTTTGAAAACCTACTCTTGCTGCTGTTTATGAGGTGAACTATTGACTGAGAGGAATGTTTCCATGAAAGGCCATTTTTGTTGTAAAATTTCATCAGAGTTTAAGCCCTTTTGATGCTGACCCACTTGCTTAGTCCCAGTCTCTCATTTGACAGTTAATTACAGTAAGCCTGAACTGTTGAACTGCCTTGCAGACTGGTTCAAATTTTCCAACAAGATAAATTTAGTCTCACTTCATCTGAATTAAAATGTGGAAGCTCTCATCAAGAAACTGGACCCTGCCTGCTGCTTTTGAAAACGAAGCGTGCTTTTGAGGCATTATTTTCTATTTTGGATAACCAATAGCTGCAACAGTGGGAAGAAAGCAGAAAATATTCAAGTGAAATCAAAACCATGCACTAATTATTGAATTATATGTTCCAAGGCTCCAATTTTCAGAAAAATTCACAGTCAATATTCCAAACAGGAATTAGAAAATGGCCAGGTTTATGCATTTACCATTTGTACTCTGTGCTCTTGATGTGACAGGGACAGGAAAAGCACAAGCAAGACAATAGGTAGATGCTGCTGTCCCTTTTCAGGTGCTGAACTCTCTCTGGCTCCCTAATTGCAGACCCTTTACATGAAGAATTCCTTTTGAAGGTAATGAGCATGCTGAAAGTAATGAGACTGATGGTATCCAGAGAAAGCTAATGAAAGAGAGTTGGGAAATCTCTTTCAAGAATGTCTTAATTATAAGATTTGCCTTTCAAAGAAAAAAGAACAAACATTTATAATTGAAGACCTACTGCATGCTAAGTCTGATGCTTTGTGATTCACATATGAGATCTGAATCCTTAGCCCTTCAGCAACTGTGAACATATAAACACGGCTACCTTCCACACCCACTGGAGTTGGACAGCTTTTCTTACCTTGTGAGCCAAAGAGCACCAAATACTGTTTCCAAAGCTTCTTCTCCTCCCTCATGGGGCCTTTTGGGAGATGATTCCCAGCCCCCCGTAATTTCACTATCATAAGGGTCGGTGTCTGTTCTTGACTCCCTGGTGACAACCATTTTTATGTTCTAGAGCTTTGCATTCATTTGCAAGCGGACCAATCAGACCAATCAGACCCCAAGTTTTCTGAGACAACCCATCAAACTTGAGCACACTGCTCTCCAGACTTTAGCCAAATTTCAGTCCCTCCTTTCTTGCTGGAAGGAATGGGCCAACAGGACAGGCCTTGGGATTTTCCTACACTGCCCACTTCCTGACCTTTCTTGTGTCTTGACTGTGAATTTGATGTGACCAACTGACACACTCTTACCATGCCATTTTCTCTGCCATGTTGAACTATGTTCCTTCTTGAACTATAAGCTAAAATGAATCTGTCCACCTTAAATCCTTACCAGGAGCAAGAGAAGCAACAAACACAAAATAAACGGATGGACAGAAAGCACAGGAAGGAGAGCACTTTCAAGCGCTGGGCGAGAGAATTGCTTTAACTCAACGTTATTACTCCAGATGTAGTCTCTTTCCTCTCCTCTTTGTGATGGATGTTCTAAACATTACATTTTTCCCGTCAAGTTTCTGAAACTTTAAAGCACCATAGAGTCTAAATGGGGTGATTGGAAATGCTGAAGTCCTATGCCTTTGTTTGATATTTAGTTGTTGGTGTTGGCAAGGCTAGGTGAACTAACATGTGGTGGAAACAGGTACTTCTGAAAACTGAAAGCCAGTCTCTGGAAGTGTCTTGTTTTGTTATTGCCAGAGTGCCAGAGTTGGTGCACTCTTCCTTTTGGAAGATCCCATGCCTGTGTAATGCATTCATCCTGTGACAATTAAGCTTTATCCTTGGAGTTCTGATATGAAGACAGACAGTTACAGTCAGGATTAGGACATTTTACATGAAACACTCAAGAGACTTCATTGGCTTATCCTATAGCAAATTTATTACTTATGTTAAAAATTTTAATAGTAAAATCCCTGGAAACTCATTTTGTTTTTGATCTGGTAAGAAATGCCTCAATGATAGATGTCACCATCTTGGTTGCTTAAGTCTCATCCTCTCTCTCTCTTTGTGTGTGTGTGTGTGTGTGTGTGTGTGTGTGTTTCATTATTCTCTTTTTTTTTTTGAGAATATTACTTAATTTCCTTTATTTCTTTTCTTCCTTCAAATCTTCTTTGCTTCTCTATCAAATTCATGGCCTCTATTTCTCATCAAGTTTTATTACTTGTATCTAATATATATTATATATGTATCTACCTATATATTTCTACTTATAACCTTCTCCGTGTGTTTAACAAGTAAAAGAAAAAAATTTCCAGTATTAAAATTCTTCATATTTTCTCTAAACCTAATAATGTGGATATTTTCATTTTTGTCTATGAGTTTTTTTGTTTTGTTTTGTTTTGTTTTGTTTTGTTTTAATATGGGGGATGTTAGGCTGTCTCAATAAGATCTTTTAATTTTTCACACTTGCAAATGTTATGTTCATGTGTGTAGTGTATGCATTTTTTGCAGGTATTGGTATGTCTGTGTATGTGTGGACATATGGAGGTCCAGGTTGATAGTAGGAATCACCCTTGATTTTTCTACATTATTCACTGGTGTGAGATCTCTCAGGCAATACCGGAACTTAGTAATATGACAATGGTCGCTCGCCACCTTCTTGGTCTCTGTCTTCCAGGAAGAGTTACAGCCCAGCTGCCATGCATGGCTTCTAGAGATCTGAACTCCAGTTTTCATGCTTGTGCTCTGAGACATATCCTGAGAATTAGTGAGATCTGGCTGCCCTTACCGTGTGTTTATGGCCATCAGCCTAGTGCCAAAATCATTATTTCTAGAGAATTATTATTTTCTTTTAAGGCATGATTTTCCAGAATTTTCTTTTCAGCATCAAAACAAAACAAAACAAAAAAACCCAAAAGAATAAAAAAAAATAAAACCAAACCAAACCAAACAAACCCCCAAATGAAACCTAAACCAAAAAGCAATATGCTCTTAATACCATGAAATTATTTCAGGAACTAGCAAAAGATTAAATCAATTGCTTTTACTTTCTAAAATTCTAGACTTCAAAGTAAGAAAAAAGCAGCCATGGATTATTTAGTTTTCTCTTTTTACGGTCTAAAATTGTTAGTATACCTATAATCCAAGGGGGTTAACCTCTCAAACTCATATAATACAGTTATGCTCATCTCAGGGTGAGCATAAAAAAAAATCTGGTCATGGTGGCACACCTTTAATCACTCATTGAGGCAGAGATAGGTGATCTCTGTGAGTCTGAGACCAGTCTGGCCTTCAAAGTCCAGGATAGCCAAGTCTACACACACACACATACACACACACACACACACACACACACACACACAGAGAGAGAGAGAGAGAGAGAGAGAGAGAGAGAGAGAGAGAGAGAGAGAGAACCTGTCTCAAAAAACAACAAACATAGAAACAAACAAACAAAAACTATACGGAGTCAAGGGCAGGAACCTGAAATCTCATTTGAGAACCATCAATGTATATTTGGTGGCCCTTTCAGTTTCTCAGTCTGAGCTGGAGAGATAGCTCAGTCTCTAAAGTGCTGGTGAAGCAAGCATGAGGATCTGAATTCAGATCTCTGAGCCCCACAGAAAAGTCTAGATGCAATGACACACTGGTGATCCCAGTACTTGGGGGCTGGAGACAGGAAGACCTTGCCTGGTTAGTTAGTCTACTATGTTGCTGAGCTCCAGGCTCTGTGAGAGATCTTATCTCAAAAGTTAAGGTGGATAATAGCTGAGAAGACAACAGATATCAACATATGCCTCTGCATATGCACATACACTCAGAAAACTCATGCATATAGACAAATAAATACACATACCATACATAGTTACAATAAATAAATAAATAAATATTTGTGTTCTCTTATTTATATATTGTTTAGAACTGTATCTCCAAACAACTACTTCCTTAACAAACTTGCTTAGCTTCTGTTTTGTTCCTAGTTCCTTTAAACTGAGTAGAAAATCACTGAATACAGGTGAGACTTGCAATTATGAAGAAATAGATATTTATTTTATTATTTGATCATTTTGTTGGATATTATAGGCTACTAAACATAGGATAAACAAACTAAAATCTACATACCTAAAGAAGCTAAATTACAAGGAGGACCCTAGGGAAGATGCTTAATTCTCATTCAGAAGGGAAAACAGGGTAGACACTGGAAGTAGTAGAAAAGAGAAAACAGGACAGGAGCCTACTACAGATGTCCTCTAAAAGACTCCAAGCCACAGGAGATCGAAGCAAGTATGAGTCTCAGATGCAGAGACTCACAACCAAACTTTGGACAGAGTGCATGGAGTTTAGTGGAAGAAGGGGGAAATAGAAAGACTTGAAGGGGACAGGAGCCCCAGAAGGAGGCCAACAAAACCAAAAAGTCTGGGCCCAGGGGTTGACTGCAGAGATTGATGCATCAACCAACGACCATGTGTAGAGAGGATGTAGACCCCCTGCTCAGATGTAACCTATAGACAGCTCGGTCTCTATGTCAGTTCCCTAGGAAGGGAAGAAGGGACAGTCTCTGACATGAACTCTATTGCCTGTTTCTTGATCACTTTTCCCTGGTGGAGCGACCTAGCCAGCCCACAGAGGAAGAGAATCTAAACAGTCCTGATGGGGCCTGATAGGTTAAGGTCAGACAGTTGGGGAGGAGGATTTCCCCTATCAGCAAACTAGGGGAGAGGGATAGGGAAGAAAGGGGGAGAGAAGGTAGAACCTGGGGGAAATGAAGGATGGGGCTACAACTAGAGTACATATTGAATAAATTGTAAATAATAATAATAATAATTAGCTATATGAAAAAGAAATAACTGAACTTCTAATCAATGAATCTGTATTTTTAAATGTTTGTTTCCAGAGATTTCTCCCAACATGTTGATCTAAATGAATAGAATTTATGACGATTTGAATAATCATTGGCAGATGTTTTTTACTTTAGGCTATGGCCTACATCTCAATGATAACAATGATAACACTGAAGCCTGAAGTCATCATCCTTTGTAAAAGCAGTAACTCTCCCTTTAGCAGTTTTGATTGTCTTCAATGAATTCTACCCCAATCCTACGGCAATTCATTTTACATAAAATGGCTTAAAATAACTACAAAAATAAGAAGCAATATCCATTAATTGAGCAGTTAAAAACATGGGCACATTTTTCCATCCTCAAAAAATCTTTAGGAAAATAACATTAAAAAAATAAATATTTTAAAATAAATGTTTGTGTTTGCATAAAGAAGCATATTTCTAGAAAGCTTAATTAATTGATTTCTACCATTCTTCATGGTAGAAATCCAGTCAATTTGATTATTCATGAATTGCCTCTTTGCAAGATGGAAGGCACAGGGCAAGCATCTTTGAGAAACAAAAGTCAAATAGATGTGACTAATATTTTTTTTACTTCTTTTTTAAATTTTTTAATTAATTATACTTTATTCACTTTGTATCCTCCCCATAAGCCCCTCCCTACTCTCCTCCCGATCCCACCCTCCCTCCTCCTTCTTCACTCATGCCCCTCCCCAAGTCCACTGATAGGGGAGGTCCCCCTCTCCTTTCTGATCTTAGTCTATCAAATCTCATCAGGAGTGGCTGCATTGTCATCTTCTGTGGCCTGGTAAGGCTGCTCCCCCCTCAGGGGGAGGCGATCAAAGACCAGGCCAATCAGATTATGTCAGAGGCAGTCTCTCTTCCCATTACTATGTAACCCACTTGGACACTGAGCTGCCATGGGCTACATCTGTGCAGGGGTTCTAGGTTATCTCCATCCCTGGTACTTGGTTGGAGTCTGAGTCTCTGGGAAGACCCCTGTGTTCAAATTTTCTTGTTCTGTTGCTCTCCTAGTGGAGTTCCTGTCCTCTCCAGATCTTACTATTTCCCACTTCTTACACAAGATCCCATGCACACTGGGATCCCAACAGTTGGCCATAAGTCTCAGTGTCTGCTTTGATAGTCTGCAGGGCAGAGCCTAACCAGGGAAGATTTCCATGTCCTTCTGATGACAAGCAATGCTGTATCACCTATGCAAGCCTGTGTAGGATTGAGTTTCTAGGTTGGCATAAAGCTTGGGGACAGGTCACTGGCTCAGTATGTACAGGGCCCTGAATTTCCTCTTCTGAATGGAAAATAAAGGAGCAGAACAAGTGCTTAAAAGTCTGTCCACACAGCTAATGCTCAGGACAGTTTCATCTTTATTTATGCATAGGGATAAAATGTTTGTATTCAATATAGCAGGTAATGTTATGACCGGCAACATGAATTCAAAATACAAATGTATCATCAGAACTAGAATAGATTGGTGAATAAACCAAGCACAGACACATGCAGTTTTATTTTCTGTCTTTTCCTTTTGTGGGTCTTACTGTCTTGAAATGAACATTTCTTTTTGGTTGCACCTTAATGCAATATTGTGTTTAAGGAGCCATACCAAAATAATAATTCCAGATAATGAATTAAGATAACAAGTATTGAAAGAGTCCCCCTTGCTCATTTCTAACCCCTTTTTAAAAAATAAATTTGAGCTGAATTTTGTAGGAAAGAGACCATTTAATCCCTTGCTTTCTATTTGAAATTTCTGTTGTTAGTTTTGTGCTTCAATGTACATAGTGAGTTCATGGTACATTATCTGCATTCAGCCAGCAAAGCCCATTTCTTCTTTCGCTAATAATATAATTACAAATTGACTTCACCCTATCACCGCTTTTATTGTTATTTTCCCTTTTTAACATAACCACCATAAACACTTATTATAGTATCTTTATTTTATATATATCTATATATATCTATATATATAGATATATATACTTTTGAAAAGAGTAAGCTATTCTGCATGCATTTAGTTTCAATATACATAATTGCTTTTCCATTGCATAGCAATTTTTTTGTTGTTGCCTCTTACATATTTTCTGAGGTTCATCTGTATTGCTGGATGCAAAGCCTGAGTATTCCCCTTCATTCTGTGGTGCGCATACACGTCTTCCATCCATTTCTATTTATTCAGTGTTCTAGTAAGGGACTCTTTCAACCTTTTCTCTAACTCTATAGCTCTTTTAATAAAACCACAAAAAAATAACTTTACACATGTACCCTTAAAAGTCTGTGATAGAAAGCCCCTCATTTTACACGCCTAGGAGCAGAGTGACCGGGTCACACTGCAGACTTACATAGAATTTAACTAAACGTGCAGATGGTTTTCACAGAAGCTGCAGAGTCACACAGTCCTCCTGGCAGTACTTAAGGGCTCTCTATGTTGACACTCCATCAATCTACCAGCTTTGCAGGTTCTCTGAATCCATCAAGTGCAAACTGATACCTTCCGGCTCTACTTTGAATAGGTGCTGAGTCTAGTAGGTCTTAGCATTTCTTCATAGACTCACATTTGGCAAAAGTAAGTTTTTTCACTCATTCCTTCGATTTTTCACTTACGTTTTTTCACTTATTTTTTTCCATTGTAGACGCTGCTACATTCCTGTAAGAGGTCACATGATGTCTTCCAAATATTATTCCATTATTTATGATGTTCAATGATATTCAAATATTTCCCCTTTTATCATTTTTTAAAACTTCTACCTATAGTGTATTATTATTATTATTATTTTTGAGACAGGTTTTCTCTGTGTAGCCCTGGCTTTCTTGGACTTACTTTGTAGACCAGGCCAGCTTTGAACTCACAGAGATCCACCTGCCTCTGCCTCCTGAATGCTGGGATTAAAGGTGTTTGCCATCACTGGCCAGCCCCATAGTATACTTTTTAATTTTTATTTTATTTTTATTAATTACAGTTTATTCACTTTGTATCACAGCTGTAGCCTCCTCCCCATCCCCTCCTAATCCTACCCTCTCTCCCTCTTCTTCTCTTATGCCCTTCTGACAGTCCAATGATAGGGGAGGTCCTCCTCCCCTTCCGTCTGACCCTAGTCTGTCAGGTCTCATCAGAACTGGCTTCTTCGTCTTCCTCTGTGGACTGCTAAGGCTATTCCCCCCTCATGTGGAGGTGATTGAAGAGATAGCCACTGAGTTCATGTCAGAGACAGTCCCTGTTTCCATTACTAGGGAACCCTCTTAGACACTGAGCTGCCTTGGGCTACTTCTGTGCAGGGGTTCTAAGTTATCTCTTTGCATGGTCCCTGTTTGGAGTATCAGTCTCAGAAAAGACCTCTGTGCCCAGATATTTTGGTTCTTTTGCTCTCCTTGTGAAGCTCCTGTTCCCTCCAGGTCTTTCTATCTCCTCCTTTTTTCATAAGATTCCCTGCACTCTGCCCAAAGTTTCGCTATAAATCTCAGCATATGTTTTGGTACACTGCTGGGTAGAGTCTTTCAGAGGCCCTCTGTGATAGGTTCCTGTACTGTTCCCTGTTTTCTCCCCCTTCCAATGTCTGTCTTGTTTGATTTTCTGAGTGAAGATTGCTCATCTTACCCAGGGTCCTCCTTCTTGATTAGCTCCCTTAGGTGTACAGATTTTAATACGTTTTTAATAAAAATCTTTAACTTGACACAACCAATTTTATTACGTATATGCCTTTAAATTTTTAATTTTGAAATTATAAGTTTTTCACGAATGTGAGTATATATGTATATACATATAAATGTTGCTTCAAAATTTTAATAACTTTATTACATATTTCAGTTTTAACCCATTTTCCTGTTAAGCAAAAATTCAGTTTTAAGTATTTAAAATAGGTTAGCTTTTCAAATACACCTTTCTAAACAGCTTTCTAAACATTTCCAGAGGATTTGTGCAATAACTTTGTCATATGTCACGTGACATTTCAGGTAGATGTCTGTTCTCTTGGTATCGCTGTGATATGACATTGTTACTAAGTTAATATTCTATTAGTACTGAAAGACTTGCCCTCTTCTCTCTTCTTTCTCAATCTTGAATTAACTTTTTCATGAACACTGCTGGCGTATACTAATTTCACAAATTCCTTAGAAATTCCACCTGGATTTCTGATTAAAATGTATATTAGCTCCCTTGTTGCCCAAATAATTTACCACAAACTTCGTGGCTTAAAACAAACAAACAAACAAACAAACAAAAAAACCCATTATCTTGCAGTTCTGAAGGTTGAGAAATTTGTGTCTCAACACAAACAAGATGTTCAGTGTGTTGCACTGGTTTTTGGAGGCTTTCAGGGGGAAAATAGTCTTCTTGCCCTTTTAAGCACTTAGAAAAATTGGCATTTTTTTTAACCTCTTCCATCTGCAGAGCTGCCACCATTGTCACATATCACTCTGACCTTAGCTGTGAAAGGTTTCCTTCTCTGAAGAGACTTATAAAAGCGGGATAGTTGGTAATTAAGGGCAGCCTCTGCACCCGAAAGTTGATAATTATATGTTATTTTTCCTAGCGTTTGAGTAAGATGCTCGTCGGAAGGAATTTAAGACAAGAAGAATTTACTTTTTCTCATGGTTTCAGAAATGTCAGTGCCTCATGGCAGGTTGGCACTCTCTAGCTGCGGGGAGCATAAGGCCGCAAGCATTGACCTGCTTTTAGGGAACTAATTCCATTATCCAGCACCTGTCTCCTATGCCTTAGCCTAGAGACCAAGTATTCAAAACCAGAGTCTGAGGAGGATATCTAGACTTAAACTTTAACCACAATTCTTACCACATTTTGCAAGTCTTTTGCACTGGGGGACTTGAGAACAGGGGACATGGACCAGGTGACAGATACAGACAGGACACACTCATTTACATCAAGGATTAGAAGTGGACTGCATTCGGAGTCCATTTCTGTTCTAAACACAAAGTAGTCTTGGATTTTAGAGATAAATTGGGGGAAATATCAAGGAGGCAAACCTGTCCTTTTCTCACTCATAGTCTCCTACATGAGCATTACTATTTTTCTCCACATATACCACCTTATACATTATTTGTTGATTCTGTAAATCTTTCTAATTTCTACCATAAACTATATCTCATATCTAATTGCAGTCTATTATTTACAGAGACATGATTGCTTTTCTTGCTGGTTGGATATCTGATAGGGCTGTTAAAATTTTCTATCAACACCAGTTGATGTTACAACATGGAAGGAGGAAATTTTAGAAGATTCTACCCCTAGATGAAGAGCTACAAGCACTCAATGGCCACTGAGAGAGGAAGAATCATTTTTCTTCAGGATAAACTTCCTGAAAGATTATTCAATTTTAATGGGTCAATCCTAAACACACACACACACACACACACACACACACACACACACACACACCAATAATAAAGAAGAATATGTTTTGATTTTGAGAGTAGGGGCACAGGAGAAGTTTGAGGGGACAGAAGAAGGGGTGAAATAATTAGTACCAAATTCTCAAACAAATAAAAATTTTTAATAAAATAATTTCTATCAATTTAACAGTATGTTGATTTTTCAATTTTTTTGCTTTTCCCAATTTTTAAGCTATGTCCTATCAACTATAGTCCTAGTATCAGATATAACTGGTTTCAGACTATTATAAATAACTTAATGAAACATAGATACACACATGAGTTGACTTACTATATATAGCTGCTTTCCTTCTTCAGGTACAGAGCTTAGCAGCTGTGATACAGGCTACAAGTGGCTCAAAGAGCCCAGAATGTCTATTGTTTGGCCATTTATAGAGTGAGCTCTCAAGGGTTTGTCTAAGCTTCTTGTTTCTCCTACTCATAGTTAATCAAAGGGACATTAACTGTACCATGGAATCTAAACCCTAGGTTTACCTCTGTCTATTTTACAATATATTCTGAATCATCAAAGCTTTATGCTTTAAAAGTTTAATTGCCTCTAGGTTGTAAAATGTAACTACTAATCTTGGAATAATCTTAGAATAGATAATACTAATCTTGGAATTTTAGGAGACCTGAAGAGGAGCTATCAACTATCTGAGGAGACAGTTGACAGAGGTGACTCTGCAATGCTTAGTTACTGAGAAAATTCATAGGTTGAGATCCCACTAAAAAAAATAATCCAGTGATAATAATAGCCTTGCTACTTTGTGGAAGAATGCCTTTGCCTTTAATTCAAAGCACCTAATTTTTGTTTCAGATTTGTTTTGCTTGGGAAGAATGACAATAGTGCTAAATATTTGTTGGGAGAGACACCGCTTAAGTAGATGAAAACATGCCCCCCCCCCCAATGCACTCCAAGGTGGAGGGCACTGCATTGCTTCCTTTAGCCTTGAAAATCATAAAGGCTTTGTACATAAACAACTCAGTTTTATTTAGAGAGAGCTTATGGGGCAAGGGCTTAAAAACTGTTATTCAGCTTTTTCTGTGGAACTCAGAGGAAGTCAAGGTACAAACATTTTTTTATTGTTCCACATCTGGGTGTGTCCCACAGTCACTGTATTTCCCATCCTGCCCAAGGCCAGGTCATGGATATCAAGACTCAGATACCTGAGGTGCATTGAGAAGGAACCAGGTTCCATAAAAAAGGTGACAAAGCCCAGAAGTCGCTGTTTAGAACAGACAGGTCCAGACAGTGGATTTTTTTGTTCCTCTTGTGCTCATCAGAGCTGTCAAAGAAGCACAGTAGCAAGCAGCAGCAGAAAAAACATCAAATACAGTGAGAAAATGACACTTTTCGTGAGACTGTTGATGGTCTCTAACTGTCCTGCCCTCATGTTTTGCCAGAGAATTCTCTGTAAACACTAAGGAATCTGGAAACAGTTCTATCTATGGTCTGTACATTGAGAAAACCAGGACTAATAAGATGATACCAACCATGCTCTGCCAGAATGTAGCATGCCAACTATCTAAAGAAGTACAAAGAAAAACATTTCTAAAGAAGTGCAAAGAGGGCTCATGTGACTAGAACATAAAATATGCTTGTCTACTTTAGCTTGCCATGCCAGGTCTTCCCGGCCTGTTGGAAACATTAATCATTCCTGTATGTGGCTGCACCACAGGATTACTCAGGGCTGCTTTACAAATTATGTCTCTGGAACTCCAATTCTAAACTTACTGGACTGAAGGCTCAAAGGATATGATCCTAGTTTACGTCTAAGAAGCTTTTCAATAGGTTCTTCTGTGTGTAGTCGTAGAGACTGTTCTGACACATCCCTTTCTCTGTCATGTGAAGTGTGAGAGATGTGGGTCCACTAAATAGCTGGAGTGAGCAGCCCCAAAACGACCAGTCTTAGGTTTGATATCAAGGCATCCCCCAATACCAAGAGTTAGATACCGTACTAGAAGGACTTGGAGAAGTCTCTCACAGCCTCTACGGTCATTATAGACTAATGTAAAGAAGAAGATGGCTGCCAACCAGGAAAGAGGTACATAAGACAGACTCCAGAAGGGGTTTGAATGTCACACTTCAGTTATGCCTTCTATGTGCTGTCAAGGCTTGCATTCCATCATCATGGCCCCATTGTATGATAATATACAGAGTATTGCCAATCAGGTAAGCCTTTGCTATACAGAAATTTGTCCAGGTCAGTTCAGACACAGGCTACGGGTCTGAACTTTGACTACAGAACTCATCACTTTCTTTGGAAGTAAGAAGTTTTATGGCCAGGTCTTAAGTCTTGAGTGCCTAGTGGCTAAAGTTCCCAGGGACAACAAGGGCCTTTTCATCAGGCTGGGAAACAAGATCACTTCCCAATAGCAGAGCACAAAGGGCAGTTCTCTCTTCAGGGAGGGTTAATTCTTCGTGACAAAAAACCACCAGGCTGCTTCTCTACATCCACCCAGCGATCCCTCCTCTGCCCCTTCATTTCCAGACAGAACCTGATTTCTTTGAAACAGGCTGTTTTCTATGTAATTGTTGCCAGTAGTTACAAAACAATAGGCCGAAACTGGCAGGTGAAGAATGGATATTAACAAAGACTCCAAGGCCAGGATGCTTCCAACAGGCATGGGTGATTTTACTGTAACAGCCATCTTTAAAAGAAAGCAAAATTTTCTTTGTGTGGGGGATAAAAGATCAAAATCACACAGTGATCACAAAGACAGGAAAGGAGTTAGAATTTGAAGGCAGACCTTGCTAGCTCCAAAGCCCACGGTCTTTTCTCT
This sequence comes from Rhombomys opimus, assembly GCA_010120015.1. Lineage (NCBI taxonomy): Eukaryota > Metazoa > Chordata > Mammalia > Rodentia > Muridae > Rhombomys > Rhombomys opimus. Next base: position 2,650,781 of record REGO01000249.1, read on the forward strand.
TTCTCAGACAGAAATATGGGATATTGTTTTCTTTTTTCTTCTTCACATGCGTGTATATCTCAGGGCAAATGTTACTTACTGATTCCTAGTAGCACGAAGAAACAGGGGTTTGGATCAGCAACAAGGTCAACCAAAGCCAGATGTTTGATACCTACCCTGGTTGTAATGAACTTGTTTTTGTTGTTGTTGTTGTTGTTTGTTTTTGTTTTGTCTTATCTCCAGCATACATGAGATGAAAACCTGAGAGACCATTCACAAAGCTCCATCTGCTCAAGACTTCATATTTATAGGTTCTGTTTACTGTTAGACAAATAAATAGCAATTGCTAAAAATTTACTTAATACTCTTAATTTTTAGCAATTTTCTTAATGTTACCCTCTAGTATGTTGCATCGTAAAGCAGCGCTGTGTCTTTCTAATTTTACCCACAAACGAAGTTTTCAAAAGTGTTGGAGGGTTGATGAATAGTGAATCTGAAGGCCACATGAACCTGCCTGCCTCCTGCACTCACACCTGCTGTTTGGCCTTGTCATCACATCTAGATATCTCATCAAGCAGAGGTTATAATGTTCATCAGAAGGAACCTTCCTACTTTTTGACATTTGAATGGAGTTATACCAAAATGTCCCCAGGAATGTTCATTTTTGATATCTTTTATAAATGAGCCAAATTTCTTGGGGTTAGGTTTTCAAAGACAATGAAGCCATTTTCTTTGTGTTAAAAGTTCATTCAGATGTTTTTCTATGAGAGAGAGACATAGAGACAGAGAGAGACATAGAGATAGAGAGATAGAGACACAGAAAGACAGAAAACCTATGAGTGGTAGAATTAGACATGTGGGAAGAATGAAAGTAAGATACTTCTTTTTCTTCAGATAATATAATTTTAAATTATAAAATGATATGACTTTATCTTGTGATGGAGTGACACTTCTGTAGCTCTTTTTGTATTTGCCAATTAAATTTGGAATTTGATACCTCCTCATAAAATCTATGGGAAAATTGTTTTTGAGACTTTATGGGTTATGAATAAAGATACAAATCTTACCAAGACTGAGGCCTCAGAGCTCAGAAAGGATCCAATGTATTCACTTGAATGCTGGGTATCAGAATTGGCTGGTTCACATCAGTGTTATCCAATAAATTTTCCATTGCCCCAAGATGAAATACAGTCAAACATTATATTTGGTAGATTGTAGGCTTGTAATTAAGTGACAGAAAAGAAAACAGGAGACAAGGTAACTAGGCAGAAGCATGACTCAGCAGGATTCATATGTTGTCCTTTACAAATATCATGGCACTGTCTTTTGGGAGGAAAAAATATTTTAATTCATATAACGCCCCTAAAATTTGTTTCCTTTGGATCATATCAGCCTTATTTTAGAGAATAATTATGAGATCAATGGTAAAATATGTTTTAATCACAAAGCAAAGTTTAAAGAGGATTTTTTTTTCAAGTAACCAAAGGAGCTTTGATTTTGGGTTGACACATTTGCTTTCATATTGATTTTAAAAGAATATATTCCCAATTATTTGACTGATTTTGAAACTCATCACTTTTTTCATTCCACTTTTGAAGAGTCTCTCTTGGGACCAAAGACTTTCAAAATGTTTGTTACTGACAATTTGTTAATATTATACTTTATTGTTAACAATAAAAATCAGGTAGGTGATAGCTTACCAAACATGCTTGGGATTTCACTTTTTTAAAAATAATTTTGGAATATGTATGGGAGATCTTGGGATAGAGCTAAAATCTAAATGTAAACCTCCCTCCCCTCCCCCCGTTTTTTTGTTTCGTTTTGTTTGTTTGGTTTTATTTGGTTTGCTTTTTTGATATGAAATTAAAATAATCTTTATTGACTTTTAATTCAACTCATGCATATCCACATATAAACTCATATTTTTCAGATCCTAAAATTATATACTTTGACTCACCAATTTCCTCAATCAAAATTTGATAATAAACTAAAGAAACAGTATAATTAAATTTGCTAAGTAATAATGATGATGATGACAATGATGATGATGATGACAAAAGTATCTCAGAAATAGCATTTCACGTAGGAAGATAAAATAAACATATCTTCGGTAGCTACTTTGTATTTAGGTTATAAACAGAAAGTATGCTATTTAAAAAAAAATAAGGATGCCATTGTATTGTTATATTTGTGAGTATGTGTTAGAAGAACCATGCATAGCTTCTTATGTATTAACCAAAATGGTATATTAAGTTGATTGTAGATTGTAGGGTATTTCTTTTGCTGAGTAGGGAATAAGGCAGGGTTTCTCTTTATAGCTCTGGTTGTCCTGGAACTCACTCTGCAGACCAGGCCAGCCTGGAACTCACAAAAATCCACCTGCCTCTGTCTCCCTGAGTGCTTTGATTACAGGCTTGCTTGGGTTTTCTTTGTTTTAATAATACTCTATACGTCTAGCTTAATGGCATTGCACAATCTTGTAGCATGCCTGCCTTTTGACTGTGATCCATCACTCTAGGCTGCTAGGTGTGCAGTACCTACTCATGGCATTTTTCATGTTTTGGGGCCTTTCAGGTCTTCAGCATAGGGTAATTCATCTCATATAATGCTTTCGTCTGTTTTGTTGATTACTAAAGTGACATAAGGCACTTGGCATTGTAAAGACAGTAAATAGACTCATATCAGTACTATCTTTGTAATAAACGCTGCTTTTGGAAACCCAATGTGAGAAAAGCAATAGTTTCAGTTTGCACTGAGCAGTGATAGAGAATTCTGTGCTTCACTGCAAACTAAGTATGCTTTGTGTATAGACGTATAAGATGTCTGATTCTAATTCTCTGGAGACTGTGACTTTCTCATTGCCTTTGATCTAGGACACAGCGGGATAAATTGCAGATAAATGATGGCAAGCACAATAACTCTTGTCTACAGATATATTACAAAAGCTGTCTGGTCCTTCAGTGCTCTTTTTCTTTATTAAAAGCTAGGCTCATCTCTATTTGTCAATCCATTTTAACATTTCTCTATGCCACGATTTTATGCTGCAGCTGATTTTACGAGTGGTCCTAAGAAACTTATAGCTTCCTTCATTAATTTTATTAAAAACAATCTTTAGCACGTATTCATTTTTAGCAATCTGAGAGTCATGACTTTAGCTTACTTTTGAAAATTATCCTTTAGTGGGCAACCCCTGAGTGTTGTTCCTGTGATACACTCAGTGATGTCTTTCTTTTTACGTTGTCTGTTGAATTCTACTTATTGTTGCTTCTGTTTCAGCTCTGGTACTGTTGAGAAATCTGCTCTTTTACTATTTACCTGTGCATAGGGGGATTTAAGGCTTCGTTGTTTTACTTTGCCTTTTCTTCAAAGCCATTATCATTCAGCATGTATCACACTCTCATCTGGTGTTATTTATCTGTTTATTTATTGGTTTTGATTCTTTATGCAAATGTGCCACGGGGAAGGCTCATTTTTCCGATTGCACCTTAGCATATGGTGCATCACAATGCAGCTATACTCGAACCTTGTTTGTAGCAGTGAATATACATTTGCTAAGCAAACAGTAAGTTGATGATCCTTACAGTACATAGTCCATTAAATACAGACTAAAATCAAGAAAATGTTAAAAGTTTTAATCAATTGGCTCAAAATTAACACTTTCTAAGATTGAGAATATCTCTACTTCTCGCAATAGAAATTCTACATTCCAACAACTATTCTTAAAGTTAGTTGGACAAAATATGTTCAAGGGTGAGGACAGAACAGTTATAAAGCAGAAAATATAAAATGCTTTTAAGTTCATTGATTGGTTGATTAACTTAGATTGCAGTTCATGAAATCAAAATAGAATATCCTTGATATCCAAAGTAAAAGACATTACTAAAATGAACATATGGGCAGGGTAGCCTGAGGGATAGCTCAGAGCTTCAGAGCATGCACTGTATGGACTGCTCTTATAGAAGACCTCAGTTTAGCTCCCCAAATTCAGGCCATGTGGCTCAGAGCCTCCTGTAATTCCAGTTCTGTGGATCTCACATTTCTGGTTGCTGTGGGTACTCTACTCATGTGCACATAACCCTTATGTATGCACACACACACATATGTACAGGTAACCAAAAATAAATATTTAAAAAATCAATGTGTAACATAAGGTTACTGTATGACTGCAGGTATGTTTTCATATGTATAAAACATGTCTGCAAAGCTATACATGTGCACAGTGACACAGGTGTGTCTCAATAATCAGGAGGCAGAGTTAGAATTGTGAAACCATAGGTAACTTGAACTATTTGGTGAGATCATGTGTCAATAAAAAAACAGCAGCAATACTCCGAATTGATATTAACTGTATGTAGTTATTATTAGTGGGAAAATGATGACATACAGTGACTTAACTCATTTTATCATTTTCCTTTTTCTTCTATAATCATGAATTGCTTTTAACCTAAAAGTCAATATTTATTTTGAATATTTTTTTATTTTAATTCCTTTGTTGTACAGATAAAGAAATTTTTATCTCAAGATAAAAAAATACACGTGCATGTGTGCTTAAGCATCGAACTTAATGCCAAAAAATGATAATCCAATACCAAACCCTGTAATGGTAGAGCAGGTTTGGTTTACTGAAAAATTTGGAGTTGTTTTTGACTTTTTCTGTTTCAAATAGTTTTTTTTTAATGAGCCTTAAATTTAGCTGTCAAACTGCTTTTCGGTGAGACACTTGAATCATAGGTACATGTACTCCACAAATAGAATGTATCTATCAAGACCACTAATGCATTGAAATGAGATCACATGGTCTTTTCAGATAGATTCCAGGAAAGCTTCTTGCTCATTTCAATCTAAATCAAATTCATTTTAAAATAGTGCAGACTGGAATTAGAACTGGTCAGACTGGAAGAATATTTTTTAAAAATACAAGATGATGGTTCATCCTTAGACATTAAGGTATAGCTTCAGGATATAAGACGAGATTATTAATTTTACTGAACAAGGAAAAACATTAAAAGGGAAAATTATATAAAGATAACAACATCAATAACTGTTTGGGTATATTTACTGCAAATAAAAAAACAGTTATGTGTTGTCAAACCTAAATGGCTTTTATTTAACAGATTTGTTTGAATGATATTTCCTGGTAATTCCCGAAGAATCATATAAATGTCATGCTAAAAGAGGTGGGACCTATAGTGGTGGTAGGGGAAAAACCAATCTACCTATAAAATCTTCAAACCAAAATTTACCCTACTTAAAAGATGTGCAGAGATAAAGACAGAGTAGACACTGAGGGAATGACCAGCTAATGCTTGGTCCAACACTCACCCCTACGGAGAGAGCCTGATACCATTCAGGATGCTCTGCTATGTTTACAGACAGGAGCCTAGCTTAATTCTTCTCTGAGAGGCCCCACACAGCAGCTGATTGAATTAGATGCTAAGATAACAGCATTAGTTTAAGCTCAGGGGGAATGTGTGTGTGTGTGTGTGTGTGTGTGTGTGTGTGAAGGCTAGAAAGACCCAGAGGGGACAAGAACGCTACAAGAAGACCAACAGAGTCAGCTAACCTAGACCCATGGGTGCTTCCTGAGATGGATGCACCAAAGACCAAAGACCATGCATGAACTAAACATAAGACCCCTACACAAACATAACTAATGGGCAACTTGATCTTCATGTGGGTCCCCAGTAAGTTGAGTGGGTGCTGTCTATGAAAGGACTCTGTTGCCTGCTTTTGATCCACTTCGCCCTAACAGGGCTGCCCTGCCTGGCCTCAGCAGAGGAGGAAGAGCTCAGGCCAGATGCTGGGGCGGGTTGGTGGGGAGGTCCCCTTTTCTGAGGACAAGGGGACTGGGAGCAGAGGGAAGAAGGTGGGAGGGAGGGATTGGGAGGAGAGAAGGGAGGAGACAATGATCAGGACCTAAAGTGAATATATGAATTAGAAATAAATTTAAAGAGAAAGTGTTTGAGCAGTATTGGAGAAATTTATTTTTGACAAGCCCAAACCATGCAGCTGAGACAAATGCTGGCTACTGAATATTTGAACAAACTGGGGAAAAGACAAAAGTCATCATGGTCTCGAGAACAGGAGGCTTAAATATGGTCCTGTGGGTTTGATATGTATATCGGCTAGACAGAGGATGAACCATGCGAAGCTCATGCAGGAGTCCCTGGCCAGCCTACAGGGGTACTATTCAATTTACCAACGCTTTTCTTTCATCTGCACATTGACTGAATTCTTACACATCTTTAACATTCTCTTCCGTCTTAGTATCTCAACACAATTTTATACATTTTTGTATTTCCTTGTTACATGGTGTTTCCTTCACAGTTATTTCCTATTAGTGTTAATTTATACTCTGGGCTTCTTCTTTCTCTAATTTTCCCCTTAAAAAATCTTATTTCTAATATATTTGAAGAAAATCTTTAACTTCATACAAAATTATAACTTAAGTAATTTTGGAGTTTTTAACTATTTGCAGTAAACTATTTATACTACATAACTTCCTGTTGTTTTTAAACTTAGTCTTTTTTTTTAACCATCTGTTTTCTAATTATCACTCTGGTTTTTATTTATTTTTTTCTTTTCTACCCACTCCCCCCACCTCTGGCTTCCCCTTTTAAATAGCTTTAAATTGTTCTGGGATGCTTGGTGGGAGAAGTGGTTGGTGAGCAGACTTTCCCTACCACAGACAGGAGGGGCCTGGAGGCACTCAGCCCACCACTGTCTGGGCAGCTTCCTGGTGAGTCTCTCCAGTGGATTTCCTGCTTCACTGTGCTTGCCTCTTTAAAAACCACAGCATGATACTCCCTCACTTCTCCATTAGCTATAATTTTATTAGTGTACCTGACACTAATAGAATTGTTTCTTTTCACAGTCTTATATAATTGAGTCCATAACTAGGCAATGCATTTTAAAAAAATATTTATCTCTGATATATGTGCTATTAACTCTGAGACAAAGGGCCAAGAGGAAGATGTAATGCAGGTATGTAAACAGGCCCCACCAGTGTTATGACACTTCAGACAATACCTAATCAACAGGGTTTTCCTTTGTAGAGGACCAAGTATTTGCACTACGCACAGATATTCTGGGTCTTTTCTGGTGTACTATCTTACAACTTGCTTTACTTTCTCTTCCAGTGAAGGACAACTGGAGCCCACATGTCAGTAGCTTTTGGAATGCTTCTCAAAATTTGGGTTCTCACTGTAATAATTGGAAGGTATGATGGTTGATGGTTGACCTTCATTATTAACTTGGCTGAATTTTGGATGTTCTAGAAGACACAGAGATGATCACCCAAGGAGAGAAGCCCCCACCTCGATCATGGGCTGGGCTATGGGACTAAAGATAGATAAAAGGGAAAAAGAAGAAGGTGTGTTGTGCCTGATTCGAGAGACCCCAAAAGACCACCAGGAGTCGAGTCCATTGCAAAACACATGAGGATCTTTTTATTACAAGCTAGCTTGGGCTCATTACCCTCACTGCACTCATGGTTGAGAGCAGAGAGCCTCCTGCTCAGGTTAGGTGGTTGATTTAAAGATTCTGGTACTTCCCAGTGTGCCTAAAGCAGGGGAATTCCTGCCGGGCGAGCGTCTATTGGTTGATGTTGCATTTTGAATTGATTGGCTATAGGAAGGCCCTCCAAAATCATTAATGGTCTGGCTTCCCTTGTTTGGCTGTCTTAAAGGAGAGGGGCCAGTTTCCTAGCAATTGTATCTCTAATGGGCAGGAAAAGAATGCAGTTAAGCTGGTTCCTCCCTGCAGGTGGCTGGACATGACTCCACCTGTCTGGCCTTTGTTCAGGCTTGTGCTTTAAACTTTGAATCAATACCAAAAACAAACAAACAAACAAACAAAACCCCCACAAACAAACAAAACCCCAAACAAACAAACAAACAAACAAATCCGTAATTTTTGATTCTTTGGTCTCTCAGATGAGCAGAGCATCAGCATCCATCACTGCACTTGTTGACTGCAGATGTGACCTTACACTTCCTGTGCCATACTTTCCTCACCCTGATGGGCTGCATCCCCCAAACCAGTGAGACAAATCAACCCCTTCCTTATCTACTTTGCTTTCAGTAGGTGTTTTTGTCGCAGCAACAAGAAAAGTAATTAATACAGATAAAGCCTTAATTTTTCTTCTTTTAAAAGCTTTAACTATTTGTTTATTTATTGTGTGCATGCACGTGCGTTCCATGACATGATAACAGAAGTCAGAGGAAAGCCCGCAGGAATCAGTTATCTTCCTCTATCATGTGGGGTTCAGGGATAGAACTCAGATCATTAGGACTGGGGGGCAAACACTTTACTCACTGAGCCATCTTACCAGCCAGTCTTTTTGTGTGGGTGACAATTATAAAACTACCCGATGGTGACGGTAGTTATTTTCTGCATTTGTATTTAGGCACTTGGATCTGTGTGGTCATTTTCTCCAAAGAAGGGAGGCTTATTTTCTTAGAATTGATCCTCGCTCCCTGGGAAGTTCTCATAAGAAGTCCTGCACTGTGCTTCTCTTAGTGTAAATGTAATGAGCATGATTAAAAAAAAAGTCTTTTAGACATGTAAAAATAACTCAGTCAGGAATCCCACTCTGCCCAAGGCTGCACCTGAACTCAGTGACATCACTCATCCAAGATAACCAGACACAGTCCTAGAATCCCATGATATCCACTGGACAGTATATAAACAGATGTGCTCTGCACATCTGGAGAGATGCCACCTTGATCTCTCTTGGATCCTGAGAGTCTCCCCTGGGATCCAGACCCTCAAATCAGAGACTTCTGTTAGGAACTGGACCTGAGCTTCAGTTAAGATACATCACACAGGTGAGCAGCCTTGGAGAGACAAGCTGAGGACTTTAGTTAGTTAAGGAGTTAGAATGTGAACCTTGTCTATGACACTCAGGAAAATAAAATATAACTTTTAGGTACTGTCTATGTGTATCTATCTTCTTGATCATGACACTAAGGAAGTTCTAAATGTGGCATGGTCAGTCAGAGACCCTGAAACTCTGCTATTTGCATTCAGGTCAGAGAGGAAATGGGATAATAGAAGTACTCTATCTTAATGTCTTGTGCTCCCTAAGGTAGTTCTCACACACTAGAGTTAGTTCGCTATTTTTTAATAAGATGCTCTGGTGATGTCTCATATAGTACATAGACATTTAAGAGGGATAATATGTACTGTTTAAATAGTATAAAATAATTTTCTATATAATTTTCTTATATGAATGGCATATAGCATCAATTTTCTTACAAGAATGGTATATAAAATTAATTCAATTTTAATTTTCTGTTTTGTTTCTCAAAAATATCCTTTAAACTAGACAAAGGTATGTATAGAATAATACTTATCTTATTGGTATCCATATTTTTTAATATTTTCTTATATACTATGATTCCATAAGTAGCATCATTTTCACAGTATAATGTTATCAATTCACTTTTGCTTTGAAATACTCTTTAAAAGCCTCAGTGACATAAAAAAGCAAATATTTCTCATGTACCCATAGGACTCATCTGACACAGGCAGAAGGAGATGTCACTGTTTATTGCTTCTGGCTTTGTTCACTTAGATATTTGCTGAGTTTGGTTGATGAAACTTATTTGTGTGTCTCTTATCTGTTGCAGGTTAGTCTTCTTGGAGTCTTGATGTTTGTTGGAAAGAATGAACCCAAGTACAACTATTTCCAAGCATTTACCTCTTCTACCTTCTTGTCTGTTTAGCAAGTTCATGGTAGAGCTAACAATTACGTTATGGCAGGAGCCGGTGAACATGATGAAAGAACACTGAATGGCCATATGGGGACAAGGTTGTGGTCCCATGAATGTAAAGAATTAGGGTCAAATATCCACAAGTTATACATAACATGGCATAGGTTCTGGTTAACCTTAGCTGTCAACATGACACGATTTTGAATTATCTAGAAAGAGATTCTCATTTAAGTTTTGCCTAGATCAGATTGCCTGCAGACACACTTTCAGGGATTGCGTGTGTTGTTAGTGGATGAAGCAGGGGCCAGACCCTGAAAATGACACCATTCTATAGGCAAGTGGTCCTGCACTGTGTAAAGAAAGCTGTCTGAGCATAAGCTTGCCTGCCAACCTGCAAGCAGCATCCTCCATGGTTCCTGCTGCTCTTCACTTACTATGATGTTTCTTTGTCAGATTTGGTGGTATATGAATAGCAAGCAGTGAGAGGGCCTGGCTAAATAAGCCTGAATGACTTGGTGACAGGCTGTTTCTTTCTTCTTCTTCTTCTTCTTCTTCTTCTTCTTCTTCTTCTTCTTCTTCTTCTTCTTCTTCTCCTTCTCCTTCTCCTTCTCCTTCTCCTTCTCCTTCTCCTTCTCCTTCTCCTTCTCCTCCTTCTCCTTCTCCTTCTTCTTCTCCTCCTCCTCCTTCTCCTCTTCCTCCTTCTCCTCCTCGTCCTTCTTCTTCTTCCTCTTTCTGACATAGAACAGGCCTGAGTTTTCCATTCCTTAGAAAAAGAAACTTCAGTTGCAGAAAAAAAAAAACTACAGAAATAGGCACAGCCATTACATTTAGCCTTGGGAGACAAGGTTGCTTAACTACCAGTCTGAGAAGCCTCTAAGCCTTGCTCAGAGTCATGTAGCTTCCACTGGCATGGGACAAGCCCTGATCAAAGTCATGTAGCCTCCATAGGCACCTTCCAGTTTGGGCCAATTTGAACCAGTTTAGAGAGCCCTCAGCCCCTAATCAAACCCTAGCTAATCCTTGATGCTCCCATACCCTTGCTTATGTCCAGCACAAATTACAATAAAGATGAGCTAACTTCTCCTGAAATGTCCCTACTGGACTTTAAATAGTGCTCATCTGGAGATCACCATTCTGCCCAGATGGTGATCCATGCATGCCGGACTTGTGCAGAATAAATGCCTTTTGTGGTTTGCATACTACTCTAGTTTGGTGTTGTTCTTTCAGCATATCCTGGACTCTCACGGCAGGTCTACATTCAAACTCCTGCCTGGAGTTCATGTCTTGACTTCCCTCCATGATGGACTGTGACCTAAAATTATGAGGCAAATAAATAAGAGATTCTGTGGCCCTTGGTCTGAAATAATAACTTATTCCTGCCTACCAAGTTCAATTTGTTACCCACTAAACTCTCAAATGCTTGAAGATGTTATTATGACTTTACTTAGGTCCATTACCTTAAATTTGCTCTCAAAAGGAATAGTTCAATCAAATAATGGTCATATCAAAACCTGATCACGCTGGAAGGAAGACACCATAAATTATAGAACAAGTGCTGATAACAAGATAATGCAGGCAAAAATTCTATTAATTTTTTTTTAAGGCGAGAAACAAACCAGTGGCTTTTTTTTGGTAGTTATAGTTGTGCAATTTGGAAGGTGCTATGCAGAAGTAATGAGAGCTCTTGTTTGCTTACTGACTTAGCACAGCTTCTCAACAAGAAAGAGAAGGTTTATACTGTGCTTTTTTTTCGATAGTGTGAATTGTCCTCTCAGCTCTCCATGCTGACAAGTGAACTACTATTATTTTATTCCAAGTGAAACTGGTGTGATTTGTTTCAATATGGAGGAATCATAACCCAAATTACTCTTGCTTGGACATTCTCCTTGCTCTGTTAGCTGGCCACACATCACATTTGATTGTTGAGCCTTCTGTAATGTGTGCAGCAAGTGAGAGGTGACGTCTTATCTATCAGCAAAAGCTGCTTGATAAACAGCAGGGCTGAATAATTTATAAGGCAGCAGTATGGGAAGTGGCATTTCACACTTCGTTCCATGCAAAATGTCGCATGAATTCCAAACAGGCTAAACAGTTCAGTGAAACACACAAGCCTAAAAGCATAAACGAGAGAATGGAAAGACAGGGTTCTATGATACAGTAATTGTGATATTACTCAAGAATCCTGATACAGATATTGTTCTCCGATGATTCAAAGTGAAATCAAATTACAATTTCTTGAATCAATGTTAATAAATAATTATTATACACATGGAAATAACATTAATGAAACAAATAGGCTTATTTTTCTTCACTCAATTTCAGTCAATTTATCGTAAATGAGTACTGAAAACAATATTTTTCGTTTCAAAACCAGTCAGTAAACCTTCTTTCAAAAAGAACAAAAATATGTACTGTTAAATATCATATTGCAGAGATAACAGTAGTCCCTTAGTCAGGAAATATAATCAAATTTGGTCTGGAGTTGCAAATCATCAAGCCACCACCAGCTTTTTATTGCTAAAGGCTACAGTAAGATTAAATAAGAAAACAGAAGGTCAAGCTATTGAAAACAAGGCTGAATTCTCATTTCATTTGATGATTAATACTTAGTAAGTTGATGCTTTGGAAAGCTAAAAACGTATTAATAAAGACCTTATTAAAGTCTTAAGACTCATTTAATTAGCTTATAGCAATACATCCAATTTGACATAATCTATGTCCATCACAACTTTGTTAGCTATATTTATATATAAAATAATAAGAAGCATGCAGCATCTGGTGGTATGAATGAGAATGGCTTCTACAGGCTCATCGATTACTTGATTATTAGTCAGTAGAACTGTTTGGGAATGATTAGAAGTTATGGCTTCATAGGAGGAGGTGTGTCATTGGGGATGGACTTTGAGTTTTCATAAGCCCACACCAGGCTCAAGAGTTCTCTTTGAATGATACCCCAACCAAGGACCATGTGTGGATAAGTCCTAAAACCCTGACTCAGATGTAGCCCATAGACTCAGTTTCCACGTGGGGTTGGTAGTAAGGGGAGCAGGGCCTTTCTCTGGCATGAACTCAATGGCAGGCTCTTTGATCACCTCCCCCTGGGGTGTGCAGCTTTACCAGGCCACAGAGGAAGACAATGCAACCAGTCCTGATGATACCTGATAGACTACTGTCAAATAGAAGGGGAGGAAAACCTCCCCTTTCAGTAGACTAGGGGAGGGGTATGAGATGAGAAGAGGGAAGGAGAGTGGGATTGGGAGGAGATGAGAGAGAGGGCCAGAGCCAGGATACAAATTGAACAAATTGTAATAAATGAAAATAAAAAAATGTAAAAAAAAAAGTCTCTCTCTGTATGTGTGTATGTGTATGCCTGTCTATCTCTCTGCCTCCAATTTGCAGATAAGACGTAAGCTCACAGCTACTCTTCCAGTATTATACCTGCATGCCTTCTTCCATACTCCCCACCATGATGGTTTTAGATAGACCGTCTGAAACTGTGAGCACCCCCTCCCAACTAAATGCTTTCTTTTATAAGTTGCATTGGTCAAGGTTTCTTGTCGTAGCAGTACAATGGTAGCTAAGACATGGGGAATGGGAAACATACGAAGGCATTACTTCTGTGTTTGAAAAGCAATCACTGAGCCCAGGTTTGGGAGAACACAATTGATTAGATCGTGATAATGGTATAACGATTAGATCCACTAAACTGTGCTCCGTGGTGTTAGGTACTGATTGATAGGAATCCAGATAGCAAGGACTTTATGTACAATCAGAAATTTTGTTACTGTTCTTCATGTTTCCTTTCCCTCTCCTGTTTACCAGTTACTATCAATGCAAATGCTGAGACTTATGGGCAACCTTTGGGCAGAGTGCAGGGAATCTTAGGAAAGAAGTGGGAAACAGTAAGATCTGGAGAGGACAGGAACTCCACAAGGAGAGCAACAGAACCAAAAAATGTGCACACAGGGGTCTTTCCTGAGAGTGATAGTCCAACCAAGGACTATACATGGAGATAAGCTAAGACCCCTGCACAGATGTAGCCCATGGCAGTTCAGTATCCAAGTGGGTTCCATTGTAATAGGAACAGGGACTGCCTCTGACATGAACTGATTGGCCTGCTCTTTAATTACCTCCCCCTGAGGGGAAGCAACATTACCAGGCCACAGAAGAAGACAATGCAGCCACTCCTGATGAGACCTAATTGACTAGGATCAGAAGGAAGGAAAAGAAGACCTCCCCTATCAGTGGACTTGGAGAAGGGCATGCATGCAGAGGGTAGAGGAAGGGAGGGATTGGGACGGGGGAGGGAGGGAACCACAGGGGGGTACAAAGTGAATAAAGTGTAATTAATGAAAAATAATTTTAAAAAAGAAAAAAATCTACTGGCTAAGTAAGTCACCTTTCTGCCACCACCTTCTCATATCCACTGCTACCATTTGGACTTTTTAAATAGTGGCATAGAAATATGTTTGATTGATATTGCTAACCCATTCTAAATGCTTTTCTTGGGTGCTCTTCATAAATAGTTCTTTGTTGTGTAATTCAATGCATAAGACACTTATTGAAGGGTGCATATTCACAAAACTAGGAAAATATATTTAGGTCTCTTGCTCTCCTTCCATATCATATGTGTTTATCTAAACTATGATGTTGTAATCATAAATGGATATGCACATCTCATATGAGACTGTATGCCATTTGAGAATATATCTGGTATGTATCTTACTCATAATTGTACTATTAAAATCATGCCCTCATGTAATTCTCAATAACTACCCGGTAATTAATTTTGGAAAAATCATAGTTTTAAATGTAAGGCTCTATGAGAAATGTAGCTCATAGACAATGTATCAAAAGAGAATATTTAATAATAGGATAGCTCTAAAAGCCTTGGGAAGTCTTTTAGTTTTTTGGTCTTTTGCAAATGTTTAGTTATTTATTTTTCACAAATAGAGGCAATGAAGATTTATCATCAACGGAAATCTGCATTAGGTTCCGGGTTAGATGGGCAGGGAGAAGACAGAATTGTTTGAGCAAAGGACATGGAATTGCCAGTACTGACCTGTCATTGGAAAAGAGACTTGACAGTTGTGGGAGGAATGGAGGAACAAAAGCTAGTCCTATCTTCCCATAGATTTAGCTAATGAGAAACTGGAGAGCAGAGTGGGAAAACAAACACAAAAACAAAATAAAAAAAGAAAACAACCAACCAACCAAACAAACAAACAAACAAACAAACAAAAAAACATGAGCTTTGCACTGACTACCAGAATTTTGTACTCATTCTGGCAGTTTAAATAAAAATGGTCTTCATAGGTTCACGTATTTGAATGCTTACTCATAAACGAGTGGCCCTACTTGAGAAGGATTGGGAAGTGTGACCTTGTTGGAGGAAGTGTGCCACTGGGGGTGGGCTTTGACCTTTTAATAGCCCACACCAGGCCCTGTGGTTTTCTCTTCCTGCTACCTGCAAATCCAGATATAGAACTTTCAGGTCTGCCATTATGATCTTGGACCATCCTTCTGAAACCATAATCATGGCCCAATTAAATGCTTTCTTTTATAAGGTTTGTCATGGTCATGGCATCTCTTGACAGCAATAGAACACTGACTAAGACTCTCATGGAGCATTGCCTAGTATAGTATGAAAACAGAACAAGAAATAGCAGATGGAGTAAAGCAAGAACAGCAGACATCATTGTGATAGTCTCTTCTCTGGTCAAATGAATGCATGGACTTCATAAACAGAATGGAAGTTTAAAATATTATTAAAAATTCAAAAAGAGGTATAAATATATATTATAGAATATAATAATGGTTATATTATTATCAGTACACTGTTACTATTATTATTAATTATAACAATTATTAATAATAATAGACTGTTATTTGTTAAGAATTTTATACATGCATGTGGCATAGTTTGATAAAATGTACTGATCCTCATTCCTCCCCATTTTCTCCCCTATGCTACCTTTTCACTTTCAGCTTTGTGTGCTCATTTTGAAACTCAGTGAGCCCACCTAACACTGCTCACCTGTGCACGGACGGAGGGTCACCTGCGGCAGAGTGGGCATCCTTCTGGTGCCACATCCCTGTAGAAAACCCAACACACATTTCCCAGTAGCGATCAATGCCGCTAGCTGCTCGGGCTGGGACTTCTCGAGGCCAACCTTTTCTGCGCTGAGATTAGCTAACTTGATTTGCTGCAGGTCTTGTGCGTGAAGTCACAGCAGCATGAAGTCACTATGTGAAATCATGTGTGACATGACCCTGTTTGCCAGCAGTTCATTGTTCTAAATCAATATAGGACTTTTGATTGATGGCCTGGGGCACAAGCCCGTGCTTCTGGTTTTGTATTATCGTCTTTGAGATTTTATAGTGTTTCCTGTTCTACACAATTACCTTAGGAGGCTGGTTTAGGGAGCATGCGGCTTTCAAGGCCACTCACTTCTTATTGGCATGAAGTTACTAATATCCAAATCCATAGGATCTGCTTGCCTGGTTTCAGCACGCTTGGCTCTCCTGTTGCTATATTTAGAGCTTTCTGAGGGCAGATGGCACAGTTATCATTTGGGATCATTTGCGGTGCTGGTCATGGTGATGGTGGTGTTTATCTAGTTCACTCTCATATTTCCACACAAGCCACTTCTGTGCAGTGAGGAATGAGATTAAAAAGGATTCATTGATAAGGCATAATTTCTATCCCTTGGAAACTTGAACGTGTTTGAAAAATCTAACGTTTTTATGGGATAGTTATCGCCATTCCTTTACCTTGGACATTTCTTCACATGCTTCCTTTCTCTAAACTGCCCTTTTGTCTTATCAGTACTCTTTTCCAGTTTCCAGTTTCTTCCCCATGTACCCCAAATGTCCTTAGTTATATGGCTATGGTTTTCAGGGTTTGTCTATGCACCATATTGTTCTGAGTTGGAAATCTTGATTTTTCTTATGGTCAATCTGCTTTTTCAAAATAAATGTGGAAGGATAGATACATGTCTCCCTGCTGGCTTTGTTGTTTCCAACAGAGACACCAGTAATGGTGTGTGGGCGATGATTAGGTAGATCACTACCAAGGAAGGACTCACTGAATCTGCCCTTCTCAGTGAGTGTTTTGTGGCTTGAGCCCAATAGTTACACTTAAAGGCTCTTCTCCCTACTTTATTTTCACATGTGAGAAACTGCTCAGAACATTTTTCATTAAGGTTGGACTTGGAGCAATTTAAAACTGCCCACAGGGAAGACGTTAGCAGTCACAACTTTCAGCTACTCCTTCCAAACAAAATCTTCTTTAGGACAGAGAACATGTCCTAAAGCAAATGTGGTAGGTTATTGCACATCCAGCAGGTAATTAATTATAATATTTAAATGGCTGTGAAGGGCAGCCAGAGGCACTGATGGTTTTGGAAACAGATTTTGCATATCTACCAAAAGGCATAATAACTATTTTCTGAAAATATTAGTCTTTGAGGAATCATTCTACTCACACTTTACTGTTTGTAATTACACTAGAAGAGTCCGAGATTATGAGATTTCTTTTAATTTTAAGTATCTAGAGATCACCAACCAGGTTACTTTATCTATGATGAAAAGTTTACAGCTTTCCTCACATGAATATGCATGATGTGCCAGTCCGTTCATCTGGCTTCTGCCATTGGAAGCCTCAGGTTATGATCCTAACCTTATGAATATATCCTTAAAGCTTTACAGACAGAGGGAAATGATTCATTCAAAGTATTTACTATTAACATCTGTTAAGAAAATGGTGAGGGAAGGACTTAAAGATACAGTGTGCATTAACCTTGATCAGGGTGGTCACTGTCTTGCTTCGTACAAGTGTGAGAAGATATCCAGAGCAAGAGGTTTCTGTCCCCAAACCGGAGAGATCTGGAAGTTCCTGAAACAATCACAACTGCCCTACTCATAAAAAGCAAGCAAGCAAGCAAACCGACAAACAAAGCCAAATTGCTATGACAAGTGCACATATAGTATAAGAAATAAAAATAAATAACTTTTCTGAGCTGCAAGGAAGAGAAGATTCACTTTAGCTTCAAAGGTTTCTAGACCAAGTAAATCAAGGGCAAATCCCTTCCTATACAGGGGACTGAAGGAGAACTAGATGAATTGGTGAGATGGAATTCGATAGAGTTCAAGCATTTCATTCTTGTTCTTGGCCAAATGAAATAAAATAGGAGGATGGATGATGTTTTGCTAAAAACCTAAATAGGGGAGACGACATTGAGAAACTAGTTTTCACTTAGCAGAGGGCAACTGGGGGGTATTTTGAAGGAAAAACAAAGAAACAAACAAAGTCTGTTTCACAAAATTTCTGTTGGAGAAGATGGCAGAAGTGTGGAAGTTAGGAAGTCAAATCCTGGCAGCACTGAGAGAATATCTCCTTTGCAGATGTCAAGACTTTCGGAGGAAACAAAGGCAAAAGCTTCAACCTCTGTACCTCATGCAACAACTTCAGGTAGACTCTAGAGGACTCCCGGAGTCTCCAGTGCACAAACACCAAGGAAGCGCAGGAGCCTTTCACGCAGAATTCCCCCTTGAACAGGCAGCTTCCTTTGAGGGGCGCACACCTGTATGTATTCTAGAGACTAGAAGTACAATCATGACTACAGAAAGGAGCACCGAGTGTGCCACGCTGAGGGAGCCTTCATGCAGTCATTGGCGACCCTCTTTACATTTCACTTCTGTTGAGTCCTGTGTTGGCTAGTTGTATGTCAACTTGACACAAGCAAGAGTCATTTTAGAACAGGGATGCTCAACTGAAAAAAATGCTCCCACCGTGTTGGCCAGTGGGCACTTCTGTGGTGAGTCTTTTATTATTATTATTATTATTATTATTATTATTAAGGACGGATGTAGGGAGGTCCAGCTCAGTATGGGCAGTGCTACCCCTGGGATGGTGGTCCTGAGTGCTATAATATGGTAGGTCTAACCAGCCATGGTCAGTGAGCCAGTAAGCAGCACTCCTACATGGCCTCTGCATCAGTTCCTGCCCTGACTTCCCTTGGGGATGGACTGTAAGCTGTGAGGTAGAGTAAACCCCCTTTTTCTCCAGTTGCTTTTGAGGGTCATAATTTTTATCAGAGCAATAGAAACTCTAACTAAAACAGGCAGCTAGTTTTACACTAAACTAGAAAAGAAAATTTAAACTTTCAACACTAAAAAAAAACCCTTCTCAGGATAAAATCTGAGAGTGGCTTTCTAACTGCAAAGGAAGTGGACAAAGCAGAATCACGAGTCAGGTCTTCCCTGACTCACCACGGACAGGCAAAGAGAGCCCATCACCTTCTCAGAGTGTGCAAATGGGAATAACTAACAAGAAGCCTGTCAAATATTCTGCACTCAGTACAAGGAAGAAGAACACAGGCCTCAGCATCCAGGAGCTGCCTTCAAAAGATTTACTACAGAGATGAAGTATGTTGGGGCAATACATGTGTTATGAGCTCAGTAAGACATGGTGGTCTTCATGTGTAAGATAAGAAAGATCACACTCACCTGTGTCAGACTGAGGAAGCAAGAAGTGTATGGAAGTAAAATATAAATAAATAAACAAACAGAAAAGGAGACAAAATAAAGTGAGGTGATTTAAGAAAATTAAATTAAAATTTGAGATTTAAAACGCACTAAAAGACATTTAAAAATAGGTTAAGAGCACTGGTTGTTCTTCTGAAGGTCCTACCTTCAATTCCCAGCAACCACACTGTGGCCCACAACCATCTAGAATGAGATCTGGTGCCCTCTTCTGGCCTGCAGGCACACATGCAGGCAGAATGTTGTATACATAATAAATAAAATGACAATCTTCAAAAATATAGACATTACCATTTTTCTGAATGAACAGAATCATTTGAAGATGTAAAACAGATCATTTTCTGAGCTGAAGAAAAACTTAACCTTCACATAAAAACTACTTTCTCAGTACAGAAAAAAAAATTACAAAACATACAAACTTACAAAGAGGCCCTGATCTATGCTTTCTTCACTGACATTTGGAATTTCAACAATAAATTACAAGTAATGACAGGAGAATGTGGCCAGAATTCTGCTGCGGCTCTGTTAAAAACATAGTTTAAAGAAATGAATAACTTATTTAAAGTTTAAACATGTAGTTCATTGTAGTGTCATGAAACAGCAAAGACTAAACCTTTTATCTATCAATATATGTAGGAATATCTATTTATAATAGCAGAAAACTTGACTAAATTTATTAAATAGCCACAATAGGAATTTGTACTGTCTCCTTTATGGTAAGAGACTCAAGTATGCTATCACTTAGCAGTTTATGCTATTACTTAAGAATGTTATAAAGATGTGAAAGACTTACAAAGACCCTAGTAGCTAGATTAATATGCCGAGAATGAATCTGCCTCATATTTATAGAATGAAAGGTTTTTGGAAAGCCCCAAATATCTATCCTAAAAATGTTGATTCCTAATATAGTATCTGCAGCAAAATGCATATTGTCATCACATAATGAGATAGTGAATTTTAATTTTCTCAGAAGTTCTACTCATAACTGTGGTGAGAAACTAAATAATTTAAAATTTGCAGTTGCTGCTCAGGTGAGGTGTTGGGCACAGAATGCATCTTTATATGATGTTGATTTGACTTACATACCTGTCAGGATTAGATGGCAGCTTTTAATTGAGAATATGTGTCAGGGAAATGCAAACAGGATAAAACACACAGAAAACTCGCAAGGGGGAACTTTGTGAAGACTTTCTCCACACGGTCAGAAGAGGGAGCTTTTAGATTGCAAAACAATTAAAAATTAAACAGTATTATCTGAACTGTAATATTATTTCAAGTCCAAATATTGAATACTAATGAAAAATATGTAGTCATACAAAAATCCTTTATGAGAGTTTAAAAATTCCATTTTGTCTTATGATCTAATAAAATATTAAACATCCCTTTATTCTTAATTAAGAGAATATTTCCTAGCACTTTAAACGTTTTTAAACTTCGCTACACTTGACCTTTTCAAGTATGGACAGCAAACACGAAGGCTGACTAAGCTGTTTGCCTGTTTGATTCATCTTTGTTAGGTAGTAGAGTTAGCAAACAGTAAGAAACCGATTAGGACAACTATTTACTGAAATGACAATGATTTATAACATGCTTTTTAATAAAGGCACAGGTCTAAAGTTCATTAATCAGAACTCTGGGTTAAAGATGATTCAATACGTATAAAAGCTGAATATGTTAGTTAAGTTTTTTTTCCCCTATAACCACATCCAGAGTTTAAAGCTAATGCTCTCCTACTGTGTGTATGAACTCTGCACAAAGTAGACAGTATTCACAGTTCTGTTATCGTGAACTAGGAACCAAGGAGAATTCTATTACCACAAAAATAATGGTTGTCCAGCAGAGCCCACAACACAGAGGAGAAAAACAATGGGGATAATTCTTCTGAAGTTAGCACTGACTGAACACAAGCAACTCGTTTTCATCACTTTGACGAGACATGGGAATTTTAAAGTGGATTTATCCTGAAATCATAGGTGATAGTCACATCTAGAAAACATGCTGTGACAGTGCGCCATGAGAAGGGTTAATTCCTTCTGAATTTAGCTATTTTAAAATAGTTGCTCAATCCTTTAAAAAATGATGAAGGTTAATCATACCCGCGGGGCATAGACCAGATGTTCTCCACCCTGCAAGGGAAAACTAAAAGGAAACTGCTAATTTTACTGAAGGATGCAAAATAAAATGAAAGCAAGTAACTTGAAGATTTTTAACGGACTCCTGTTCTGAATAGTGGATCTATTTTCATCTGGCAGGAAATCTGGCCCCACAGTGGTCATGGCCTTAAGTTTGAGTGTGACCTTTCTTGGATGATGTCAGATCTTCTGTATTAATGCATGCTTTTGCCTTGAGTTGTCCAGTAGCAAGGACTACTGCAGTTTCTTACAAGCTGTGGAGGACAAGATCAGAGAGAGAATTTACCATCCAATGAGCATAAGGAAAGTAAGGTTTTAGGAAAGAAGAAATACAGTCAAAGGAACAACTAAAACAGCAAAAAGATATTTTGTTGTTTCATTCTTGACCTCCTTTCTGCTATAAATTATTTGCTTTTGGAGATTAAAATATTCTTAAGAAGAGGAGTAAAGAGGCCATATGGTTTATTTTAAATAAAATAGATTTAGAGACTTTTTGTTAGCTAATGTGTATGTCTTCTTCCTAAATATGGTCACACCTCAGGCATTTGTGTTCTCTTGACAGGAGATTTTATTGAAAAACAGCACATATAGAGTCTCATGATAACACTGAGCAAACTCTGCTGGATACAAAATCAGTGAGAAGTTGCTAGAAGCTCAGCTCTCTAGGAAGGTCAGCTTTGTTATCTTGTGTTTAAAGCCTGCAGTTTCCAGAGATGGAAATTTCAGATGTAAAATGCAGCGGGTTGTGGTGGCAAAGCTAAGCCCCAGAGTCCTGACGGTTGCACACTTGTTTCTATGTGTGAGAACAACTCTACATGAGGTAAAATCTTTTGATAGCTTGTCACCTTCATCTATTCAGTCAACTATTTTCTTTTTCCTTTTTTTCCCCAGCGGTAGAATTTTGAAGAATGTTTAACACATAATGGAAAGAACTCTGCTCTCTGAGTCCGGATAATTGATTTTAAGAGCAAGGAGACTACCATCAGGTGTATGCGGTACTGAAATCCTTAGTGCTAACTGTAGTTGATTGATTTTGTAATGTCTACATCTGTCAGAGTTATTGGTGTCTGTTCCTGGGTACCTTCATTATGCTCTCCTGTTCTACACAGCAGAGTCTATCAGCCAAAATCTTTGAAAATGTCTTATGTGGTTCCTCTCTCTTTCTCTCTCATACACACACACACACACACACACACACACACACACACACACTTTCAGAAGATAAGTTCAAGGTTGGTCAAGGCTGTAAGATATGCCATGTTGTTCTAGGAAACCACATACAAAGTAACTAAGCTACAGTTTGCCAACTGGGTTAGTTGTGTCCTCCATTTATAATGCAAGCCTTCTTTGACACAGAATATATTGGAAAGGAGCTAGTCAATATTCAACATCCATATATTCTTACAAGAGGATGGTCTTATTAATTTTTCCTTTTTTTTATAAAGCAAAAGGGGGCTGGAAGACAGAGGCTATGATGGTAATGAATGTATTCTTTGCTTTGTAGGAATCCCTGTATAAAAGACAGAGTGATTCCACTAGAAAACCAAAGTTGGTTCTGCCTGACTCACAAAGCTACTTGAAGAAGGCATTTCATTTAATTAAATACACAGAAAGTAAATTAGGGCTTTCTCCTACATGAAACTCCCTAGAAATGTGGCAGGGCCTCAGTGGAGAAGTGGTGTTTGTTCACCTAAACTTGGGTTGTCTTTTGTGCCAGAATTTGCTCTTCCTTAGGAGACCCCCCAGAACAATGATTGTGAAGTCAGCCAGTTTTCATTGCTCAGCATCTGAGGAAGTTCAGCCTAACTTGTCTTTACCAGCATCCCAGTGCAAGCATCTGCAGAATACTGAAATGCTTCATCAAGTCTTCAAATGAACTGATATAGTTCTCTCTTCACCTGACAAATTATGTTGAATGTGGCTGTTGCTTGTGTATTTTTCTTGGTCTTTGGTGCATTTTAAAATCTGCACTGGAGCCCACATGTGGCTTCCTATTGCCAGGTCAAGCAGTTGCCCATTATGTTCATATTCAGGGGTGTTCAAGAGCATGGTGGTGAGGGAGAGACAGGCAGACATAAACACACAGTGAGACACAAAGCAGGGATGTCATTGGGAAGGCTGCAGTGAGTGGAGTGGTTGTTGGCATTGAGTAAAATGCATTTGGATCCTCAGTTAGCTTATGAGGGCAGCAGGGACATTGCTGCCAGAGACCTTCCCAAGAGTCTGCTGCAAGTACCTCCTTAATAATTCCAAGTAGTTGAAATGGTCACTTGACTCTCAGCAGAGCTGGGCATCTTTGCTGTTGGTAACATGATCTAGAATTATGTCTTATAAGTGTGTAACTGACAGTACCTTTGTAATGAGTGCCCACATCCAGGAGATGGGCTCTGGGAGTTATGTTTTCAGAATGAAGTGAAGTTAAGGGCTGAGCATTAACTCATGGTTGAGAGAAGAGACTAAGACCCTTGTGGAAAAGATCACAGAGCTCAGGTAACAGGAATGGATTCTGTGTCTCTCTTCTGAAACTGCTGTTACACACACACACACAAACACTATGGAATGTGTGGCTCAAATATTTGAAATTTGGGATGTACAATGGCTCAGTGTGGGGGGGTATACTCTGTCAAGCCTAATGACCCAAGTTCCATTCTCTGGGATTCACATGGTAGAAGGAGAAAAATCAGCTCCTGCTATAGAGGAATTTTAGTATAGCAACATGGCTGCTCTGGAAAGGAATCACATCCAAAGACCTTCTAGATTTATGTGATCTCCCTGGAATGCAGACATGCTTTTAGTACACACCTTTAATTTCAAACAATGAAGGCCAGGGTTAGTCTATAGCAGGAAGTAGCCACGTTTAAAAGTGATGTCTATTTGAGGAGTAGACAATGGGACAAATCAGAGAAAGATTTGAGAGAATGAGCCAGAGATAAGGATATGTCCAACTCTTAGGAGAACAGGTCAGGAAAGAGAAGCTTCTTAAGAGCAGTGTAGTAAGAGAGACAGCAGAGCGGACAAAACAACAACAACAAAAAGAACAACTTTGTATGGAGAGTTGATTACCAGGACCGTTTTAGAGACAGGTTGCAGAGAGAACTATCTAGACACAGGTGAAGACTGAATGAGCCAGAGAATGAGAAGGAACAAGAAGATTAGAACATATTACCAGAATTAGTTTGAGGTCAGGTAGAGCAATTCTGTCAGAAGCTAAAAGAAACCAGTTTGAATTAGTCAGCTTGGAGAGGAGTTTAGGCCAGAAGAGCTGAGTTTAACTAGCCAGGGAAAGATCAGCAAAGCTTGGAATTACTCCCATCATTTCCTCACCTGAGGAAATATAAATAACATTTACACCTACAAGTTACCTTCTAACCTTTCTATGCATGAACTGGTAAGTGCATATCCACACACATAAGAAAAAAATACATGTTAAATTGTCTTTTAATTTTGGGGAGCATGAGAGTGAGGCAACCTGATAGCCAGCTATGACCCTTTCTAACTTGTTTGATAGCTTCTGGCAGTGGCTAGAAATTTGGGATCATTTGTGACACCCCAGTCCCATTTCTGACACCATTGTGATGTGGTATTTTTCTTGCCTCAATCTTCATATTTTAATCATATTTTAATTTGTGTTTACTTATGGATTCTTATTCTAATTAATCAAAGAAATTGGAAACAGACTCAGAAGGAAGCTTTAGGATAATCTAGAGTTAGAAGAAAAACAGATTAGGCTATAACTCTATGAGTGTCAGCAGCTGCAAAACAGAGGCAGGTGGGGAAAAAAGAAAACAGGAAAGCCATTCTTTGTGAACTAGGGTCCACTGAGGTTAACACCTTCTGCAATAGAGGTTCACAACCAACTGTATAGTAGAAAGGCTGGTAGAGGGGTGGGAGAGCTTCAGAGAATCCCATCCCGTCAGAGAAGGTAAGCTTAGACAGAGAAAACATGCTGGGGGCTTAAAAAAAAATAAAAAGGAAAATTACACTCTTTTAGTTTTGAATTCAAAAAGCAGGCAGGTTTAGAAATGAGTATCTGCAAGCTCCTGCACCTGGGGAGGGGCTTTGGGGAAGTGTAATGTATGATCTCATTAAGGCGGTGATTATGTAGTCCGTGTCCTTAGCATGTCCTCAGGTGTATCTGCTTTCCCAGGATATGGACCCCTGAACAAGTAATGGGTGGGCATAGCTTGATTAACTCTTGAAGGAAAAGTATGTAATGTTCTAATCTTTGTGACAGATCAGAGTGTCACATCTCCACCCAATGCCAGAGGCATTCTTTTTTTTTTTTTTAAAGCCAAGAGGCCTGAGGAGGGCATGTTGTGACAGTTTCATTTCTAGTGTTACCATGGAAACAGATAGGATAACAAAGATGACCATGAGGGAGGGGTCCATTTCTCAATATCATCCAATTCCTGTCTATTTAACAAAATTATCTTTATTTTAGGTATCTAGTAGTTTTCACATTTCCTTCTATTTAATATCACTGGTTATGGGCGCTGTTCCCACTCTAATCCAGTACAATATCATATTTCTACTTATTTATCAAAAGACTATTTATAAATCAAGTTTCATTCTGATATTCCCAGTGGACATAAGATTTGGGGGTGGAGTCTGTAACCTAAAACATCCTTTTATAGAATCTTCATTTCCCTGCAGCTGCTTCGCTGAAAATCAAAACCAATTTCCAGGATGATTTTTTCCAGATGGGAACTCATCTTGACGATGATCTAAATACGAAGGCAGATTCTCCCATGCTGCAGGTCATGTGTCACAAATGAATGTGGCTGATTCTTTTGGGCTACTGGGTATAATTTTTCGAACTATATTTTTAGAACACTAAATAGATTCCCCTGACATTTCCCGAAGTGTCCAGACTCACCCCACACTGGCACATGAGCCTTCACAAATCCTGCCACCTAAGTCAATTTCACAAACTGACAGCAGCAGTCCATGCTCAGTGCTCTCAGAGACTGTCATTCATTTCAAAAACATTTTATATATTTCCTGAATGTTGACACAAACCTACAGAAGCACAAACTTCTCAACAGTAACCAGATTGTATAAGCTCTCTGGACTACTTTTTCATGCAATGCTCATTCGCCATTATTTTACATGACCTAATGAGGATAAATTTATTAACAATGCTCTGGGCAGTAGGTGAAAATAAAATAAGTTGGTTCTTCATATACCCTGGATCTTCGACACTCATTGCAAAATTAAAACTTTTTTATAAATAGACATTTAGATGTCAGCTTCCAATAAGTACATTCTAAGCTTTAAAAATTCTTTTCTATTATGGGGCTATAAATGTAAAGAACACAAGTTTAGTGAATTTTAAATGAGTAGCCGCATTATAAATATACATCTGTTAGTTCCAGAAATGACAAAAAATTAAAACCAGTCTTGAGGAGATATTTGAATTGTAATGGGCATAACTGTGGTCACCAGGGCAAACACCTGCCATATGGATTAGGTCTCATTAAACCAAACTCCACTGGCAGTAATTCTATTCTTTTATATTTTTCTTGTTAATGACAAAATTCTTTGTCATATTTTATTTCAGTCTCTCTTGGATCACAAATAAACAAAGCCAGAAATCAAAGCAAACTTGTACTTAGATTTTTTTTCATTCAGGACCATCTTCTTTGCCCCAGGATGCTGCTCATCTACTTTGTCTTTATCAGCTTCCGTTTTCTGCATTATTCTAGTTTGCTGTCTGATGCTGTGATGAGCACCTGACCAAAAGTAGCTTCAGTGTTGAGAGGATCTATGTGGCTTATACTGTTTATCACTGAGGGAAGTCAGGGAAGGAACTAGAACAGAAACTTAGAGGTAGAATCTGACGCAGAGGCCAGGGAGAAATTATGCTTACTGGCTTTTTCCTCATGGTTTTGATCAACCTGGTTTCCTATACAAACGAGCACAATCTGCCCAGGAATGGCTCCACGCACAGTAGACTGGGCCATCCATGTAAACTTTTCATTAAGAAAATGCACCAAGGGCCAACCTAATGGAGTTAATTTTTCACTGAGGAGATAACTCTTCCTAGGGTACTCACTAACTAGGGCTCAGTTACTGTTCCCAGCCTTCACCATCATCATCACTCATGAAATGAAGTTTTGAGTGAGAATGGGTGAACCTCAATTTTTTTTTCTAAGTAGCTTGATAAAGGCAGTCCCTTCTTGTCTATTCCCTGTCATCCTTTTGTGGTGGTACCTTACTATTTCATTGTCCTTAGTTCTCCTCATAGATAGAGTCATTTCAAAGGGATGTACAAATGATTTGATTTATATCTTCCCCAATACCTAGATTATTTCAGAATCTGAAAATTTGTGTCACGTTTTACTTTTCTTGGTTTTACCTTAAAATATTTTATCTCTGCTGCACCCTTATTTACAAAAAAAAAAAAACTTCTGACAAACGTGGGTTTGAACTGTTCGCTCTGATCTTTATACTCTTGACTATCATTGCGCATTTGAAGACAAAAAAACAACAACAAAAACCCTGCCCTATACTCAAGAGCATTATTGATTTGTTCTGAGTCATTTTTAATGTTACTTTTACTTTATGTTTGAAGCACTATAACTCTTTTTTGTTTGTTTGTTTGTTTGTTTCTTGATGTTGCTTAGATACCGCAATAAGCAGCTCTAGTGCTAGCCTGAGAAAAGCAGTAAGGTTTACGGACAAGGACAGTACTATAGTGGAGGCACACAAAGCTTTCTAATACTCTCACAAGTCAGTGTTTCCACAACTGCACAGTTATTTAAAATGCATTTCCACTCAGCTCTGTCTTGCCAGGGACATCAGAGAGCATGCCCTGGATTTCCCGTCTCACTTCATAACATAAAGAAATATTCTCTTATTCTGAGCCTCATCAAGGGAGAGAATCTGTGAGTATATATACAGCACCTACTGAGGGACCCATTGCCTAATAGCACCTAGAATGTGTAATGAATTTCAGAACAAAGTTTTGGTTGTGATAGGGATATTACTTAAGAGAAGTAACTTAGATGTATATTATGAAAGGAAGGTGTGAAATAACCATTTCTAGCCTTCTTCATTCCTCTTAAATCATAACTATATTCTGCCACATGTGCCCTGCCTTCACTCTCTCTTATCCTTGCCCTAAAGTTGTGTATGCAAACATCCTTTGAGAGCACACTACAGAGGAAGGCAGAAATAGAGGCATGTTTCTTTGGGCATCCAAACCAAAGCTTTCATAAGAAAGGAGCTCTTTTGATGTCTCAGAAACACAATCTATGACTGAATCAACTGCTGTTCACAACGAAGTCCTCTCTCGTAACCTCCAGGTATGTTCTGAGGCCCTGCCTCAGCTGTAGACACTGACTGGGGATATCCTGCCAGGATTCTCATCACTTAGCACCATTTACTTTCTTTTTCCAGAAGAAAGATAGAAAGGTTCCAGATTGTTAAGGAATAAAACCTCTTCATAAAATGAGAGAGTGGAAACTCTCCTTGAGAGGAGTTCCTTGAGCGGAATCTCCTGTGAGACAGAGCACTCCTCATGGCCATTTCTCACTGTGGGTCCATTTGGGACATTTGGGAAAGAATACCTTTTTGTACCTAGGGGACTTTCACACCCCCTTCCAGGAATAGCATAATATTTTTGCATTTGGTGGGGAGGACAAAACCCTCTGGGATACCTGTGTCTCTGTTCTTCTTCACTGATTATGAAGATGACAACGATGATGATGATGATGATGATGATGATGATAATGATGAGATGATTATTGGTATGTCAGAACACCCAACTTCAACATCCTTTCATCTTTCACAAACTCCTTCTATGCATTAAGATCTCATAGGAATGGTGTCAGAAAAAGAACAAGCTTTGTGTATCCCACAGGCAATGTTGCCTCCTTGAAGGAACATGGTACATATAAGCTATGTCATCTGATAAAATCTATTAGTGGGAAAATTGGGTGGGAAGGCTCATTCAAACTGAATAAAGAATGGGGAGATGGCTCAGCAGGTAGTCTTGCTGAAGCTCAGACCCCCGGCACCCAAGTAAATGGCAGTGGGTTTGATGGCTACCTGTAATCCCAGCACTTCAGAGGCAGACAGGGGATCCTGGAAGCAAACTGGGTAGTTCGACTAATGAAGAACAATAAAGAAAGACACCCAACATAAACTATGGGTACGCACATTTACCTCCACACAGCGCCCTCATTTGTATACATATATACCATATATGCACATGCTAAAAAGCCATAGAGAAATTATGTGTTTGTGTGATGTGCATATTCTTTCTTATCACTATAAAAACATATGTCTGTGTTTCTCTTCCTGTGTGCATGTGCTTGTGTGAGCAAGTGTATGTGTATAGACGTACACACACACATATTCATATATTGTTTTTGAAATCTCATTTTTTTTACTGGCACCTGTAAATAATGATGTACCAGTCATTCAATCTTTTCATTAAAATGTATATTTTAAACACGTAGTTTAATTCATCTCCTTAAAGACACCAGAAAACATTATCCTATTAGCAAGCACTAGGATAGTATATAGAACAAGAAGAGAAGATGGTATACGTGCTGCGCTATTTCTTATGATTTTTTTTCCATATCTCACGCTTGTTTTCACATAAGCCAAGTCAAGGAGATACAATGATTATAGAAACGAAGACTTATAATTGAAAGTTTTTCCTTGCAGTATTTCCTCTACCCTGCAATTGGCCACTCCTGGATGGTGTAATTTGTGAAGTGCACAACATGGTTTTCATTGACATTCTGGCTTAACCTAAGGAAAGAAATGTTAGCAATTTGTCAACAGAGTTAGCCCCTGAGAGTTCTGCTTTTACAGACTGAAACCCTGATTGGCATCTGAACTTTAGAAGGTTTATTTAATGCTACAGAACTCTGGCGTTTTCAGGTTACCCTTCAATTGAGAAGTTTTGTATATGTTTTATCCACTGATCCATTGCTCACCTCTGCTTAGCCCCCCTAATCCCCTTGCTCTTGAGGTCAGCATCTCCCAGAGAGTTTCTTAAGTCAGGGCGCTAGTGCAGTGCAGGGGACAGCTGCCTGGCTGAGAAAACACCTGTGTTCTAGCCCTATTGGTGATGGTACCTGTTGTCTGCACCTCCTTCTGCCTACCTCACCCTTTCCCATGTCTACAGTTAGATCTATTTTGCACTTCTTAGAATCCTGCATTTCCAGAGATACATTCTTTAAAACACATCTCATCCTATTGTCCATTCTTTTCCTCTGTTCTTACCCCCTGGTTATGTGGTCATAAGGAGTATCTGGGTTTTCATGATATCTTTGCAAAATTCCCCTTTCGAAATGGGACAAAATTACACTCATTTGGTATTAATGCTTTGTAAATGGTTTGATACCTGTGGGCAGATATTCCTTACACAGGTATGCCGTAGGTGTGGTTTCAGTATTTCTGTGGGATGAAAGTGGAGAGAATTGGACAAGTTAAACTAGCAAGTTGCAGAAGAGAAATAACCAGAAACCAGACCTTGTTTCACCCTTTTTGTTCTTATTAGGTGCTCTAGGTGGTGATCTCAATCATATGCAGGAATATGTTTGTGCACATGGGAGGAACTCAGCCTATTTGACTTCAGAAAGTGACAGGCAAGGACCTGGCATTAGAAACTGGTGAGAATATCACTACATATGGTCAGCTTTGCGGTGATGGAAAATGGGGTATCATGTGTGCTGATTACAGACCTAAAATGACTTGTGAAACTTTCTTCTCACTTTCCTGTTGTGTATAGCTGAAAGAAAGGGAACTTTAGCTAGTGGATCAAGGACTAATCCCCGTGCCATCACTAAACATAAATAAATCAACATGAATTTTGGAATAGAAAAGTTTTATTAAAATAGTAGAATGCTTGCCTGCAGTCACAAGCCACAAACACTACAGATATTTAAAGTGATTGAATGTTTAGGGTTAAAGTAGACTATTTTAACTCCTGATACTGACTTCTCACAGAAATGAGAAATATTTTTTTAATTAATTTATTTGTATTCACTTTATATCCTGGTTGTGGTCCCATCTTTCTTCACCTCTCTACACCATCCTTGCACTCCCTCCCCCCTCACGTATTTCTCAGAAAAGGGGAGCTTCCTTTCCCATACACCCCAGCTTATTAGTTTCATCAGGACTGAACTTGTTCTCTTTCCCTGTGGCCTAGCAAGGTCGGGGGGAGTGGTCAAAAAGCTGTCAAGTGACTCTGTGTCCACTGCAGTTCCCACTTTCCTTACTAGAGGACCCACATGAAGCCTCAGCTTCCCACCTGCCACATTTTTGTCTTGGGCCTAGGTCCAGTTCATGCATGGTCCTTGGCTGATTCTTCAGTTTCAGCAAGCCTGTTTCCATCCTGGTTAGTTGGCTCTGTTGGTCTCTTGTAGAGCTCTAGATCCTTTTCTCATTCCTCCTACTTTACCACAAGACTCTCTACACATCACCCAATGTTTGGTTGTGAGTCTCTGCATCTGTTTTGAAGTGCTGTTGAGTAGAGTCTCTCAGAGAACAACTGTTTCAGGTTCCTGTCTACCAGCTTGGCAGAGTGTTGGTGATAGTGTCGGGGGATGGCACTCTCCCATAGGGCGGGTCTTCAGTTGGGCCAGGCATTTGTTGGGCATTCCCTCAATCTGCTCTATCTTTATCTCTGCGCATCTTGTAGGCAGGGTAAATTTGGGGTCAAAGTTTTTGGGGGTGGGTTGGTGCTCACCTCTCTCCACTAGGGCATTAATCTAGTTAGAGGATATCCTCTTTAGTCTCAATGGCCTCTGCTACTAGGAGTCTCTGCTGGAGTCCCTGTCACATCCTCCCCAGGGCCTACCATGACTGAGGTCTCCAGCCTGTTGTAGACATACTCCGTTTCTCTTTTCTCAGCAGGCCTTCTGTCCTCTCGCCCTTATTCTCCCCAGGTCTGATCTCCTCCATCTTACGCTCCTCATCCCCTCTCCTATCTTGTTCCTTCTCTTCATTCACTACCTCTGTCCATTCTCTCTCACCTTCCAAGTGAGATTTATGCCTCCTCCCTTGAATCCTCCTCATTATCTCTCTTCTGTACGTCTGTGCTTATCCTGTGTTATATGGCTAAAATCCACTAATAAGTCACTACATTCCATGGGTGTTTTTCTGGGTCTGGGTTACCTCACTCAGGATGGTCTTTTCTTGTTACATCTATTTGCATGCAAATTTCATGATTTCTGTTTTTAATAGCTGAGTAGTGTTCCATTGTGTAAATGTGCCATAGTTTTTTTTATCCATTCTTCTGATGAGAGACATTTGGTTGTTTCCAGACTCTGGCTATTATGAATAAATCTCCTACGAACATAGTTAATCAAGTTTCCTTCTTGTATGGCAAAGCTTACCTCCATCTTGAGGTAAAGTTATTCTCAATTTTCTGAGAAAGCACCAGATTCATTTCCAAAGTAGTTGTACAAGTTTACATTCTCCCCAAGCAATGGAGGAGGGTTTCCCTTTCTTCACAATCTCACCAGCATGTGCTGTCACTTTAGAGTTCTATCTTAGCCATTCTGCATGGTGTGAGATGGAATCTCAGAGTCCTTTGGATTTGCATGTCCCTAATGACTGAGGAAGTTAAACATTTCTTTATGTGCTTCTTAGCCATTCAAGATTCATTTGTTGAGAATTTTCTGTTTCATTCTGTTTCATACCCCATTTTTAAAATTAGATTATTTTGTTTATTGGTGTTTGACTTCTTGAGTTCATTATATTTTTGGATATTAGCCCTTTGACAGACGTAGGGTCACTGAAGATCTTTTTCCAATCTGTAGACTTACTTTTTGTACTATTGACAGTGTTCTTGACTTTACAGAAGCTTTTCCGTTTCATGAGGTCCCATTTATTAATTGTTGAACTTAGAGCCTGAGCTGTTGCTGTACTGTTGTTCTGTTTAGGAAGTTGTCTCCTGTGCCAGTGCGTTCAAGGCTTTTCCTCACTTTCTCTTCTAATAGATTTAGGAATCCAGTGTTATATTGAGGTCTTTAATTTACTTGGAATGAGTTTTGTGTGAATCTATTTGCAGTTTTCTGCATGTAGAAATCCAGTTAGGCCAGCACCATTTGCTGAAGATGCTGTCTTTTTTTTCATTGTATGGTTTTGGCTTGTTAAAAATCCGGTGTCCATAAGTGTGTGGATTTATTTCTGGATCTTCAATTCGATTCCATTCTTTTTTTTTTTAATTTTTATTTTTTAAATTTTTTCCTTATCAGTTACGTTTTTCGATTCCATTCTTAAATGAGTCTATTTCTATGCCAGTATGTTGTACCTTCATTTTCACTGAACACTATAAAGTCTTTAATTTTTTTTCTTATTTCTTCCCTGACCTAGTGGTCATTGAGTAGGAAGTTGTTCAGTTTCCATGAATTTGTGGGCTTTCTGTTGTTTCTGTTGTTGTTGAGTTCTAGCTTTAATCCATGGTGGTTTGAGAAGATATAGAGAGTTATTTCAATCTTCTTATATCTGTTGAGGCTTGTTTTGTGACCGAGTATGGTCAGTTTTGGAGATATGGTCAGTTTTGGAGACGTTTCTGTGAAGTCCTGAGAAGAAGGTATATTCTCTTGTGTTTGGGTGAAATGTTCTGTATATATCTATTAGTTCCATTTGATTCATGACGTCTGTTAGTTTTATTATTTCCCCATTTAGTTTCTGTCTTGATGATACGTCCGTTGGAGAGAGTGGAGTAATGAAATTTTACACTAGTAAAGTGTGTGGTTTTGTGTGTGATTTAAGCTTTAGCAATGTTTCTTTTCTTCTTGTTCTTTTATTATTGTTATGATTATTATTATTTACAATTTATTCACTTTCTATCCCAGCTGTAGCCCCCTCCCAGTCCCACCACCTCTATGTTTTCCTTCTAGTCTCTCTTTTCTCTCCCTATGCCCTTCCCTATTCCACTGACAGGGGAGGTCCTCCTTCCTTACTCTCTGACCCTAGACTAGGTCTCATTAGGACTAGCTGTATTGTCTTCCTCTGTGGCATGGCAAGGCTGACTCTCCCCTTCCCCCCAGAGGGAGGTGATCACAGAGCTGGACACTGAGTCCATGTCAGAGACAGCCCCTGTTTCCCCTATTTTCCCATCAAATGGACTCAGCAGCAAGCTGGAGGAGCCATTCTAGTATCTAATAAAATAGACTTTAAACAAAAAGTAATAAAAGAGAAGGGGAAGGACACATATTCATCAAAGGGAAAATCCACCAAGACAATGTCTCAGTTCTGAACAGAAACATTACTAAGCTGCTTGTTCATAGACATCTGTTCTGTTAGCCTATGCCTTTTTATTGGGGAGCTGAAGCCATTAATTTGGGGAGATATTAATGACCAGTCATTGTTACTTCCTGTTAATTTGAGATTGGTGGTAATGGAGTGTTTGTGTATGATTCCCTTCTTTTGGTTTTGCTGATGTGAGATGTATTTCTGACTGAAGAAGAAACATAGAGAAGAGGCATCCAAAGATATGAGGGATCAAAGAATGAAAGTCAGACTTGCTCAGTCATTTAAATACATTCAGGCTCTTTGGCATCTGAAGTATGAAAGTACCTTAGATACCTGTGTTACTGTTGTTAATTGAAGGTGGAGATGGGGCTGTGCCAATGTAAGTCTTAGGGTAGTGAGCAATAATGTAGAAGCAGACATGATGAGAGAACTGAAGCTCTTTGAGATTCTACCCCTGAGACCCGCCTTTGACTTGTAAGGCTATATGACAATGACATACTAATGCCATGTATCTCTACAAGAGTGTCTAGAACAGGTTCACGTCACTGAATGCTAGTAAGCCAATGAGCACACAGAGAACAGCTGAAGGAGGTAGACAGTAACTTCTAAAGAGTATAGAACTGTATGGTCTGATCCAAGTCCACAGGACCACATTCATGTTCCTGTGTCCTGGAATAGTGCACCAGACACAGGCTGGGAGAACCCTATCATTAAAAATTGGATTAATGAATGTTGAATGTCATCACACTTAAATAATTACTTTCTTTTATGGACATATGGGAGCTAGAGTTTTCCTGGAAAATTGTGTGGATATTAAGACTTCACTTAATCATTTGGGTGAAGCTGAGGATGTTGTAAGTGAGGCAACAGGGGATGGTGGAAAAGTAAGCGTAACTTAAGAATTAGCACAGTGACTCCATCTTAACCCTCTCTTCTCTAGTGGGTGGGGAGAGACAAAGAAGATGATATGTCAGGGCAGAAAGTGATGTAACTGCACTAATTAAATCTAACCTTCTGAACTGCTGGCCTTGGTTGGGGGACAAAGATAGTAGATTCTTCTCTCCCAGTCACAATTATTACACTTGTCCTTCAGGAATAATTACAGGGATCCACCATATTAATGTATGTGAAGAAATAAGATCAAAACAAAGAAAGAAGACAAAGTACTGGTTTGTGCCTTTATACAGTCTTGAGATGGAAAGTAAGATAGTCACATCCACAATATGAAAATGACTAGTGTCTTGTGGATATTGTCACTCAAGAAGTAGGCACAAAGGAGTATACAAATGATACAAACAAGTAATTTTTTTTAAAAAATTATACAATGTAGGTGAGAAGTTGGGGAAAAACTTAAAGAATCACAACAGTATCTGGTAGATTTTTCTCCATGCAGAAGTTTATAAAATTATTTTTATATCTTTCCCCAATAATGTAAAAATGCAACTTTGCCTAAGAGTCATGTAGAAATTACAACTTTCCTGTTTTCTGGACCCCACCTTGAAAATTTCTAATTTTGGTTGGGTGCCAGTATGGAATGAATGAGTAAAAAAATGTTCATTTTTTTTTTTTTTAGAATGTGAGAAAATAAATTTGATCTCATGGGAAGTACTATAATAACTAAATTAAGAGAATAAAGTTAGAAAGTGGGTTAATAGGGTCTAAAACATAGACCAATATAAAGCTCTTTCTTTACACTACTGTGCAGAAAGAACTCAAGATGATCTCATTAGTTAAGGGATAATACAGCTTGGGACACTGGGAACTGATGGCAACTCAAGACAAAATGAGAGGTGAGAGAGCAATAGGATGGAAAGGCCCCTGATCCATTAGTGATCAGGACAGCTTTGATTGAAGGCACACATCGAATTTGTGGTAGAAATGAAGGTTAAACTTGAAACACGCCAACGTTTCATGTGAAAAATTATTCCCTAATTGGACAATGGGATAAAGTTGTCATCACTTACCTAGGCACTGTGATGGTTGTCATCATTCTTACGCCACTGTTGTCATGATCTTATCTCTTCCTACCACCTCATTACTCATAACTATTCTAGTACAGATGTCACAAATGTTGTATATGTATGTGTCCCTATCTTCTACATAGAATCCACCTCCCCATGGGGCAGGATGTAGC
Organism: Rhombomys opimus; assembly: GCA_010120015.1. Classification (NCBI taxonomy): domain Eukaryota; kingdom Metazoa; phylum Chordata; class Mammalia; order Rodentia; family Muridae; genus Rhombomys; species Rhombomys opimus. The sequence goes on from REGO01000249.1 coordinate 2,687,512, forward strand.
CTTTTACTTAATTCTGGTCTTACATAGGACAGTGAAGTGATGGTTAACACTTTCTGGCTAAGGCACTCTCCACTAGATCTCTGCTATTCATCTTGTCATGGAAATAGCGAGAAAGCTGTGTATTGAGAATGGAGGATCAAAATCCCTGGATAGCTTACATCCCTAGAAGATCTGGTCCTACAGAGGATCAAATCTGAAAAAGAAATAAAGTTTTATTATTTATAACCACATTTTGTGTGTTTCTTTGGTTTGGTAATGAAGTGCCCTCTCCTTGGGGGGGGGGTGGAGTGGGGTGGTGGTGGTTGTTCAAAGCTCTGCTAAGTGGTTACCTAATACACATGAGAAAGCTAAAGTGCTAAGAGCTAAGACACCTTACCTAACGTTCCATATTAGGTTCTTAGGCTGGGGTATGTATCAGTCTATCCATGGATAATAATAAAATGATTTGAGTAGCTTAATCAGCTAACTACGTTTTACCACAACTAGCAGCACAGCAAATAAGGTGAAGGACTACAGGATGTAAATGTTTGAAGTTGAAAGGATCCTCTTTTTAAAGAATGGTGATACATCGAGGACCTGAGAACTTTTTCCTGAGAAGTGACTCGGTCTTACACACATAACTTGTATCATTTCAATATATTTAGCTCCTTACCTCAAGAGTGCTTAAAGTGCAACAGATCCCTGCTGCCAGGTGTGAAATGCAGATTAAAATAAGCAACCATAAGAAAAGTCTGTTTTCTTTGGCCTGACACAAACACGTCTGACCCATTCATTCATGCTATACACTTAGAAATCAGTAGGACTAAGTGCAGCCATTATTACCCGTGGCACAACATTTTGCAGAGGATCGACGCCCTGTTAATGACCTCCCTGCCTAACACATTTCTTGGTTTCCAATGCAGGGTAGCTGGTATGTTTTCCACATCCTGATGAGTGTGTTAGACTCTCTGCATGGGGCCTTTCGAGAACAGACTGGGGCTCTGTTTTGTTAAATACTGTAGCGTGGGTGGCTAGCAATTGCAGAACAAATAAGCACTAAGTGAATCCATCCTAGGAAATACTGTACAGAAAGAGACAACACATTTTAATAATGGTCACAGTTTGGTGTAATATGATTTTTGATTTTCTGTCTTAAGAATGACTAGCCGAGCTTGTAGCTACTGCTTTCTCAAAACGAGCTTTCCACGAAGATTAGCTTACGGCAGGGAGTATTCATGGTGATGGACATTCTTTGGCAGAAAGCTTTTGGTGTTACTCACAGTGTGTGTGTGTGTGTGTGTGTGTGTGTGTGTGTGTGTGTGTGTGTGCGTGTGTGGGGGTGGGTTTAGTGTTAACCTAATACTAAGCACACAGTGGTTCTAAGCTAACACTTGATGAAGGTATGGGGAATTGCAGAGTTCTACAGAGAGAGAGAAAGAGAGGCTTAGAGCAAGAGGGAGAGACAGAGAGAGAAACAGAGAGACAGAGAAACAGAGACAGGCTGGAACGGCTCTTTTTTTCTGCTGTTTTAGGTGGTAGTTCTTTATAGCTTAGAATGGAAAAACAATTGACGTGATGTCCAACGACATGTAGGAATCAAGGTGAGAGGTTAGAGACATGGCACAGTGAATAAAGTGCTTGCCGCACCAGCACTGAGACTGGAGACGGAATCCCTCAAACCCAGGTAAAAAGCTAGATATGACAGTTCACTTGTGTACCTCCAGCACTGGCTTTCGGAGAGAGGCGGATTCTAGGGGCTCTCTGGCCAGATCATCTAGTCAAAAGGGACATCTTGATAATCAATGAGCAACTCTGCCTCAAAAATTATGAGTGCCCATGTCAAATAGCTCACCACCACTCATGCATATCCACCCCCACACAGATACACACACACGCACACACACACACGCGCGCACACACACACACACACCAGCAGACAAGCACAGCAAAGGTCAGTTGACAGATTCTAAAGTAAAGCAGATGTGCTTAAATCTTCAGTCATCCTCGTACCGTGCCGTGCTACCTACATGAAGGGAGCCCTGGGGTGAGGATTGCTCAGCAGTGTTGTGTCTCTCTTCCTCCTCTTTAAAAAGAATCTGATCTAAACCTGTCTGAGCGGCGTTCTTAAAACTCCTCCAGGAAAGTATTGCAGAGGCAATGTGCTTCAGTGCCAAGTTTCCTGAGGATTATGAGAAGGAAGCTTTAATACTTTGTAATAGTAAAATTTAATTAAACTAAATGTACCTCAGGGAAGAATAATGTATGCAAACTTATCACAAAATCAAGCACCATGGTGAGAAAAAGTAAGAGCTTAAATGTGGATGAATTCCAAAATATTCAGCTTAAGCAAAAAAATAAAAATAATAAAACAATAAAAATAAATAAAAAATAAATTTAAAAAAGCAAACCAAAACACCAAAACAGCCTATCTCTTATTTCCCTGAGTATGTTGTGTGGGTCTTTTAACAGGTGGTTGTTTAACAATAGTAACCTTCAAGCTTATTTCTGCAGTCAGCCTGCATGTGACAGTCCTTCGCTCTTGGTAAACATCCCGTGATACAATCAGTCTGCTGCACATGCTCCTTATCTATTACTGTGCCGTGATCATCTGGGCAAACCTGTGAAACTAATGCAAAAATCTCACACAACTCTTCAAAACTACGGATTGAAAATGTGAGCCTGGGAAAATGGCTTGTCATAGCCCATTAGCGGCTCCACACCGAGACCTAAACTTTTTTTCAAGTGCCTCTGTTTTACACATTGCCTTCAAAACAGGCTACGTGGTGTAGTCCTGAAGAACAGTGGGTCCAACTACCTTAGAATACTGCTTGACTAATCAGCAAAACACTAATGTGTTTGGAATAAAATAAGGCTCAATTTGAGGTTAGTATCTGCTTTAGTCCTGAGAGAAACAATATTTTATGAAGGACAACCAACAAGCCAGTTATACAATTTGATGCGATAGTTTTACTTTAAGGAAAGGAAGTTGTATGTAATAGTTAGCCATATTTTTAGAAATCAAATTGGTAATTAGTTCTCCATTGTTTTATAAGTACTTATTGATAAATTTTGTTTTCATCTAATCTAACTGTCTCTAACTTGGGTTTCTTTCTTTAATCACTGATCTCCCCTCCCAAAAGATCCCTTATGTGTTATTTTTCACTTACTTTTAGCTTTGCTTTTGTTTATACACTTCACCTTAAGAGGCTGAAAATTTCACTCGGTTTTTAAAACAAGAGATTCCTTTTCAAATCTATTTTTTTGAAAAAAAAAAAAAGATAATACTTACTATAGGACTGTCAATACAAATTGTGCCTCCTATTGAGAGGCTCCATGACAATTTCATATATTATACAGTAGCAGATGGCCAGTAAAGGTATTAACCAAATTCTTTTGGGTACTTTGAGTATATTACCTGGTATATTATAAAGTAAGAATTCTGATAAATTTCAAACTGCTGGTCTTTTTTTTTCTACTCTTGCAAGTTTCCAGAATTAACCCTTCTCTATCCTGGTGGATTGCATGTCTTAGGAACACAGAGGCAGTTGGTAGTGTTGAGACCTTGCTCTTTTGCCTGTTTCTTTATCAAATCCAGTCAGTTCCTATAGCTGTATGTGACCTCACTATGGAGGCCTCCCTGCTTCTAGGTATGTTCCCTCCTTTATGTGTGTCACACTTGGGACAGTGAGTATTAAAGGGGGCAAGTTTATGGAATGCTATGAATCTGGGCTTTTCTGACTCATTTCGTGACATTTTGTACCCCAATTCAGTGCTAGAGCATTCTCATAATACCTTTGGTTACTCATAAAAAACAACAACAACAACATTCATTTCTTGTTTTCATTAATGAGTGTCTGTGAGAGAATAGGAGACACAGTAACAACACTAAGGGAAGGTAAACACTAGGGAAAAGACTGGAAAGTCATGGGCACCGCACCAGGTCAGTCTTCATTCATCTCCTTCCATTGTCACTGGGGGATAGAGTGACACTCAAGCAGCCAGTCACCTGGACCACTAAGGTGTCACCATTGTTTTGAAAGAACGTCTTGGTCTACTATGCAGGAAAAACTTGCTAGCATTTGAGAAAGCCTGAAGGCTGTGCTTAATGTACAGCTCCCATCAAGTCCACTTGACAAGCGCTGGCTTGGTTTCAGAAGGTCCGATTATTGAGTTAGATAATATTGTTATTTGTCTTCTGCACACACAGTAACCTTTAGAAGCATGACACTTTTCCTATCTACGACCGTTCAGCCAGGGTGTTACTCCACTGACAGGGCATCCAGGGTATCTCTACGAAACACGTTTGAAAGCTTTGCAGCCTAGACACTTTACAGGAAAAGACTGAAAGAAACCCTCAGAGACACCAATGTGCAGATGTGTCCTCTGTGCTAGACTACTGCACTGAAGGTCCCATGACCCCTCCCCCCTTACAGCACCTAACATTTGGCTAAATCCAGACAGGCTCTTCCTGCCTCTGAGTCTACTATCTGAGTCTGGGTCTGTATCTGGTGTAGACTGTGTGTGTGTGTGTGTGTGTGTGTGTGTGTATGGTGTGTTTATGGGAGTGTTTATATGTGTCTGTGTGTATGTAGCATACACTGGTATGCGTATGTGTTACATGTGTGTATGTGAGGTGTGTGTATGCAGTGTGTATGCGTATGTATGGGGCACGTGTGTATGTGGTGTGTGCATATATGTGGTGTGTATTCTTTCAGTGTCTATGTATGTGTGGTAACTGTGTGTATGTACAGATGTGTGTGTAATGTCTGTGGTATTCCTGTGGCAGTATGTATCTAGTGTGTACATGTAGTGTGTAGAGATGCGATGTGTGTATGTAGTCTGTGTGTGTGCAGCTTGTGTGCGTATGTAGATATGTATTGTGTGTGTGTCTGTGTGATATCTGTATATAGTGTGTATGTATGTGGTGAGTGTATGCGTGGTGCATTTGTATGTGGTATGTGTGCATATGCAGTATGTGTGTGACTCTGGTGTGTATTGTGTGTATGTAGTGTGTCTGGGCGTGTGGGATGTATGCATGTATACGGTATGTGTATATGGATGTAGCATGTATATGAAGCATGTGTGTCTGTGTACGTATATGTGGCATATGTATGTAATGCATGTATTGTGTATGTTGTATGTGTGTGCATGTACTCTGTGTATGTGGCATGTGCATGCATGTCTCTCTGTGTTTAAGTAGTATACGTATGTAGTGTGTGTGTTTTCATCTGTGTGTATGTGTGTTTGTTCTAGAAAGTTTGTTTTTTGGCAAGAATTAAGAAAAAGTGCATGCTTTTCAGGATGGAAATTATATAAAATGTATGATGACTATTAAAGTGAAATGAATAACTTTCACAGAAGAACTGACTGTGTGAATTCTTTTAAAAATGCTTTCTCTTGTATGTTTATATGAGTGAGTATATACCGTGTGTGTCTTTTTGCTATACTCACTCATATAAACATACAACATAGAATAAACCCACTAAAATCTGTACATCTAAAGAAACTAAGCAAGAGAGAGGACCCTACCTAAAACGGTCAATTCCCATCCTGAAAGGCAAAGAGGATGGACATCCAAAGAAGAAGAAAACAGGAAACGACCTAGGAACCTGCCACAGAGGGCCTCTGAAAGCCTCTGCCATGCAGACTGTGAAAGCAGATACTGAGCCTGATGGCCAACTGACAGGCAGAGTGAATGGAAATTTATGTAAGTAGTGGGAAATAGTAAGAGCTGGAGAGGACAGGAACTCCACAAGGAGAACAACAGAACAAGAAAATTTGAACACAGGGAACTTCCCAGAGACTCATACTCCAACCAAAGACTATTCATGGAGACAACCTAGAACCCTGACAATGCAGCCACTTCTTATGAGAACTGATAGACTAAGATCAGAAAGAAGGAGAGGAGGACGTCCCCTATCAGTGGACTTAGGGAGGGGCATGCATGCAGAAAGGGCCGGGGGGGAGGGTGGGACTGGGAGGGGAGGAGGGAGGGGCTTATGGGGGGATACAAAATGAATAAAGTGTAATTAATAAAAAAATGCTTTCTCTTTTAGGATGACAGGTGCTTTAATTGTGAAATTATACTTTGTTCACAATACTTCAAGAACATAACAGTAAAAGTGAGGAGGGGCTAGAAACTGGATTTCAAAAAGGGTGCAAGAAGAAAGAAGATAAAGGGAAATTAGGGTGAATGAATCAAATTAATTGTATAAATATTGAAAACAAACAATAAAAATATCCAAAAATATGAACTGTAGCCCTTTAGAACATCTGTTCTACATGATGCTGTTGACTTGTGTTAACAAGATGTCAGTGCACGAGTGAAGACAGATAACAGTACGCAGTATGTCAGCTGCAGTTTCTTATTCTTTTATAAAGAATATGAAAGTTTATAAAGATATGAATAGTGTGCGTTTCATAGCACACAACATGAAACTCTGAGAGGTATATGTGCTGGTGTAATATCATAACCACCACAATCAGGATAATTAATGTTTTGTTACTTCACATTATTTTTTTAAAATATTGACAAAATTTTGAAAATTCATTGCAAATTTAAGTTGGATAGATTAATGGCAATGTTCGTCCTTCTCACATATTCTCCATACAAAAGGAAGAGATAAACTCAACAGCTACTTTGGGTTTACCACAGACCTCAGCTGGAAATGAGTCTTGAGGTGTGGACCAGGCCCTTCTGAGGTAGTACACTAAATCCTGCCAACCTGCCTCCTTCACTGAACAAAGTGAAACAAAAGCCAGGCAGCTGCATTTTAACCCACATTTGCATAGCAATGAGTTTAATTCTTTTCACTGCCCAATTTATTCCCTGTAGTAGTATAGTGATTCACTCAGGTCCCTGAGTTGACCCAACTTTAATAAATCAAGTGTCTAGAGATGAACCTTTCCTTTTATAGACTTGGCTGCTAAGTGCTTACTCTGGTCCTTCCCAGACATCCTGCTGTACAGGAAATAAAGAACTACTCTCAAGAGTCCTGTGTGCTCTCCCTGTGAGCCCAGTGACAGGTAAATTACCTGTCCCAGAAGCCCTTTGGGTGATCACTAATTAGATGGCCTTTATCAGTGCTCCTACTTTGGTAAGCCTTTTACAGAGTGATCTTATCTAAGCAGTGACACTTACTGGTATGGTGGTCTGCTATTCCTGCTCACAGAAAGAAAGGATAGAAGAGGGAAGTCAGTACCACACATCTATGCACCATGAACAACAGAGTGGGTAACACTGTACTTCAAAACTCATTTTCTGTAATTTGTGTCATTTACCTTCAAAGTAGGGTGAGAAGGTCTGGTTAAATATTCATTTTCTTGCTAGACAGAACAGGCCTAAGAGTTTTTCAGGCAGAAAAAAACACTGAAAAAGAAGAACCAATAAGAAACAGCCAAGACATCTGACCAGGGAAGATAAGGTTGCTTAGGTACTGGTCTGAGAAGCCCTAAGTCCTGACCAGAGTCACATTGCCTCCATGGGCACCAGCCAATCCCTGTGTAGCCACAGAAGGAATTCCCCTCTCTGGCTTTAAAAGAGACCTTCAGCTCCCCTCACTGCTGCCTGCCTTCTGCCACCATGTTGTGAAGGTGGTGGCCCCAGCATGCTGGTCTTCTGCAGAATAAATGCCTTTTGTTGCTGGCATGCTACTTGAGTTTGGGGTTGTTCTTTCAGTATCTTCTGACCCCTAACAAGGGTAGCTTCAACTGCCACTCGTGTGCTTCTTATTCGGTGGCCTTGACTCTCCGGCACCTAACTCTGATGGTGAACATCTCAGGACATGAGGATACTCCGTCTTGCCTCTTGCAGGGGAACAGCAGAAACTGGTATTTTCTGGGAGATGCACAATCCTTAGTTTCACTGTTAGAAAAGACTGGAATCTACATCTAGGTGGATATATGCCATTGCAAATCCAGTTGCTTAAGTCTATGAGTTGGCCAGTAGCCAAGGGATCACCCATCAAGGAAGGTAGGATCAGCCTGGGAAGAAAGGCAGACCTTAAGTCATTCTAAAGAGATGGGAGGACTAACCATCCCGTTAAGCGATACTGGGCTTTTCCTTCTCAGAATTCCCACTTCTTAGAGGGCAACAGACACCCAGCTTTGGGTAGCTGGGCTTTTGGCTACTTTATTGGTTTCTTTTTCCTACCCCCCTGTGCCCCGGCTATCCCTTCCAACCCTCTCCCCCCCAAACTAGGTAGGAGAGAGAGAAGGTTAGAGGGGAAAGGGGGCAGCAACATCTTGACTACTTCCTGCTGAATAGGGGCATGGAGTTCCAAACTTGATCTCTGCAGACAGGGTATCCACTTTCTTCTACTTGTCTTTTTGCACAGGGACACATGACAAATCACAGTGCCAGGGGAGCAGCAGCCTCCCAGCCTCTCAGGGCTCTGGCATTTATATACCCTCTGAAGAGTCCCCAGAATCCCAAAGGTAAACTATCTTAACTGGTATAGTCACACAGCTCCTAGAGCATGAGACAAATCATAGACAGTGGCTGTGGACAACCTGAAGCAGCCCCATATCCCATATCTGGGATGAAAACAAAAACATAGTCACGTAACACTTCAGTATTTTTAAAGAAACCAAAATTTGTGCTACAGCTTTGTAAATCAGCCTGCTTTTCTGAATTACTCTGGCTCTGCTCTAAACAAGCTTTCCTAAACACTTTGGACTTTTTTTTTTTTTACTCTTTCTCTAAAGTTTCCCTTCCCTACCATGCAGTTGACTGCCACCAAGTGATGACCTTCCTGAAGTTTTAATTCAAGCAATGTGGCTTCTTTTCCCTTTTCTTCTTTATTCTATTGAGTTTCCAGTGAGTCCATTCTTAAATTATTTTTATTTAAAACATGCCAAGAAAACCCCAACTTTTCCCGATAGTATTTATAAATCAGGAAAAGGTACCAACAAAGTTCCTGTATGCTGCTGGAATCAGCTCCTGGAGCAGTCAGTGAGTGGTGTAGATGACTTGGGTATCATGTAAGAGCGACTCGGGGATGCTCAAGCAGATCAGCCCATTCCTCTGTGCTTCTCTCTTACTTTGTTTTCTTGTTCAAATTAAAAAGGTGATGCTTATAGGCAAGTTCTTCATAATCCTGTAGAACAGCGCATGTAACCATTCTCAGCTCCAGGTGCCTCCTTGTTCTGGCTGCTTCTTTTTTTCCCCAGGTAAGCGATACAATTATCCTCAGTTTATTTCTTGTAGATAGTGATGGTAATACCTATTTGATGGAGATTTCATACCGAGGTAGAGTGCAAATCAGAGCCTTGCTTTTGTCAGACCGAATGCATTATACAGAAGTCATTTCAGAGTGTGAACAGCTAGGGGACATTTTGTGCTCCTCAGGGGGTGGCTCTTGTGTTTATTTGGCATAAATAGAGCAGCCTAATGAAAACTCAGCATAACCTCTTCTAATACTGTTGTTTCACAGATGAAGTGATGTATGACTTTGTGATTTTCACATCCAAGGTCAGTTGTGCTGTTTTTCCCCAAATTTAGGAAAAGAAATACCACATGCATACGCACTCAGTCAGTGAAGGTCAACCCTTCACTGGCTGGAGACAGTTTCTAATCTCCATTACAAAGTAGGCTATGCTATTTTTCTGAAGAACCGCCTGCTACAAAAACATTAATTCCTAATTTCTTTAGCGTACTTAGCTTAAGAAAATGTATCCATGGTATGTAGTGGTTTTGCTTCAGCATAAAAGCTTCTGAAATCAACTAAGCCTTTAAGATATAATCTATAGTACCCTGTGTGCTTATAATGGGATAAACCTATATGGTAATATCCTATGTGGACTTCATGACGGGCTGGTTTTCGATATTCCACTTGTATGTAATAGGCTGCCATGAAGACCTTTCCCAACAGTGCTAGGAAGAACATTTAAACCTATGGCAACATTCCTCTCCATTTCTTCTCTTTCGCCCTCCCTCCATTCACAGGCTCTTCTTTCTGTCAATATTACTTGAGTCCTATAGCCACAGGAAACCGTGCATGCCAACAAATGCCCTCAATCCTTGTGTTCAAGAAATATTTACTTTATATCTCCCCTTCTGCACAGGGCTTAGACACGGTTGGTTTACAGATTCCTCTTGTTTAGGAACAACAACCTAAGACAGAGCCACAGCTCCCACATGCATGATTTGTCTCTTTTGCTCCTTTTACCTCCACATGTTCTGAAAATTATGCCTACACCTCAGTCATCAACATATACTGCAACCCTTTGTTCCTGGACCCTTCTGAGAATCAGCTGCCCTTAAAGGAAAGCCATTCGCTGTACACATCTCAGCACTAACAGCTCAGACTCTGAGACCATCTCTTCTACTGTGACAATCTCCCTTCCCACACCAACACAAACATTCTCCCTGTTGGATATCTCCTTCCATACTGCAGTGTTCACCTTCTCCCTACTCTGGTTATCTTTTGTGCATCTGTGTGTGCGTGTATATGTGTGCATGTTCATGTGCATGCATTTTTCATGTGTCACACAGGCATGTAGAAGCTAAATAGGAACCTTGGACATCATTCCATTCTGAAGGTACCATCCACTTAGTATTTTGAAGGAAGACCTCTCATTGGCCTAGAACTCACTGAGTAGTCTAGACTAGTCAGCCAGTGTCAGCCACCTCTCTCTCCCTCTTCAGAGCTGGGAGTATAGACAACTGCCACCATGCCTGGCTTTCCTTATGTGGGTTTTTTGAATCATTCTTGGGACCTCTTGCTTATATAGCAAGTACTTCAAAAACTGAGCTTCTCCCTAACCCTAAACTAGTCTTTATTTTTATATTAATTATAGTTTATTCACATTGTATCCCAGCTGTAGCCCCCTCCCTCATTCCCTCTCAATCCCACCCTCCATCTCTCATCTCCTCCCATGCTCCTCTAGTCCACTGCTAGGGGAGGTCCTCCTCCCCTTCCATCTGACCCTAGCCCATCAGGTCTCATCAGCCACTTTGCTGAAGGTGTTTAGCAGCAGAAGGAGATCTCTGGTTGAATTTTTATGGTTGCTCAAGTAGATTATCATATCATCTGCAAATAGTGATACTTTGACTTCTTCCTTCCTGATTTGTATCCCCTTGGTCTTCTTTAGTTGTCTTATTGCTCTAGCTAGGACTTCAAGTGCTAACCCCTGCACAGATGTAGCCTATGGCAGTTTAGTGTCCAAGTGGGTTACATAGTAATGGGAAGAGGGACTGCCTCTGACATAATCTGATTGGTCTGCTCTTTGATCACCTTCCCCTGAGGGGAGAGCAGCCTTACCTGATAAGATATGATAGATAAGATAAGATAAGATCAAAAGGAAGGAGAGGAGGACCTCCCCTAACAGTGGACTTGGGGAGGGGCATGCATGAAGAAGGGGAAGAGAGGGTGGGA